>CP045890.1:10178860-10198182 GCA_013387185.1 Caligus rogercresseyi
TTTGGTGAGCCGTTTCCTCTCTTGGGGTTACTCCGAAAAAGGAACCGAATAGTATTATTATCTTATTGTTAGCGGGTAAAGTGCACAGCGCGCGTTAGCCATAAGAAGAAATACAGAAGAGGTTTTTTTTTTCTCCTTACTGATATGAGGAGAGAATATACTATTTTTTTTCCTTACTTAGAAGAGGGAAAATCAAACAAACAAAAAAAATTTTTTGCGTCTAAGTGTGCTTATTCAGTGTGTGTGTGTTTTTACGCACCATTTTATATGCTGAAAAAATATATATATTATTTATATTACAAATATAATAAAAAGTAAGGATCTTAATGTTTCAGGGATTTGAGCATTTTTCATCACTTTTGTGTGTATGTGGATCATCTCCTTAATTATTATTATAGATTTCAATTAGTGGCAGAACAAAAAGTTGTTGTTTATGTAGTTAATATATATATATATATAAATATATGTATCATCAAAGTAATATCTTGGTTGATAATAATCGTATGTTGAAGAAGAAGAAATCACACCGAAAGGGTTTTATTCTCTCTTCAGAGTGGAGAGGGTCGATGTATGGGTCTGAATGCCCTTGGGTAACGGCGATGGAAGTAGTGGTAGTAGTGGTGTGTTAGCGGCTGCGGTGGCGGCGGCAGCGGCGTTGCCTTGAGCTGCTGCTGGTGTCCATCAAATGATCCTCAGAGGGATCTCCGAACTCCATGCCTCCGCGACAGTCGATATATTCCCACCCCCTGAGGGATGAGGCCTTCGTGGGAAGCGACGACAATAGGACCTAATGAAAGATTATAGCAATATAAACTAAAGCCTTTTAGAGTCCAATTATTGGGGAAACAAAGACAACATTTCCTATATGCCGAAAAATCAGCCTTGTAAAAAAACAGTTTGTATCAAAAATATAGGGGACAAATGGTCAAAATAGAATAAAGGAGCCCCGCGTTAAGCTCAGTGCGTAACTCTCTGCGTAAAGTGCAGATTCTTCTCCTCCCGAGAGAGGGGGGCATGTGCATTTCAGTCAACAAGGTTCGATTCAATAATTAATGGCTATAATGCTTATTCATATCTCAATCAAGCTATATAAAAATCAGTACAAAAAAGCAAATTGAATTATGATAATTCACGTCATCCTTAATTACGGATAAAGTTATTATAATATTCCTTTTAAGTTCATTGTAATACTAATACAATTATTAGACTAATAAATGATCTTTTCGAGACCAGCGTCAAAATCAAGCAAAGTAAGAAGTGATGAAAACCTTTATATATACATTTATATTATCATTAAACCTTACAAATTCAAATGGAATGCATTTCTTCCGGAACGCCGTTGTAATAGAGCTTAACTAATATGAGGAGGAGACACTGCGGAGTTTCGGATTAGTATTTTTAACTTTATACAAAAACTATACGGATATAGATGCTCTCATATAGAATAAATATGTGATGCGGCTACAACACAGGACGATATTTTATTTGTCGGGAGAAATAAAGAGAAAATAAATCTGATAATAATTTGTTTATGTTATTCCTAATACAATTTCCTTTTTATTATTATTTTATATTATATGATGTATTATTTTTATTCAATAAAGACCGTGCTTATGAGGGGGAAAAATAGGTCGACTAATTGGCTCCCATGGGCTCCCCCCCCCCCCCAGTAATTATTTTAAAATAATGGAAGCACTCAATTGACAAATAAGGCAACAACTCTGAGCAATATATTTTAATAATAGAATGAAAATAAATTTTACATAACACAGCTGTCAAGCATTAAAAGGAACGTACAGAATATTTATTTTTTATTCCATACAAGAGTGGCAGAATAGCTATTATAAGAGGAATAATAAAGGAACGAAGGGTCAAATCGATGATGCTCTATCACTCTATTTGGTTTGAAATAAATAAATAGACATCAGCGCGCAATGGTTTAATCTTATAGGTAGCAGCATAGCTAACCATTTGTAATATTGTTGAATGATAGAAACTATTATGATATTTCCATTATTTTTAACAATCTTAGAGATGTTATAAATATGGCTTCGGAGCGAATAAGAAACCAATTCCAAACTTCGATCTCCATGTATGAATGGTTGGTGAATCTATCCCCTCAAACCAAAACTTTTATAAGATTGATTACTACAAAAATCCTACTCTTCATCTACGCGCCGCGGTCTACAAACAGAGCGATTCCTACTAGTCTCGACACTGGATCGACAAGGAGCTACTGCTTTTAAGAAACTTAATGAAAGAGGATTTATAGTAAATTCTAGTGTCCAACCTTCTCCCTAAACATCTTATTTTTGTCCGCGTTCCGTTTTTACATTGTTTTTATTACGAAGTGGGCTATTGTATATTTTTGTGATTTATTAGGCGTTTTTATGATATGTTTCATGTCCTTTAACGGTTGCTCTACACCATCCCTACAGATGTTTTTTACTAGAAAAACTGTTAATTTTATTTCTCGAAGATGTGAATAAATAAAATAATTTTTTTTTTAAAATCTCGGAGATTCAAGTTAATATTAGTAATAACAAATAATAGGACCATTGAATGTCCTATCAACGTAATTAATTCATGTAAAATGGGTTCACCATTAAGGTTTTAAGTGGTTCATAATGCTGCTGCAATTATGCCCAATTTCCTACTTTTCATATTTAAGTCGGCCATTTTTTTTTTCAACCCACCTCTTATTTCAAATATTGAACGAACTTTTATATTAACTATAAAAAGATGTCAATTGTTGTGATAAGTCCATTTTCTGCTAATATAACTGCCGGGCTTTAATAATAAGCCATGCAATGGAAGGAGGACTTGCAGTTATAGATTATATCTGTTGTGCAGGATTCTGTTTAGATATGGCTTAAGATTATTTTATAGATAAAGAAAAAAGTCATAGAGCAAGTTAATAACATTGCACTGATGCATATATCCCAATCCGAATGATTTTTATTATTGTTAAAAAGGGAATCATATATTTTTACAAAAAAATATAAAATATATTTCTTCGATATATTTCTAAGTGATATCCTCAATGAATAAAAGTGAGAGGTGTATATAGTAGACAGCACCGTCCAGTGGTTTTAAGAGAAAATGCGTTCGCCCTAGGAGATATCATCATCATCATTTAAAGGAATGAATGAATCCACATTTGATATTAATATAAGCAACTTATATCTATTGATTGAATTTCGAACAAAGGTATTCTATATTTTTTTAAACTACATTCAAAAAGACAAATCGCAAGGGATTTTATAAAATTGGACACTTTTTGAGAGGGATCATTTTCGAGTTAGGCGCATACAGCTACCAATGAATGCAATAGTTTCCTGACTATTGATAATTATTTACTAAAAATAAATAAATCTACACTTTCAAAATATTGGACGGTCCTTAAAATTCAAATGTTCCATTTGATTAATAATGGCTGTAGTAACAAATATTTAAGACATAGTTTTTGTTGATCATTAGTATTGATGTCATCCATTGAAAATCCTATAAATGGAGTTTATTAGTTTAGAATAAAGTTTATTTTTTGGATGTTTCAAATACTAGACGACATTGACTAAATGTATGCATTCATGTAATAATTAATTTAATTAATGGGGAAGCATTTGAAATTGAAGTAGATTTAAATAGAAGACGTTCTCATATGATTGAATATGCCATCAACTATTGAAATGGTCTAAGCTTGCCAATTTTTTCGCAACCTTTTTAAATATTCTATCATTTTATTTTGTTAGCATAAATTTAGGGGAATTTGAGTTATTTTCCTGTTTGAAAGAGATATTTATATTCTTACCTGGGTCGAAAGTCGTTGTCTTTATCCTCCAGAACGCTAGGCGCGACATAGGTGAATCTTTAAAATAAAAGAAAGGGTTAGACGTAATGCGATTGGGGGGTTAAGGCTCTCTCACCCCTGAAACATGAGGTTAACGCTTTCGCTCAGACTTGTGGTGCAGGGCGAGTCCAACGGGGTTTGCCGAGTGAATTTACTATCAAACTGCGAGACGTCCTCATCGCCGGAGAGGGCGGGCTTAAAGGGCGGCTCCAGCTTTCGGTTGATGACGTCGTTCCAGTCAATGAGCTTGAAGAAGGATGCCTTCGGATATGCTCGGCGTCTCGAGGCCCGTAGCCCAGTCTGCAGGTGACTTGCCGGCGGAGGCTTCTTGATGAGGTCCTTTGCGTCCGGCGTGATGTAGGGCGGGAGGATGAGTCGTCCGCGGAGAATGCGCTCCACGGTCTTCTTCCGATTCTCGGCAGTAAAAGGCGGAGCGCCCGTAAGCATGTCGTACATGAGGGCGCCAGAGACCACCAGTCCACGCCCTTGGCGTGGCCTGAGCGAGTCAGGATCTCCGGAGCCATGTACTCAATCGTTCCACAGAATGTATGCGTGACGGAGTTACCCACGATAGACTCCTTGCAAAGACCAAAGTCTGTGAGCTTCACGTGACCTGCGCGTCTAAGAGAATGTTCTCCGGTTCAAATCCCTGTCATGACCAACAAAAGGAAGAATAAAAATATGAAGACTTTCACCAAGTTTTCAATGTTTGTATAAAAAATACAATAACTAAATTTATGTATTCATAATAGAGATATTGAACCAATTCAAGAGAATTTATTTTATAAATATCGCAGGTCTCCACCATTACACATAATGTAGTTTAGTCGTTCAATGTTTTTTTAAATTTTCAACTCTAAATATTTTATCCTGTCATATTATAACAAAACACCTTATCGTATTAAAAGCGTAGCTCCTCTTTGTTTCTAAATTTGCGTAGAATACAAATAATTTAGTGTTCATTTAAAATTCGTTTGAAGTGATGCAATGTGCATTCGATTTTCTACTTTTTAATCAGAGGTGAATGAGCACAAGATAACAAATGAAGTGATATGCTACTTATTACAAAAACATTGAGTAGAGTCCTCTTCGTTCATGTGGACTATTTCCAAAATAGCGTAGCCAATCATTTGCTATTCCTTTCATCATTCAAATTGACCTCATTCACAAGAACATGTAGTAATACCAATCCCTGAGAGAAGGAGTCTCTTGGGTTTATCCGAAGAGAGTAGTAGCTATTATCACAGTTAATGCATGCTCTTTGCGAGACTTCTTCCCTCCCTCCCTCCCCTCCCTCCGTTCGTGTGGTCTGACCTGTAAATGATTCCTTGTTGATGTAAATGTTCGAGTGCCAGAATGATTTCCGCGACGTAGAAGCATGCCTTCTCCTCCATGAAGATTCCTTCTCTGTCCAAATGCGTAAGAGCTCTCCTCCACTGTGGAAATCAAAGAAGGGTAGAATCGCAATGACTCCTCTCTTATGTCTTATGAGTTATGTCCTCTCTCTCTCTCTCATGATCTTACCTGCAGAACTCAAGGATGAGGTAGAGCTTCCCCTGGTTTGAAAGGCATAGAGGAGGTCCACGATGAAAGGATGCTTCACGGCTTCGAGAATGTTTCTCTCGGCTCGCGTGTGCGCCGTTTCCTTGTGATTTCGAACGATGGTGGCCTTTTTGAGGACCTTCATGGCGAAGATTTTCCCCTTGTCCTCTCCCGTGACCTTGGCCACTTGAAAGACCTTTCCGTAGCCGCCCTTGCCCAGGACGCTCCGGAGCTCAAAGTCGCTCGTCCCCGCGGGGTTTCCGCCCTTGGAGGAAAAGGAGGAGCCAGGTCCAGGGTCTCCACGCCGGGCTCGCTCAGGAGCACCTGGTTCATGGACTTGATGTCCGGGAGGACGGGCTCCTCATCCGCGGGGAGGAGGATCTCGGGGTCCTCATCGGACTCACGCCTCACGCCGCAAACAGAGGATGGGGGGGGTCGATGTCGATATCGATGTCAAAGACGCCTGCCATCTCGATCTCATTCACGCTTCACTTACTCGCTCTCAGGAGTCGCTGTCCAGGAAATTGGAGGAGGAGACCTGGAATGACGATGGCCCTCGTGCGAATTTGGACTATTTTATTATCAAGTCCAGCTTAGGAATAGAAACAGAAACAGAGAGAGAGAGAGAGAAAAAAAAAGAAAAAAGAGAGAAAAGAAAAAGAAGGAAAAGAAATAGTCAGCAGCAGTAGCAGCAAGCTGGATGTAGAGGAGAAGAGAAAACAGAAAATAAGAACATGATCATGTTCAGGACAGTTTGTTAATATAAAACGACTGAATTTGTCTTCTTGTTATTCTTGGAGGAGATATTATTCATTCGTCTAACTAATAATATTGGGGAGCTCATCATCAAACAAATAAGCAAAAATAGGTCCGAAATGAGACAGCGTTTGATGATGTATTTTTAAAATGAATTGAGGAATGAAAACATACTTTTGTAACATTTATTCATGTGTTTAACCGTTAGAAGAATTGAGGAAGACTTTTTTCGACTCTCAGACTCGTAACTGAACGTAAAAAATAATATATGTTTCAGCGGGTCCCAATTAACATGCGAGCGTGGCGTCACCGAGTGAGGAGACCATGGACTTGTAGTAATATTTTCCTCTTTTTTTTTCTTTCTTTCTGAGAACCGGCAAATGAGTGACACACTTTCAAGGAAAAAGAATAAAACGAGTAGTAGTAGTAGTCGTCGTAGTTATTAATATGACGATGATGCAAATGAGTCATGAAGGGGGGGAGCAAGCAAAAACGTGTCAGGGAGCAAAACATCATCAGCACTCTTGTTTCTCATAGAGTCCATTGGAGAGAACAAAGTGCTTAGCGGAGAGGAATCCCAGCATGTTTTTCTTGTTTCGTCTGAGGGATGCCATGGCGGAGCGATGGGCACGGCTCTTGACGGATTTGTAGGGCACGGAGGAGACGAGTTTGTCCAGGAGGTAGTGTAGCCATAGGACGTTGCTGAAGGGGTTGAAGGCCTTCCAGTCGTTGGCGTTGGAGTCCTCATGAGGCGATAGATTTCAAACTGGTAGTCGCCCACGGCATTGAAGAGCGTTTCGTCTTCTGAGAGATCCTTAAAGATGTCCCGTCCAGGTCGTGGATGGAGAGTCGGCTGAGGGAGAAGTCAATGATGGTAGCCTTGACCCCGGAGGAGAGGACGACGTAGGAGGTGTCCTCGTCAAAGTGGTACGTGAAGGACTCCTCTTCCGTGCCCTGGATCAGGATGTTGCCCCAGTGCAAGTCTCTGTGCTCAAAGGACAGCCTCTCCTCAGCAACTGCATATAAGAAAGGAAATAAAGCGATGAAGGAGGAACAAAGCAAAATCTACAAAGAAGGGCATTCATCTCATCAACAACAATTCAATAGTATTGATGGGTCACGAGTAAAACTCGTTTTTTAATACTCGAGTTTATTTAGTAAGTAAAAAAAGTCTTTAAATACTCGACTCGTGCATGAAATCGACGAGCTTTACTCGTTACTCGGAGGAAAACTCGTTACCCACGTGTAAATTTCTTATTCAACGAAAACTCGTCCCTTCAAATAATATGTCTGGACCAATCAAGAGCTTCAAAAGGCATTGATTCTTAATAATAATTAGTAATGAGACGGTCTTATTATGGTACTTTATGTAATGAATATGTTGAAATTTATTGTTTTAAAAGATTTGACTGTTCCTTTACTAATCATCCTGCTTCATAAAAAAAACATCATCTAAAAGTCAGGAAACGACCAGGATACTTTTTGGGGATATTTTCTCAAATCACTATGTTTACGAATTTAGTTGTTGTGATGACGTCTCCACAGGCTGCCAAGCATCCTGGAGAGTATTAATATAGCCAACCTATTAAAGAAAAGGAAAGAGAAAGAAGAGGAAAGAGTGATGACGTCACAATTGGGCTCGGAGAAATGAACAACAATAGGGTAACGTTCGATAGTGATTTGTGACTCATCACTCTTTCTTCTTTTCCTTTCTTTAATAGGTTTGGCTATTAATACTCTTCCAGGAATGGCATCCTGTTGAGACGTCATCACAACAACTTAAATCGTAAACATAGGTGATTGAGAAAATATCCCCACGTTTTTTCGCCGGATCCAGAATGGGACTTAAATATATTCGTTTATATTTCAGACAGAGACGATATAAAAAAATTAATTTTTCGTTTATTGTTTAAAAATTAAAAAAAGAAAGTTAGGACGTTTTTAGAAAGAAAAAAAATTTTTTTTGAAATATTAGATTTTTTTTCTAAAAAAACGTCCTCACTTTCAGAATGACGAGAGAACGAATATATTAAAGTCCCGACCCGCTGATTTTTAGACACCGGGTTCAAAAAACAGCCTCGCCGGGTACCCGGTCGTTTCCTGATATAATTATATATATATATAATATTTGAGCTGTGAATTAAAAAAATTCTCCTTTTTATATACATATAATAATAATGTTTTTGGAATGTCTTTTTCTTTTCAAGCAACTGTAAATGGAACAATCCAGTGAAGAAGAATCTTCAGTCTCATAAAAATTACTTGGAAACGTTAATATTTATCTCAAAAAGCCTCAATCTAGTGTTTGAGGGATTTGTTTCGATCCACTAGTCTTAATCAAGAAATTTTGTTCAAAATATACAATGATAATGGAACAAGTATTTCAAAAAACCAGAAGTTTGCTTCGATAATAAAGAAATACTACTCACCCCTGATAAGATACCTATTTCAGCTGATCTATTTAATGTACATTATTTTTTTATGAAATCCCAATTCTTAAACCCGAGTAGGTGTGTAAGTTCCTGTCAGGGGTGTGGATTGAACAGAAAAACGGAACGCCGTTCGCGAACGCACGTTCAAAATCGAATACATGAACGAACGATTTTTTTTTGTTGGCGTTCGTCAATTTATATATTTTTTAAAGAAAACTTAACAAGATGCTTTCTATGCGATAAGTGCGGACGTTTTTTGTAAAATGAGTTAATGTTTCTTATGTCACTCCAGAGAAAAAATGAGGACGTTTTGTCTGAGTTCTTCTGACGACGTCTTTTTAACCATGGAATTGTTTCAAAATTGAAAATAATTTTTCAACGAACGCCTGGACGGATGTTTTTCCAAATCAAACGGACAAATGCTAAGGTTGCGAACGCCCACAAGCCTGGTTCCTAGGCCTTAGAAAAGGATTTCATATATGTTAAGAAGATTTGTGACGATTCAGTGGTGTTCAAATAACGAGAAAAGGATGGATATAGTAATAAAATAATTAAGGATGTCGTGATGGTAGATCTTTGTATAAGTCTTAATGGGAGATTTGAGATCTTAAATTATCACAGTCACCAATTAACATATTTTTCAGGTAGTAATTCATGTTTTTTTTGTCTTATCACGAGTGATGCCCCATTTATCGTAAATATGATATGAAAAACAAGTTGAACTTAAGTTTCCCCTAGTTTGAGGATAATTAATATCAATAGCTATCAATATTGGACGAGTCTATTCAAAGGATTCATAAATGACCATAGAGAGATATAAAGATATAGAGAGCTTAGTCCTTCAATAGCAGAGTAACATCGTCGTTCAGCTGTCACTTGTGCTCAACATAAACAAAGTAGTTTGTACTACGTCATAGTAAGTTGATCATAGAGATAGAAAGATTTGTTTATTTTGGGCAATATGACGTATTTCTCTAAATAATTCAATCAGCTCTCTATGTCTTTATAATTGAGATATTACTTAGTTTATATTGGACACAGGCGACAGCTGAAAGACGATGTTTCTTTGCTATTGAAGGGAATACGCTCTCTATATCTTAATATCTCTATGGTATTTATATCTCTCTTAAATAACATGCAAGTAAAATGTTTATTTTCACTATGTCAACTGCTTATTTATAGATGCTCTTTTTCTCTCAACCTTTAACATACCAACAAAGTACAGGTTGTTTATCCTTAATGCAGCTTACCAGCGAGAGAATGAGCGACTTGATTGAAGACTGCGAGTCCCTGAGCCGCATTGAATAGCACAGTGGTTTCCAAGTCAGTTCCTCCATTGCTGAACTCGAATGCGATATACTTTTGCTCCATGCCCAGGTAGTCTGGTCGTATGTTGAGGCTCTCTTTTTCCTCATGGTATGCGTCCCAGAGCCCAAGAGGACATCGGGATAACCTCCCGCCACGATGTGAACCATGTTCACCTCCACAAAGTTAGCCGTGAGATCCTGTTCCACGAGGGAGGAAAGACTAAGGGATATTTGTATTTCCGCTAGGACTCCTCCAAAGTCGTCTGTGGCTCGTCATTCACGGCAATGGAACCATCCACGGGAATGACTTTGAGGACGGGGGGATACTCGGACTCAGAGTCTAGACCATTTAATAAATAAACCTCACCAAATGTCCCTTCACCGACCTGTTGAAATTGAAAAAACAGATTTAACTTAACCCTTCTTTTATAAATAAATCCTTGAGTGATATCATTTTTTTATCAATACAGATGTAAATATTTGAACTGAACAATAAGAAAAAAATATACTCGTCAGTATGGGTGGTCATTAGCAAGTATTAATTTTTTTTTTACAAAACTTTACGGAATTAAGATAGAATATTTATACACTATGGGCGCTACAGCGAAATGCTGACTATTTTATGCACTACATAAATAATTATTTGCACCTTTAAATTTTAAGACTAGAGCAAATATTGTTGATGATAATTTAGTACTTATACTTACTCAAGATTAAATTTCAAAATGGCTGCCATTGTTCGCGGCCAACGCCTCAGTCGAAAGCTTTTACAGGTAGTGCGAAGTAATTTACCCTGTGTTCCTCTACTGAGGCGCTGACGCTCTGTCGATAAAAAGCACAGGCTCTAGATTGCCCTAAATAACCAAAGTCGAGGAGGCATACAATCTGGAGGTGAAAGAGGCCGCATAGACATTGTATAACGATATTGACTAAGTTGCTCCAAATAAAAGCTTTGTTGTTTACGACAAATAGCTCCAATTTATAGTGTTTTGCATAAAAGAGACATTTGGTATAAACAAAAAAACAAATATTTTCTCAAGCTAAGACGAAATTTTACAAAAATATCAAGGACTACTTTAAAGTAGTCCTCGAAAAATATAATACTTTTGTCTTGCTCCGAGGGTTTTCGTCAGTGTTATGCAAAACTACAAATAAAGATGATAATAATTCCTTTTCGTTAAATCTAGGTTTGCACTCTTTTCAAATTGACGTGCAAACGGTATTTAGTAGTATTATCAATGTACAAATGAGCCATATGAGTAACATAAATTTACCGCCGGGTGTACCGAACTTTAAAAATACTGGATGTCAATCGGTTGTCACAGGAAATTGAGTGAAAAGGTTTTATGGTTACATCCAAGTCATACACTTTTTCAAAACAAGCCACATTATTTTAATAAGATATAATGGGTTTTTTGAAAAGACGACGAAAATTGGTTAGTCATTTTAACAAACGTTTGAGCAGTATTTTTTTCAACAATTATGTTTATTTAGGTTTGTTTTTAAACAATATTTGTCATTCATTCATTCTTGTTATTTTATCTGAATTTTAATGTACTTTTACTAGTCATAGGCCAGAATATAATAAAGGCTTTTATGATCGATAAAATAACAGTTATATTAGACATTTTAAGCAACTGAATGAATGATTCCTTTTTTTAAATAACTTAAGTTGTATTGCAATTTAGTGCATAAAGTATTCGCGATCAGGGATTTATAAAGATTTAAGGAATTAGTTCTTAACACCGAACTAAAGGAAGCGACATTAAATTATTTGTAATATTAAGGAGTATTAAGATTAAAAAATATAATTGAATTGTTGTAAGTGATTGATGGGAAATATAAATATCAATTGCTAGTAGCCCACTTAGTGTTAAAAGTGAGAATTTTACTTTTAGTAAATGAACAAATGCTTTATTTTAGATGCAAAGCATTATCATGTTTCCTATGGGAGGAGATAATATTAAGCAAATAATAATCATGAAATTATTACCTATTTCCAATATCATGAAATACTTTCTCTGCTTCATTGAGCAACGTTGCTAGGTATTGCAAAGGGACCACTGATATATTAATAGTTAACGAACCAAAAAACCAAGGATTTTGAATGTTAAAAATCCGGATCTTTTGTTTAATTAAAAGTTGTCTATTTAAAATGCTACACAACCGACAAGAAAAAGTATCTTTGGACTACTTTAATATTAGTTTTATCATTGATTTGATAAATTATTCAGTATTTCAAAGTATAATTACTTAGTTGTTGACCCTAAACACATGTTGTTATTATTATTATTATTACAACTATCATCGTAAAAAAGTTGTGTTGTAATGAATCCATTCCTACCTTTTTAGACTTTTCGAAAACGTCCCTCTCATAGAGATCTTCGAATGTAAGGATTTCATTTTGCCTACAGCAAAATAGAATATCGACCAAGGGTGAGGATGGGTCCAGGGCTTCATCATCATCCTCTTCCTCCTCCTTTTCGAAGCATTCCTTCTCTTCTTCTTGATCCTCGCCTAAAGTGGCAGAGGAATCATTTTGATCCATGAGCGAGACCTCACTAAACTTTTTCATCAGTGAGCAGTCCTCGTCAATCTAATGGAAAGGGGGAAAACATTTGAAAACTGTCAAAACTCCACATCCTCCATTCACCTTAAAAGATTCATATAATGCCAAAAGGTACTCCAATTAAAAATACTTAATATTGGAGTTTAAAACTCATATATGAAAGTAAGCAAGGAATCATGAAGATAAGTAGTAAATATATATATATATATATATAAGATAATATTTAGCAGATATATATCCAATAAATCTATGTGGAGCTAAAAAAATCTACTACATTATAATATGTCAAAATAACTTCACATCAATATATTTCGCTTTTTGTGAAGTTATATGCTATTTACTTAAAACAAATTTTTAAAAACCGCCATGATGATGGAAAGTAATATTTGATTAGCATCCAACATCATCTTATTATATGTATTCCCAATGATTAATTATATGATTTCTGGATCTTGTTATTTTAACATGAATGATGGCATTACATTATTGTTGGATATATTAATAGCCTCCAAATGTATGTTCATCAAGTAGAAAAATTTAACAATTAAAATGTATATAAAAGATACAAAAAAATATCATGGGCAAAAGCATTTATAAATTTCTTGTTGTTGCTCATTTAACATTTGGTGCCACCTAGGACACCAAACAGAGCAACTGAGGCACCAAAATCGTGTGCCCCAAATGGATAACTAATTACTTTTAACAGTAAAAAACTTTTTTTGTTCTAAATCACACCTCCATGAATTATAATGGCTTATATTATTAAACAATTCTTTTATATTTTATTTTGAATGATATAAATCTCCCCTCACAGAGAGTATAATGACTTCCATCACAAAAATTTAATATTTTATTATTTCATTTAAATTTTATAAATACCTCCTAACAAAGAGCATTGACATTATTTTTAATATAAGTTTGCTAAACTATTTTTCTTTTCTTCAGAAAATAGGATTGGAAATAAATTGGTATCTTGGGATACAAAACAAAATTAACTTAATTTATAAGTATTTTTCCACTTCCAATCTAACATGTGAGCAGCATTAAACCCTATTGATTTGGGCTGTAAGTTTAGCACTCATGATTTAGGCTAGACTTATTGGAGAGATATTCCATCCAAGTACCGGTTATTTGAAACAATATGACTCTGAACCACAAACTTATATAATCAATGATTTCTGCAATAAGTTTTCCCTTCTTCTAACTACGATAAAGGATAACAATTTAAAGACTCAACTTGCAATAAATGATCAAAATAAGAAATCAACTTGTGACAGCATCAACTACAAAACAATGTTTTGCTTGCAGTTGCAAGACTGAAGTTAATGGAATCATGGGGTTTGAAGTTCAATTGCTATGGGAAATATTTTAATATTTTTTTGTACTTTAAATATATAAGACGGTTCACATGACCATATATTTATTTATTTTAAAAATACAGACTAAGAAGAAGATATGAATAATATTTTTATCCTCTTAATCGCCATACACATTTAATTTCATTTGTAAAAGTATCGTTCCTCTTTCTTTATTTTGGAGGACTAGGGATAAATGATGATACATATTTTTTAGAAACTTTTTGTTTGACTACAAGGACATATATTGCTGATTTTAGACTGATGTAAATATGTAATCCTTCCTCACTTACCGATATATTTCTATTGTCAGCGGCGGATTGCAGTAGATTTGAAGCCATGGTTCTTCGCCACTTCTTGCCTCCCTTAGCCTGAATCATTTTATTATCCTCAAGGACGAATCCGACTTTAGTTGCCGCCTTCCGTCCGTCTTTTTCTTCTCCCTCCTCTTCTCTTTTTTTCTCTGAGCAGGAAGGGCAAGCCCAGAGAAGACCCTTCTCCATATATCCTCAAGCTCCTCCACAGAGACTCCGTGACAGATCGCATGAACGCGGGCCGGGCAATAGTCGCATTCCAAAACATTCTCATCTTCCTCTTTACATGAGGAGCAACTACAGGCCAAGGGCTGGATTTTCATATCCTCTTCCTCGGCACTGTAAGCCTCCAGAATGGACTTTGTAAGGGGATGAAGTAAGACGATGGAATCCTTGACGATGGGTCTGGAAGAGGTAAAGCGTGGGGAGAGTCCGATTCGCCGGGTCAAGGGAGACTCACGGATGACTCCCTTGTTATTGACGCAAGGAGAAATCAAGGGACGTTTGGCGACTTTGGACTTTGGAAGGGGGGCATGGCCAGGGGTCTGATGGATGGGACTGGATACAACGACAAAGCGTCCTTTGGATGGTCCCTTTCTGTCGGCCTTTGAGTTTGACTTGGTGAGTGAATGAAGGCTCGCTTAGCAAGGCGGGTTTTCTTGAGGTGAGGGGAAGAGAAATCCGGGAGAGGGGCTCCAGTCTGTCCAGGGAGGAAAAGAGAGCTCCGTCGTCTGGGCTGAAGTTTGGGGCAGCGATATTTTCCTTGTCTTCCTCCTCTGCGTTTGAAATTGAGGCTCCCAGCCTGGATCCAGAGGCAAAGCCACTCAGAAGGGAATCAAAGGTATCCTCACTCTTCTCATCTTCCTTTTTCCGTGAGGAAGAGGAGTAAGTTCGAGGCTTGATATTCCATGTCTTCCAAGCAGAGCTGCTTCTGTGCTCAGTGCTCTTCTTATTCTCGGAGCGAAGACGTCCGAGACGGGAAGAAGAGTTCATCCGATTCACGACATGGTAGGTTTCCTCAAAGCTATCTGAATGGAGCTTTACTTTGGCCGGCGACTCCAGGAAGAGGTCGTCCTCTTCGTCTTCATCGTCAAAGAGCGAACATGCACCTCTTCGACTCATGACAAAAGCCGCAGAGATTACAATAAATAAATACAGATGGGTATTATTATTATATTTTTGTAAGATATTCCCGCTGCCCGCTGACAGAAGATGACGTCAATTTACAACAGAAAGGACAATAAACACAGATGAAAGATAGTGTGGTTATGCAATTTTCAGAGCAATTATAAAATTAAAATATATGCATGTTGGAAAGTGAGGTAGATGGCAATGATTAAAATATGTCTTTTGCTAATAAAATTATGAGAAACAGTTTAATATGAAAAGGGACAGATTTGATAAATGCCTGGTAATAATTATAATCCTGGTCTATAAGAAAAGGGAGAAGGAAATCTAAGAATCCAGTGATGTCATGCAATTAATATAATAATTGCACATTATGTGAAGAATAAAACAGAAATACTTATAATGACAATTATCAATTTTGTAGTTAATTAATGTAATATTTATTTAGATATCTTAAAATTTTAAGAAGGGCATCTTAAAGAGGCGCATTCTAGGGCATGTTGAACACATGGGGATAGTAATTTTTTATCTCTATGGTGGTAAAACTAAAGCTTTAAAGTAAAGTAACGCATCGGGGCGGGTAGCCTGGAAAGATTTCCATTGAGTCTCTTTTCTTCTTTTGTCCAGCCGATGTCGCTTTTTGGATAAAATATATGACGTCGTACCGTGATGTCATTTAAACTATTCATTCATCTCATCCATTTAAATAATTTCATTCATTACTATAATTAGTCATTACTCTCATTTTTTGATACAACTTACTCATTAATATTTCAGTATTCTAGAACGGACTTTTGGTTTTTGAGTGGAATCATTTTTATGCCCTTTAATTATAAATTTAATTTTGTATTTAATTTAACAGGATTGTGGATTGAACGAAAAAACGAACGCCTCAACGGAATAAATGAACGGACGAACGGTATTTTTTGTTAACGTTCGTCCGTTCAATTAAAATCGCTTTGAAAAGTACGGATTTTTTTAATAAAAGAAGTTCAATCAATGTTTCTTATCTCACTTCAGAAAAAAGTGAAGACGGTTTTTTTTACTGCGAGTCACTCTGGAATAAAAGTGAGGACTTTTTTTAAATAATGTATTTTTTTCAGGCTTGTGAACGGAACGCAAAATTGAACGGCGTTTAGCTGAACGCACGTTCAATGAACGGAACGCTGAACGTAACGCAACTTTTTTTTGAACGCTGAACGTTGAACGCAAAAAAAAAGAGTATTGCGTTCAGCGTTCAATTTTTCCAAACATTTCTTGGACTTTTTTCGGAAAAACGTCATCACTACGCAGTACTTTTTTTGGAAATTATTTTCTTTAAAAAAAACGTCACCACTATGCAGTACTTTTTTGGAATTATTTTCTAAATATTTGAACACTAACGGAACGCTGAACGGAACGCTAATTTTTTTGAACGCTGAACGCAAAAAAGCTGAACGCTCACAAGCCTGATTTTTTTATATTTGAAATAGGAAATAATTTTATATTTTTTCAAAGAACGGACGAATGCTAAAAATGAATTGAACGGTTCGAAACGCCTGAACGGGTTTTTTTTAACGCTATCGAACGGACGAACGTTAAGCTAATGCGAACGCTAAGGTTGCAAACGCTCACAAGCCTAATATTTTATGTAGATTAATTGTCTAGTCTTCAATTCAAATCCATTTAACAACATGTCCCGTTCTTGAATGCAGAAGCAGAGATTATCCAAATAATAAATAAAAAATCATGGAAACATACAATTCTTCCGATTGCCTTTCCCAAGAACCCAAAGAATGCGAGAGACGAATGTGCTGGTTATTCCTATATTAATTTAGGTCCAATAGTTACTGAAATATCAAAAATCACATGAAATAGGAATTAATGTCATAAATGTAACGACAGATATTTTGTAAAAAAACGATATTATTTTATCTGACGAAATTGTTGAAGGAGAAAATCTTCAGTCCAATAAAATATCTTCAAAACATTTTGAGAGGGTTGCTGATTTCCAATATAAAAAAACTCGTATTGAAACAAGCCTGTAAATTTGATGCTTCGATAATTTATCTGAGTCACTGATAAAATGAAGGTGGATCTGGCTTTAAATTTCTGGTCTCGTAAAGTGAGTAGAACTATGAGATATATAGTAGAAGAAGATATTTGTGATGAGATTATTCTTGCGGCAGTATGGTTTATTCAGTGCCTTAGAGTAGGAGAATATGGACGAAAGACTGATGAGTCAAAACATAAAGCTGACAAACCAATAACAAACAATTTCATATCATAAATTAATAGGTGTTTGGATTTAATAGCAAATTTAATGTTATTTGTATAAATCAAAGGGGATATATTTTAATGTAAAAAAGATGGCTATTGAGTTGAATTTGCTATGAATTGCAATAGTTTTATGATTTTGCAAACTATTTTGAGCAGAAATAAGATTTATATGTTGAATAACAATACTATTGCAATTCTAATTCTATTCGTAATGTGGGCGATTAGGGCAATCACCCCCCGGACTAGCACCCCCCGGGCATTTACCCCCGTTAGTAATATTTTTTATTATCTCATAAAGTCCACTTTTGAAGTTTAACTATATTTCAAGCTATTAACAAAGGTGACGTCACTGGTTAGCACGCAGTCCCAGTTCTTTAGTATTTGAATCTGCAAAAATTAAACGTACATAAATTTGCAATTTTCGTGTCTTAGACCTTATATCTGGGCTATCTATGTACAAGTATACAATCATACAGTTTTGTAACCTATCAACTCAAGATATCTTATTTATCTCATATAGGTCATAATCTTTTTCAAAGATTTCATCAGGGAACCAAATGTCCTAAATCGAAGACTAGGAGAAAGTGACTATTTGAAAATTAAAAACTCATCTACTCAAATAAGTTGACATATAAATTATATTCTCAATTTATTATATTCATTTCTTCACACCCAAAACGTGTTCCTGTGGCTTTTTAAGATATCCAAGTCCCCATTAGTCTTCGCAAGCAGCGGAAAAGGAGATCAAGAAAGTGGTTAACCAATGACGTCACCTTTGTTAATAGCTGGAAAACATAGTTAGCTTCATAAGTGGACTTTAAGAGATAAGAAATATTACTAACGGGGGGTAACCGGGGGGGTGATTGGCACGGGGGGTGCTATAGTCCGGGGGGGTGATGGTCTGGGGGGTGTGCTAGTCTGTTACGAAATGTGGGCAGCCTTCGTCAATCACGAAACCTTTTTGTTTTTATATCTAGAGGATCAATCATCAAATAGGTTTTCTCGTAATACTTTACCCAGAATAAAAGCAACAAATGATCTTCCGGAGTCCAATCAGTTTAAAGAGTAGATGAAACTATTAGCAGTAACCTCATTCTACTCTTGAATTGTGCCATGTACGACAGGATTTGCCTTTAGATATAAGTTTTTCCGATGGCAGTATGTGGGATGCTTCCAATGTATTCTTGGACTCCGAAACGACCATTTGATGCTAATATCGTTAGTAAAGCATTACAAGAAACTTATTTTGTTGATTGATCCCAGAGATAAAAACAAAAAAAAAGGTTTCGTGATGACGAAGGGCTGCCCACATTACGAATAGAATTTGAATTGCAATAATATTGTTATTCAACATATAATCCTATTTCTGCTCAAAATAGTAGCAAAAATTATACAAATAATGCAATTTTTAGCAAATTCAACTCAATAGCATCTTTTTACATTATAATTCTCTAAAGAAAAATATATCCTTAAAGATAAAAACATGCGTCTGACACGATTACTAAAAATATCAACCTAATAACCACAATGTCCTCTAAAAGATAACTTATGAACAGATTTATAAGATAAAGACTAGACATTTAAAAACATTCAGGCTTGTGAGCAATCAGGAAAAAAATAGCGATCCGATCAAAAATAGCGATCAGAAATTCTTTGCAATATAACGATCAGGGATTTTTCCGCATCATCGATCTGATCAATTTAATTGCGAACAACAAAAAATACCTATGTAATACTAATTCTAAGGGTACGGTTACCTCGATCTCCTACCTGAGCTAGAAACAAAGAGAAACACACACTTCAACACGGC
>CP045890.1:10198282-10288896 GCA_013387185.1 Caligus rogercresseyi
TTTATATATATATATTAATTATTTAAGTTAATAGGTCTTAAGAACTAGCTTGTGTGACGAGAAGTTCATTGAAGTACTTACCCGGGTCGTACAGATGAATGAATCTCCCATAAACACATCCATCCCAGAACGAGTCAGTCCCATAGATCAATCTGGATCCGCGAGTTCCCGTTGAACTATTCATGAGCCGAGTCAGTGCTAGGAGCGACCACATTGATGAAGGAGCTCCCAAAACGCTCGTCTCCTCATTCCGATCATTGGGAGGAGGATGAGACAAGACGGGGCAAATATAATGACTGGAATCATGCCACCCGTCCACTCCCATTCGAGAAATTTGATCCCAAGCAATGAGAATCAATGTAAACCATACACTAATAAGAACAAGGTAGGACCACTCTGCATGAGAATACTTTTTCCTTCTCTTCTATAATAAATACAACAATAGAGAGGTTTGTGAGGAATGTTAGCACGATGGCCGTGTTGAAGTGTGGTTTCTCTTTGTTTCTAGCTCAGGTAGGAGATCGAAGTACCGTACCCAGAAAAAGCAATACATAATTAACTAACTAACCCCTTATAATCACGTTGCGTACCCTAGGGGTACGCATATCATAATTTGGGAAAGGATGATTTAAAGGATTATTCATAATCTTTTGGCACTCCTCAATCATTTTCATTTTGAAATCTTCTGCTGGTTTCAAATTGCGAAAGCTTTTTGAGTAATCCTTAAAACGTGGATCAAGAAGTGTGGCCTCACACAATTCTTCTGAAGTTTCTATTTCAGAAAAATTGCTTGTCTATTTCCAAATACAAGTCATGGATGAGTATCCCGAATACAGAGTGGGCAGGAAATCGACTAACCTCAGAAAATTATTTGTACTTGCTTAATAATGCTTTGGGAAGGGGAATTATTTTGGAGGATGCTACTTTTTTCTCGGAGCTGATGTCCGTTGTCACATGGTACATAGTTTGATGACGACAAGAAGAGTAAGTACTATAAAAATTGTTTTGGACTTATAGATGATATATTGTGTATATTTATTTTTATGAAGCTAGTATGATTTGTAAATAAACGGTAAATTGTATTGGCTGTGGATGATTTTAATACCGACTTGACATAGAAAGAGAAAAAAACTGAAAAATTAGAGACATCTCTCTTCTCTTTTATTATATTATTAAGCCTCACAAACCTCTCCCTTTTTCATAAAAGATTTTTTACTAATTATTTTATTATTTTTTACATTTATTACAAAATAATTCAATACATTTTGATGCGTTGTTTCTTTATCTTCTAGATGAATTATGAGGGGCGGTCTTACTGTCTTCCTCCTTCACTTTCGTCGTCAAATCGGCCAGAAAAATGCTAAGAGAATTAATAAGCTTTGAGAGGAAGCCTAGAGAGCCTTCCGTGACGAGGGAGGCATTGAACTACTTACCATAAGAACAAGTCAGTCCCGACAAGAGACGATGGAGTTCCTCTCGTCCAGGAATCTTGTCGAATAAGTGACTCCGGACACAGGGGGGGAACTCCGTATCAAGGTTCCTCCTCTAGAGTTAAATAACTCAAGCTGTTTAATATAACACAATAATAATAATAACAGCTTTGTTATGAAAAAGGGAGAGGTTTGTGAGGTTTAATACTATAATAAAAGAGAGGCCAGAGAGATGTCTCTATGTTTTCAGTTTTTTTCTCTTTCTATGTCAAGTCGGTATTAAAATCATCCACAGCCTATCAAATATTACTGAATAAATCTAGAAAAAGGAACGCTTAAAACAATTATGACAATTTTAATTAGTTTGAAATCAATATATAACAACCAATTTTTGAAATGAGCTTTCTTAATATTGAACCATAAAATATATTTGGCACTTCAAAACGTAAAGTAAAATAAACAATAAATTTACACGTAAATACAAACTGTATCATTTCTTGGAGGTATCAGCCATCTATCAATTTGATCCTGAAGCTTGGGTTTCAAAATTATCCTCATAAAATTTTGTCCAAATCGAACGCGACATTACCAAGATTTCGTAGAAAATGTTTTTCCGTGGAAAAGGAATTTTCCTGGAATAACAAAATAGTCCAAAACACACCTTAACACCTCAGAGTCATTCACAGAAAATGTGTTCCAAGTCTAACTTGGCAATTAAGAAATTGCAAAGAAATTTTTTGGTGAGTGAAATAAACATGACGATTTTACAAGATATTACAAATTTTGTCAAGATATAATGAATCGTTTGAGGGATACTGAGAAACGAATAGCTATTTAGTATATATGAGGAAGTAAAAAAAATCCTTACAAATCTGAATAATGAAAAGCACTAAAAAATTCTTTTAAAGGATTATAGCTTCAAGATTTTGTTTGGTTGTATCTGGGTGGTGTCATTTCCTCCTCTCATCCTTTTTAAGTAGTAATTACCAGAGCTCCCGACTACCGAATGTAAATCGGTATTTAGAACTGGAAGCATTGTTACCTGGAATGAAGAAGTTGAACTTGCTAAATAAATAAACAACTCCGGAGCTGAAAGTGCATTTAATATCGGACAATGCCTAACAAAAGTCAATTAAGGAAATAATTGATTTGCTATTGCCTTCCATTTCCTTCAAAATCCGAGAGCATATATGATTTACATAAAAATAACATGTATTAAATTACAAATAATCTCTAAAAAAATTATAACATTATGTATTATTGTCTTTCGTTATAAATTGTCCGATACTAAATGCACATGAAGAAGTCACAGAGCAGATACATAAATAATTTCTCTTTCTTTCTTATCTACCGCACCGATCGATATTCGGTAGATTTATAATAAAATCTACCGAATCGGCGGTACCGCATCCCAGCTTCTGGTAATTACTAATTTTTATCATTAGATTCTGGAGATTCTTCATTAGTCGGATTTGTAAGGAATTCTTTTACTTCCTCATATATACTAAATAGCTCTTCGATCTGAACCGAGCCAGAGTACAACGTTGTCATAAGTCTTGCAAAAGTTTTTTGATTATTTTATAAGCCTTATTATTGTTAAACTATTCCTCATGTATAAGAAACCATGTTGATGACTTCGGATACGAACTGGATCTTTTGGATTTTAGATAACAATTAAGAAAAATTGGGTCGAAGTCGGACATTTCGTATAAAGGCGTTGTATGTCAGATCATCTTCGATCAGAAAACTTGCCGTTATTTCAAGTCCTTTCCTGGTTCTCAAGCTTCATGAGAGACAATTTGGAGAATTTTGCGCATAATGAAGACAGGAAGAAGTGATTCCCAGAACAACTTATGAAGCATCTCGTCCACTAAACCCACGGAATCTTCACTGAGAATATATGTTTCGTCAACTGAACCCACGGCATCTTCGCTGAAAATCAAATTACTCAAAAACCTCTTTTTTATTATTATTAATAAGCTGTTAGTGTTATTATTATTGCATTATATTGTAAAGCTAGAGATGATCTATTCTGGAGGAAGAAATTTGATACGGAGTTCCCTCCTGTGTCAAAACTTACTATTTATTTCACAGGATTCGTGGACGAGGGGAACAAACCTGTCTCTTTTAAAAGTATTAATAACATTTTAAAAGAAATAAACCAAAAACTGCTCTTGCTTTGGGTACGGTTACTTCGATCTCCTACCTGAGCTAGAAACAAAGAGAAACCACACTTCAACACGGCCATCGTGCTAACATTCCTCACAAACCTCTCTATTATTGTACTTATTATAGAAGGATATAGAAGAGATGAAAAAGAGAGAGGTTTGTGAGGCTTAATACTATAATAAAAGAGAGGCCAGAGAGAGTCTCTATATTTTTCAGTTCTTTTCTCTTTCTATGCCAAGTCGGTATTAAAATCATCCACAGCCGAGAACTGGAATAAATTTTAAAAAATGATGACACATGGAAAAAATGACCCAAATAAATATTTTTTCAGTCTAATAACAACAGCAACAAGGAAATCATTGATCCCTAATTATTAAAATCAAATTATTTTTTGCCATTATTAACTCAATTTATAAGATAAGTAATATTCCTACTGTGTTTAGTTGTATTCCACTAAAATACTTGCCTACCCTGCTATATTTGGGCCATTTCTCCATGAGTCATCATTTTCCTTTTTTTATCGTGGGCCATTTATTCCTGGTCCATTTCTTCTGGACATCATATTTTAATCAAGGTTTCGTGATTGATGAAGGGCTGCCCACATTACGAATCGAATTAGTAATGCAATAGTATTGTTATTCAACATATAAATCCTATTTCTGCTCAAAATGGTGGCAAAATCATAAAAATAATGCAATTCATAGCAAATTCAACTCAATAGCCATCTTTTTACATTAAAATATATCCCCTTTGATTTATACAAATAACATTAAATTGCTATTAAATCCAAACACTTATTAATTTATGATATGAAATTTGTTTGTCATGGTTTTTTGTCAGCTTATGTTATGACTCATCAGTCTTTCGTCCAGACTCTCCTACTCTAAGGCACTGCAAGGATTATGCTCAATACATTTCATCATTGAGCAAAAAAGTGTTCATAGCATAGAGATAAAGACATAGAGGGCTTATTGAATTATTCAGAGGAATACGTTTTTTGTGACCAATATTAACAAATCTTTCTATCTCTATGATCGCTTACAATGACGTAGATCAAATACCTTTGTTTATATTGGACACAAAAATACAGCTGAACGATGTTCCTCTGCTATTGAAGCATAGAGCTATAAAGGCATAGCTAGCTTATTGGATCCTTCAGAGAAATACGTCATTGTGTCCCGAATACAGCCGAACGATGTTTCACTACTTTTGGAGGGAAGACAAATACGTCATTGTGACCAAAATACAGCTGAAAGATGTTTCTCTGCTAATTCGAGGGAATAGCTCTCTATATCTTTATATCTCTATGTATTTAAGGGAATAAGCTCTCTGTATCTTTATATCTCTATGGTTCATAGGCTCAACCAAAAATAAAAGATATCAAAACAAACATATTGAGGTGACTCCTAAATTACAGCGTTTACCTGAGCCTTGGTTCTTAAATATGTTTGATTGTTGTCCTGTTGTATTACTTTCATTATGGTACATAACCAGAACAATTATAGTACAATTGTACTAAAACCGGATAATGTATTACTTCTTGGATCCTTGATTCTCTGCTTTTGGATTAAATCCTTGAAGGAAGAATGTTTTTAAGGGAAATTATCCTCTTCCGATATTATGTTTTTTGTTCGTCGGCATACTCTAGCATATAATATAGGTTCTCGTCAAAGGAGTACGATTGGAAGCCAAGGTCATGCTTTAAATAATAATCCCTAGCATCACTCAAGAGCCAGTATTCTTCAGCATACGCTCTATTCTTGGACTCCATTTTACATTCATATTTCGAATCACAAACATTTATTAGCATTTTCATTCACTTTGAAGCCAGAAAAAATGCTTTTCGAACTCGCAGCGTTTCTTTCCCTGTAAGAAAGAGAACGCGGGGTGCAAAAGAAGAGAAAAAAGCTTAGGCATTATTTTTGGAGGGATTTTTTATATACAGAAGAAATGCACGCACAAAGTAATGAAAAATAGATATACACCGAGGTCCCTTTATTCGACACTCTTCTTTAAACTTGTAGCCAGGTAAGCGTCTCACTGGAGTACTACCCCTATTCTATTCGTAGTAGCCTAAAAGGAGAGTTGATAAATAAAGCGTCCTCTCTCTCTCTCTTTTTGTAGAGGCGTTTTTTTTTCTTCTCCGAGCTCTCCCTTCTCTCTTTCTGTGTCTCTTTGTCCCTGTGCGTCTGTTTGCCTAGGAGTCGCACTCACGCAACCCCTCTTTAAATTTCCCGCTGCTGATTCGTCATTTCCGGAAGGCTCCCCCCTCCTCTTCTTCTGTCCGCCATTTTTTTTCTCCTCCCTCCCCCCCTCACCAATAGAATTCTCATCATCACCGTTGTTCGTTGTGAGGTAGTTATTTGGTGGTAGTACGTAAGAGGGTTTGTGTGATCTCATACAGGGTTCGAGTTTGACGTCATCGATGAGGATGTTGCCGGATTTGACAAGGTTTCTACTCTTCCCTGAGGAGGCCGTGATCCCTGAGCGGAGCGTGTATTTGAGTCGTGATTCCAGCTACGGGCTGTTGTTGTCTTGATAGCTAGCTAGGAGTAGCTTCGTGTGTTTGTGTGTGTCTCTTGGGATCGTCCTCATGATCAAGAGCAGTGGGATTCGTTTGATTCAGGGTGGGAAGAGCGGCGGGAGCGGCGAGGAGACGCATTTGGTGGGCGATGAGGACCCTTCAGTGAGTGCTTCCAAGCGAAAGCGAATGGCTTCCTCCCCGAGCCGTCCGACCGTCTCTGGCCCCGCGCGGACCGTGCCCAAGACGGAGCCCCGGGAAGTGAAGGAAATCGAGGAGGAGGAAGAAGAGGATGCTCACCACCACACCACCAGCACCACCACCACCTGGAGGACGGGCCCCAGGTGGAGACGGAGCTCCACGAAGAAGATGAGGAGGACGTGGAAGATGGTGCGACTCACACCATCATCGAGGGCGGTGAGGAAGTGGTGGAAGAGGGTTCCCCGGGCTCCGGAGGACACAAGGAAGTACAGTACGTCGTGATTGACAAAAGCGGATCCGCGTCTGACGTGAGCCGCGGTGTTCTCTCCCGGCAGCCCTCCTACTGCAAGATCCTCAAGGACCTCAAGGAGGCCGAGGAAGACGTGGTCCTCAAGGACGGCTCTGGCGTGGGGGGCTCTTCGGAAACCATTGAGGTCACCACGAGTGAAGCGCCCGTTCAAACCATCACCATCAATGGACAGCAGTACCAAATCGTGAGCCCGGCTTCTCTGAGCGACTCTGGGACATCCTCCTCCGTGGTCCAGTATGCGGCGGCGGCCAACTCAAATGGGCAGACGGTCTTTATTCCCGGGACGCTCTCGAGTCCCCCTAGTGGTGGCAGCGGCGGCGAGGCTCCCGTCTCCCCGCCGTCCTCCTCCTCTCAAGTCATCACGGTCTCCTCCCCTTCCTCGCATCACCACCACCACCACAACACCTCCAACTCCCTCAACACCTCTTCCTCCGAGGACGCCTCACGGAAAAGGGAGATCCGACTCCTCAAAAACAGAGAGGCGGCCCGAGAGTGCAGGAACAAGAAAAAGGAGTACATCCGATGCCTGGAAAACAGAGTCGCCGTCCTGGAAAACCAAAATAAGGCACTCATTGAAGAGCTCAAGTCTCTCAAAGAGCTCTATACTGGACAAAAGAACTAAGTGTGTGTCTCTCTCTCTCTCTCAATACTTCTTTACATGTCTTATTATATATAATTCTTTATATATTATTATTACTATTGTGTGCATATATATATATATCTATAATCATATATCGAATGTGTGAATGTGTATATCTCTACTCCCTCCCTCTATGCCTGATGATGACTCATCCTTCCCTTATATAAAAATGCCGTGGAATCCAGGGTGTTGTTACCTCTGCACCCTTGATCGATTGAAAAAGATGGAAGTTAGTATACTATATATATATATATCTATATATCTCAAAAAACACTTCTAAATCTACTACTATGCTTTTCATCCTCCCCCCACCCCATTTCACGAATGAAGTATAAAAGAACTATTTTTAAAAACGTACAAAAAAACCTTTTTACAACTAATAATGATAATAATAATAATTACTACTATGAATATTTATTGATAAAAGAGAATATACGTCTTATCATCTAAATATAAATATGTTGAATTTCCTTCATGGCTGCTCATTCTTCTTCTTTTCAAGCAGCCTTGACAAAGTCTATGACGCAAGAGTATTATGTAGTATGTAAGATTTGTAAGTTCTTGAAATTGCATTTTTCATGGTCAACGTCGTAATAGTAGGTTGTTATGTAATACTATGACAGGGGGAAAAACCTCAAGCATTGCAGGTCTCAATGGCCCTGCTTTCCCATAGGGGGTCGTAGAAGAAGGGGTCCTTAGCAGTCATGTCCACTTCCACTCGCAGGACCCTTTTCCCTTTAGATACGACGATGAGGAGCTTACGCAGGGCGTTAAGGAGAGCCCCTCTAACCGAGGCTCTTTGTGCCCTTCCATAGGCAGCACCCTTTTCCACCATTCCCTCGTACTCAATGAGCTCCTTGGATATCCCTTCCACCTCCATGGCCGCCCCCACGACTCGTACTGCTACGACGCTCACCCAGTGGAGCCCCTCCTCCTCTTCGCCATGAATCATCCTCTCTGGGGCATGATACATTATTTTGTGGCTCCATCCGTTGAAACCAAAGTAATAGTTTGCGAGGTCAAAGCTCTCTCGGGTGTTGAGGGGTCGCCCCGAGGTAAAGCCATGACCCTGGCTCACCTTCAGGGGCTTTCGGAGTCCTCGAATGGTGGCGGAGGGTTCTGAGATGGCTTTTTGAGCTGAGCAGCGTGAATAAAAGTTTATGAAGGCCATAAATGAGGAGCCTGTCAAGGAAAACCCCTATTTAGAGTATATTGATATATTAAGTAGTCCAGATGAAATACAGTGACATGTGAACACAAGGCAAATTGAAAGGCGTTTGACGAACGAAAATAAATTGAACGGAGAGTAGTATTTCGTTAAGTTATATAATTGAAATTTTGCTTATATCTATATAAGATCGCAATCGATCTAACAAGGGATTTTGTACACAAGACTAATACTTTTATGAATGCTAAATATTCAATTGTTCATTGAAGAGTAAAGCAATAAAGATCACTAATGTTTAAGAACGTTATTAAGCAATTAATTGAACTTATACTTACGGTAGAAATATATGGATGTTTCCTTCAACTACATAGCTCTCGTCAACAAAGGGGGGATTGCAAGTATTACATATATATATATATGTATGATTGCAATCGATGTAACAATGGATTTTGTACACAAGACCATTACTTTTATTAATGCTAAGATTTTCTCCATTTTATCTAAATTCTTTTATTTTAGCTTTACAACAACAACAAACAAAAAAATCACTAAATATGTATTTAAGCACTTCATTGGATAACGAAAAAGGACCTTATATTTAAAATATGATCGTTGATTTTTACGTATTTACCTCTTCAGAATACTACTTGAGTTCAAAATTGGATATTACCTAAATGAGGTTATTTAACTTTTGCCAAAACAACAATACATGTGTTCAACACGCCCATCAAAGAATGCAATGGATTAAATAAACAGGAACCTTGATCCTCTCCTCTCTTGGTGACGACTATGGAGTGAATGGGCCCGAATCGGAGGAAGTGGGCCTCTAGCGTGAATTTGAGCTCCTCAGGACTTTTCGACCTCCTCCATGGAATACTGGGTATGAGTAGACTCTTGCCGTCCCCCAGGGGCACGTTAAAGTCAATGATCTCCACACTTCCATTCTCAGTCATGTACCCTGTGGAAGGAGGAACCATATATATATATAATTGTCTACCAGGGCATCCTCGGACCAAAGAAAGGGAGATGAGCCCTTCAGTACGTATAACAAAGAGGTGTAACAAAATATGAATATAAAGGGAATTCAAAAGTGTTATTTTGATTTATTCTTTGGAAGCTTTGGAGTTATCATCCATTCAGAACCAGTACAATTTGAATGCCTTGGTAATTTTTTCCTACATTTGAAGCTCATTAACAAATTTGAACAACCATTTTTATAATAATATTATCCTATTTTTATTCCAACATTGAAGAATATAAATATTTAACTTGTTTCTCCTCTTACTACTACTCAAACAAGTACTGAAAAGCATACCACCTCTTTTTTTTGTCCTAGGTCAATCAATGTCTTTCAACTCATGTTTGTTCATCATTCATATTTATTAAGCATAGTGAGAAAAAGTAGTTTGTAATAATGTATGTAGAAGAGGAGGAGTATAACAATACATAGATATAAACGTATAAAAATAATATCTATTAGGAAGGGGGAAGAGGAGAGCAGGATATATATATAGTATTGTGTGGGGGTTTGTACTTCAGACGAGTGTTGCGGACTTTGGATTTCCGGGTGAGGCATTGACCTCAGCGCTGCTACTGCTGCTACTCTGTTGATGTTTTTGGTTGTTGTTGTACCATGCGAGCATTTCCGAGGAGAAGGCGTCCCCGAGGGAGGAGTCGCTGTTTTGTGCGGAGAGCTTGGGCTTGTTCCCGGGTGTGAGGAGTGCGGCGCTGCTGGGTGGAGCTGCAGAGTGGTTGCTTCGCGCAGGAATGTCTGGGGCGGAATTAGTGGACGAACGGTCTGAGGAGTCTCCGCCAGACTCCCCAGATTTTAGGCTGGAGGCGCTCACGTTTCGGAACTTTGTGCTATATTTGTAAAAGTCCGACATTTCGAATGGCTTCGTGGTTTCTTTGTAGGGAACGTATTTTCCGGGTATCACAGTGTTATTATCGAAGGAGGATGCGTCCGAGGGTGAGGATGCAATGTGGGGTGGCTTGGCCTTCCGGTTGACGGCGGGGGAGTCGAGAAGTCCTGAGCGTCGTCGGGCGTAGAACTGTTTGGGGTAGAGTGGCGGTGGGGGTGGCTCTTCCTCTAGTGCAGTTTCGGGATAGGTTTGCCCCGGGAGCAGGGCGTTTCGCTGGTGGGATAGTGGTAGTGGAAGGGCGGGTTCTCGTGGAGAGGCGTTCCACCGGGGGTACTCGTCGTTGCTCCGAATCTCTTCGTAGCGCATTTTGGACCTTCCGTGTAGTCCTGAGGCTTCTAGGGCTGAGAGGTCTTCTAGTGATCTCCGTAGTGTTGTCTCTTTTAGCGGCGGTGGAGGAGGAGGAGGAGGGTGATTGGGTGGCCGTGGAGGTGGTTCCCGATTGGGCTTCTTCCTTGCGGATCTTTCCAGGCTTGGGTAGTTCCCTGCAGCGGCTTCGAGCCTTCGCGTCCCTCCTGGGGAGCAGCTCTGCTGTAGTTGTTGTTGTAGGGCGTCGATGTCGTCCAGAGAGCTGAAAGCCTGGCTGGTCCGTTGCTGTGGACAGTTGTAGAGGCCCACGGGGGAGTCGCACTGGGAGTTGAGCTCGAATTTGTTTCGGTAGGGAAGTGTACAAGAGGAGGAGGAAGAGCCCAGGACCATGTCTGGCGTGGGGACAGGCATGTGATGATGGTGGGGATGAGACGGCTGAGTCAAAGTGGGATACTGCTTCACTCGATACGAGGAACGGAGGTATACAGAATTCGGAACATAGCCGCCGCCAGATCTCACAAATCTGAAATAGAATAATAAAATATTACTCAAATATAATAACTTTGCAACTATATATTCAAATACAAGAAAAAAACAAAAAAAAACAAGACTAGTTTAATAATCGAAAAATGGTATACAAATATTGATAAAACTTTAAAATTGATGAGCTAAAATAATCATGAAAATACATTTACATATTAGTATAAAATTATAAAATTGACGGCTTTGTGATAAATTCCAATTCTTAAACTCTCAACAGTTAATTAGTATAGTAGACATAACTTAAAACTTCTTCATTTTTAAGGCCAAATAAATTTCAAATAGCAGATGATTTTTAAATGCTCGTTTGACATGTAAGTATTACTTCATTTATAGGATGTGCATATATAATTAAAGAAACCAAAATTTTGAAGACTGAAATTTTTGAAGAACAAAATTAAATCTGTAAAATTGAAAATTACATTTTTTGGTTTCTTATCAACGTTTTTTTCTTTTAAAATCACTGAAATCACGTTATGGAAAATCATATTCCATGTCAAATTTCGTTTATAAATTCATATCTAAGGGTTATTATCATCCGCATGTTCTTCAATACTTTTTATAATACAACTGATGCAATTTTACTACTGTGAGTTTTGAAGGCGGCTTAAACATGTAACTTAGTTATTCTTTTTCCTATTAGGTTTGATATATGTATTTGTGTGGATTAAATATGCATTCTAGCGTTAAAACCTTAGTTTGTTCTGAGTTTAATAATTTCAACGAATTATCCTACCTTTGGGATGAGTCCGTGCTGGAAGAAGCGTCTGAAGGTCTTTTACGTGGCGAGGTAGGGCAGGATCTAGGGGATAATAGAGGAGCATCCACTGTATCAGAGGATGCTCCTCCTCCTCTTCCAGTCCTTTCCTCTTCAATGCTGGAGGGACTTCTCTCAAGATCCGGAACGGATAGCCGCCTCCGTAGCTCATCCTCACCACCCGAGGAGGATATCTTCGCCCGGAGCTCACAGAGCTTGGACTCAATTTCCTTCAGCTTCCTCTGACTTTGCTGATAGGATATTTTCCTCTGCTTCCGGACGGACTTGGAGACGCTGGTGTCGTTGGAGATTTTAAGGGCGGCGCTGGTGATTTGGCTCTGTATTTCCCGCTCCATCTCCAGATTGGAGAGTAGCTCCGCCTGGGGCCCCACTGAGGACTTGTTGAGGAGACGCTCAAAGTTAAGCTGGAACTCCGTCCCGATACGACGGCGGATGATGGGAAGGCTTTCCCCGGGGCCAAGAGGCATCTCCGGGGGCAAGTCCCCCGTCAACTCTCCTTCCTTGAGGCAGAGCTCTTTAAGGAGCTTGGTTTTCTCCCGCACCTTGGAGTCCAGAGCCTCCCGACGTGCCCGAAGTGCTGTTAACATCTCCATCCGAGCTAAACGCGTCTCTTCACTCACTTCCTCATCCGACTTGCTCCTCCGACCTCCACCCACCGCCCCCAAAAGAGATTGCGTGGAGGACTCACGCGAGAGACTGCTGCTACACGAGGACAGAGAGATGCTGCTCCGAGTCAGCTCGCGCGCAATCTCATTCAGACTGCGAGGTGGAACGGGGTGACGAAGCTTGGCACGCTTACGGTCCAAGTAAAACTGATGCTGGGAAATGGCGCTCTGCCAAATGCACTTGGTGAGCCCTTGCGTCTTTCCGAACCACACATAGACGCGAATGCTCCCCGGGTGAAAGGAGCGACGGGACGAGGAAACACGTGTTGAGGCGTCCTGAATGGCGTCCAGTAGCTCTGGGTCACCCAAAGACGCCTCCTCTAGGCGGAGCGAGTCCTCGTAGAGATCTGTACTGCTGGGGGCCTGAATGACTCGCTTGAGGTCATGCACCTCAATGCTGAACTTTTTGTCCCGAAAGTAAAGGTTCTCGAGTCGCTTCCACTGGAATACTCGGACGGGGACCTTCCTATCCTCGAAGGCATACTGTGCAATCCCTCGGCAGCTGAGTCCTAGCCACCAGGGTTTCTGCCGCTTGTCAAAGACCTCAAAGTAGTGGACGCCATAGGTGGGCATGGACTCCACGATGCTCATGTAGTTGACAAGGGCCTGTCCCCGGGTCTGGCCTACAGTTTTCTTGTAGTGCTCCCGGACCCCTTCTTCCGTGGCTTCCTCCTCCTCTTGGAGCAGAAGTGCTGCGGGGAGGAGCGGTGTCTTCCGAAGTAGGCTCTTGGTCGTGGGCTCGTCCGTGTAGTCACCCACGCTGGCCTGGAGGGACAGTGCCGCCAGCTGGTAGAGGACCTCCGTCTCAGCGATGAGATCCCCCCGGAAGACGAGGCTCCGTGCTTGGAGGTAAAAGAGCTCCACCGTCTTCACATGGGACAGATGGGAGATGGACTCGATGAAGAACTTGACGAGGAAGTGGAGCGTGAGCACACTGGGCTTTCGTGGCAAGTCCTGCTCCAGGACCTTCCGGTCCAGACTCAGCCATGTCGTGAGTCCCTTCTCGTCCAAAAGAGCCAATCCAAAGTACTCCTTCTCTTCCTTGAGGCCGACGTGGGCACAGACCAAGTCCAAGAGCTCACCACCCAGGAGACGCGGCTGGAGATGGAGCTCCAGGCGGCGCTCGTCCAGGAGGACCACGGAAGCAGGGCGGCCGCTCCGGGAACCCAAGGACTCACTCCGACTCACCTTCATTGCACCAACACAACACAACAAGGACACTCCTCCTCCATCAGATGGAGAATACCAATATCACTTTCAAGGGAGGGAGGAGAACACATAGGGACACACACACACACACAACGCAAGATGGACGGATAAACGGAAGGACGGACTTCGAAAGGAAGGAATCCTGAGTTCTTCGCCACTTGAGTATTGTGGGGCTCGCACTCAGAGAGATACAAACGCAGGAAGAGACAGAGGGAAGAACATACGCACACTCACTCACTTATCCACTCACTCGCTCACTGACTTGCTCCTCACAGGTAAAGAGAGAGAGAGAGAGAGAGAAGAAGAGAGAGAAAGAAACACTGTGAGGATGATTTTCAACTACCGTAAGAGGCGGAAAAAAAGAAGAAAAATCTCTCCTCTTTGAATCCACAGGTTGGAGTTATTATTGTCTAAATCTGCCGTAAGGAGAAAACAACGAAGCAATAATACATGGCAAACTCAAACAACAACAACAAGATATTCATATTTCCTCCCCCCCCACAATTCTTTCTTTTTTTTTTTTAAATAACACACCACTTTTGATAGATAAACTGTGATTCTCACGGTGAAGATCCTTATAGAATCGTTTTTATTTTTAAACGAAAGGTGTTTAAAGCTTTGAACACATAAAACGGGGTAGGAGATCATCCCTGAAATCATCCTTGATAAAAACAAATAATAAGCATGGGCTAAGTTCATGTATGAGCCTAAATTATTTAGCTATTCATTTGTGATTGTATATTTTGGTTAGACAGATAATTAAGTTTAAAAATGCAAATCACCCTTCATAGATATCTCCTTTGTTCACAATTTGAATGTTGGGGATTTAATGATGCAATAAGAAATCATATGAACAAAAAGTTCATTCTCTCGTAGCCCTCCCACAGAATTGAAAATAGTGTTGAGGAATGTAACCAAATGACGTCATATTATACACATATGAGGTGTGGTATGAATTGGTTTCTCACCCTATTTCTTTCCCTAACTGTACTTAAAAGATAAATTTCATTTTCTTAAATTCGCAGTTCTAAAAAACACATACAAAAAAATATAATATGTTTTTTAAAACTGAGGTAAAGACGAAAACAATACACAAATAAACATTATAGTTTAAACTTTTTACCTCCACAGAGAACATTCTAATTAAAATGACTGATAATTTAATAGATCCTTACGTTGCAACGATATTATACAATAATAATGACATCTAACTAAAGTCACTGACAATAATATCAATCATTATATCACAGTAAAATTATTTAACACAAATGACATCAAATAAAAATATTTATATATTTTAAAAATTAATATAATACATTTTGTATGAATTAGCACCATCGATGGGAAGTATTTAATTTCTTCCGACGCCCTGGTCCACGAATTGTCGAAAAAGGAAGGTATCTTGAGGTATAAAGCAGCGTACCTTGCCGCAGCCGATAGAATAATTTCAGAGATCCGTGGAATGCTTATGAATTGAAGGGCTTCCTTTCAAATCTATAGATAGCAAATGAACATATTAAAATCACTACTTGCTATAAACAAAAAAAATATGGTATTTAATTAAGATCCAATATTGGTATGAGAGCAATGAATTGACGCAGATGCAATCTTCACATGAGTTAAACGGCAATAAAAACGATCAGGAGTATGTGAATATGATCTGTCTAATTTAATTGCGATCGCTATCAAATATGAGTTATCTATTTCCTATTTTTGTAAGGCTTGAACTTCTCAAAATATGAGAGATCCTAAGTTTGATTAATTGATTTGATTGCTAAATTGCACCTTAAATTTTATAAGCCAAAAATATATTCTGTTTTTGGCTCAATATATGTACATAATGCATTAATTTGGCAATCGTATTGCTAATTGGTGACAGAGAAAAATTGCATCAAAACAGCATTTAGAACATTTCTTTCGAAAACAACAACATTTATAACAATGCAATTGTACAATCCCAATTATGCTAAAATGGGGTACGGTTACTTTGATCTCCTACCTGAGCTAGAAACAAAGAGAAACCACACTTCAACACGGCCATCGTGCTAACATTCCTCACAAACCTCTCTATTATTGTACTTATTATAGAAGGATCTGGATCCGCGAGTCCCGTTGAACATATTCATGAGCCGAGTCAGTGCTAGGAGCGACCACATTGATGAAGGAGCTCCCAAACGTCTCGTCTCCTCCTCCGATCATCGAGGAGGAGGATGAGACGAGACGGGGCAAATATAATGACTGGAATCATGCCACCCGTCCACTCCCATTCGAGAAATTTGATCCCAAGCAATGATGAATCAATGTAAACAATAACAATAATAAGAACAAGGCAGGAGCACTCTGGATGACGAATACTTTTTTTCCTTCTTCTTCTATAATAAGTACAATAATAGAGAGGTTTGTGAGGAATGTTAGCACGATGGCCGTGTTGAAGTGTGGTTTCTCTTTGTTTCTAGCTCAGGTAGGAGATCAAAGTAACCGTACCCCTAAAATGATTATGCAATCACACGTAATACTCATTCATATTCGATATGATCTATACCAGAGATGCCAGGGTGAAATCGGTCAGGGGGCCGGACTGTTTTCAAGTGGGACCTCGGGGGGCAAAATTACCGGTACATTTTTGGCCTTGCAACATTAAACAAAAGTAGATTTAAATTTGTTGATATTGTATCATAATATTATTTATTTATAAAAATACTTCTCAACCACTAACGTAACGGGCAAAATGAGATGTCCATTCGGGCGGTTCCGGCCCGCGGGCCGCCACCATGGCACCACTGATCTATACCATAGATATATAAAGATATAGAGAGCTGATTCCCTTCAATAGCAGAGAAACAACGTTCAGATGTATTCTGTGTGTTCAAAATAAACAAAGTAATTTGTACTACGTCATCGTAAGCTGATCATAGTGATATATTCTATCTCTTTGATCAGCTTACGATGACGTAGATCAATTACTTTGGTTATATTGGACACAAAAATACAGATGAAGGGAATAAGCTCTCTATATTTTTTTATCTCTATGATCTATACACATACAGCTTCTTTCAATATTAGAGAGAGAGAAGACGGAGAGTCCATATTTATTAATATAATAGGCAGATGATTAAACATAGATTCATGAAAGCATTCCACCGTCACTCTTCAATGATGAAATCATAATTATTACAATTTAAAACTTGTTTTAGGAAAAGTTAATATATTTAAACATAATTTTTTTTTAAATTCGCGACTCACTTTTTTAAAATAAATTTTATATTCAAAGTGATGATCCATTTATTGTCTGAAATAATCAAACAAAAACTCTTTCATTATTTCTCATAATATGAGTAGTTGCTTAATTTTAATAATAACAATAACTGATATTGGAGGATTTTCGTCGCCCAAATATGTTGTTGATGCATTTAAACCCCATGTTTTGGGAGTGTCTCAATCGGAAGTGAAAAAAGCTTCTTCAAGAATTAGATGTAGGCCATGCAAAAGAGAAATAAATCATGCTGGGGAATACTTTAAGAACCCTTACATGGTATTATGGTCAAATTTTGGCTTGTTTGCACTTTTAAAAGCAGAAAAAGATACATTAGAAAACACTTTAGTGTATACTTCTTCGAGGGATTGTTAGGACTTAAAGAAGTAATGCATGCTCAGCATAATCAACACCACAGTACCTCTCAATGGACGTAAAACATATTGTTATCCGATATATGCCTCATGTTATTTTACAGGAACATGTAAAGCAGACTGCCATCTGCCTCAAAGGCTCTAACAAAGTCGTTTCTATACATAAATAGGCGAACGAAATACAATAATGACATATTTTATTTTTTTTTAGATATGCTTCATATATGTTGGATTTCATTCTTTCGAATTATGAGCACTTTTGTTCAGAGATTTATGTACAAAATGTTCTTATTCAATTATCTTAGTGGTTTCTACAATAACTTTATAAAACTTGTTCGAATGATATTATTCCTTTAACTTGTTGTAAACGATTAAAATTCAAAACAGAGGTCACTAATATCCATCAATGATACAACAGTATATTTCTTCACTTTAAGCATTTGTGAGCAGTCCATTTTTCAATACAAAAACCGTCTTTCAAATTATCATTTATCATACCTTTTTTGTAGGGACTGACGATAAGTTTTTTCAAATTTCTAAATAAGTGGTAAAAAGTTTAACATCAGAGAAGAGTATGGTTTATCCAGACTCGTTGATTTGTCGTTCATTTTGACGAACGACAACAAAAAATTCCTATCGTTCGTCGTTCATTTTTAGCGCCAAAAAAAAAAGATAATATTTTTCTTTTTATAGGAAAAATTTCCTTTATAAAAAACGAAGGAAAAATTTATTTTATAAAAAACGAGGGAAAAATTACCTTTCTAAAAAAAACGTCGAATGACAAACGATTCAATCTTAAAACGAACGATAAACTTTTCGCGAACGTCAACAAGTCTGGGTTTATCGCTCATTTATCGCATACAACAACCATTGAATCAACATATACTAGAACGAAAATATATTTGAAAATTTATAGAACTAATTGATTTGTTTCGTTCGAAATTTAGCAATATATTGGATGGATTATAAAACATTATTTTGCTATTTTGTGCATCTACATCAGCAAGGTTATTTTCATCTGTTTTAGAATGTTGAGGCAGTTGACATTACGAACAAATATTTGATCATGATTTTCGTTCTATCCTCCTCGATTTATTTTTTCCTTTATATTTTCACCTTTACGACTCCATTTTTAAGGCCTTCAAACCTGGCTCCCGAATGACTCACTCCTACATTTGTTCCACCTCGGTTTGGGTCATAAAGGATTTTAGACATTATAATAACAGAAATCACATGGGATCGATTTATGTGAGTAAGATTAATATAATCGATTGGGAGAATTATATATATATATATATAAATATATATCTATATATTCCAGATAAATATTACAAATAAATATGACACTTATTAGATACTCAAATATTTCTTAGATTATTTTCTGATAGCTTTTACACAATAATAAATTTTATAGCAACTACATATATATTTCTATTTTAGTTTTTCATAATTTAGCCAAAAAATTATCAAATGTTAATTTCATACACATGAATTACATTACGAAGAATGCTTTCTATCTCTTTCCATGTATCTACTTCTTTTCTTCGGTACAGATGAAGGTGCCAATACATTTGAGAAGGAAACTTTTGTATTTCTTGAATCTCAATATAGTATACTCAGAACCAATCCAAGTTCATCGAGAAATAATCTTCTTTTCATCTTGGTATCCTTTATTAGCATTTATGACTAAAATAAATGCATTATCAGGATAGATCCAAGATATTGCAAAATACGGGAACATGTCATCTTCTACTGGAATGCTTGACGTTATACGCTGCCACTCTTTCTACAACATCAAGCGGGTCATCAAATTGATGAGATATTCTTATTTCTTCAAACAATTCACTTTAAATAAAGCATACAAAATTAATAAATGCCACCAAAAACAAGCCCCACCGATTTCATAAAAATATTATGTTAGAAGAGTTCCAACGTCCGTTGGGGTCAATTAAAGTATTAGTTGTATTTTCTCATGAACAGCCATTCATGTCATTTGAAAATAGTTGGAATGGACTAATTTAATATAATATATGATTATTAATTATCGGAGCTGGGACTACCGATTGATATTTGGTAGATTCGTACTACCGGCGGTGGATTTTTCTACTGATACATTTGGAAAATACTACCAAATACCCGTTGTATGTATGCTTCTACAATCGGTAGGGGTAGATTGAAGAGCGAAAATCATATATTTATTACAAATATCATTGAATATCAAATTCAGCCAATTGTTACAAACACTGACTTCAGCTATGTACTCGTAATAAGTTTTTGCAGCTCCACTCCTAGTACTCATTTGTATCGAGAAGCGGTATTGCACTCTGCGACTGCTATAGGAAACAAAATATTAAACACTACTAAAATGTATTATTTCCTTCGTCCAACCTGTGACTGTACCCAATCTCCATGCCGTATTCTTGATGCCATCTCCGTCTGGTCTAAGGGAATAAACAAAGCTGTGAATAATAACTACATTAAACTAAATAAAATAGCAAATCTCTCTGGATCGCGTACGAAGAGCTATGGCAATAGATTGCAGACTTCCTTCAAGACACAATGATGTAGACAATCCAAGACAATCACAGCCCGGATTCGCAATGTTTCAATATAAGTTTTCCAAATATATAATAATTATAAGTAATTTTATATATTAAAATAATCCAATGTTTTAATAATACGGTTTAAGACTTTTCACCACTCTTGAAAATATGAAATACAGGCACCTGGTATTCAATATAAATAAATATCAAGGAGGTCCAACTGAATTATTTACATATATTGAATAATAATAAGATTATATATTAATTCATTTGAATATAGAGAAAAACGGCATTTAAACCTCATATGATACTTATATCATAGATCAAACTCCCAAACATTCACGAGACTCTATGATCTAACGGTAATCGGCAAAGATACAAATAGTTAAACTCGGTAATTTTATCAATCAATCAATCAGGAGCTTTTGGGAACATTTTTTTTGGAAGTATCTGGACATAACAAACATACATTTTATTGGTTCGCCCAGGCGCCATCCAGGAGCAAATAAGAGCTTGATCAAGATACAATCAGCAATACTATATGGGGAAAATATAACTTTGTAGTTTGATTTTGCAAAAAGAACAGAAGAAGCATTTGTTTAATGACAAGAGAAGAAAGTACTACAACCTCTATGAGACACGCCTTTAAAGTAAATGTAAACACATTATGAAAGGAAAAATGCACGAAAAAAGAAGTTTACTGATCAGGTTATCGAATCACTTTATATAAACTATTGTATTTCATTAATATGGCATGAAAATGTATTGAATACGGAAACGAATCAATTAAAATAACATATATGCTTACATAACATTAATCGTGATTTATTGTCCTAAGAGGATTATATTAAAAAAAACCATTTTAAGCTTGTATTCCCTTATAGTGATTAAGACTCCGAGATAGATCACTATAATACATATCCTTTTGAATGGACTTAAGTTCAAAAAAGTTTTCATACATCACTTGAGAAACTAAAAATTGTATACTTTCTATAACAGCCAAAATAATATAAAATCCAATAAAGAGAAAAATAGGGGGAAAATGTGAGGGATATAACAATATTAAGGAACTGCTATTAGGGATCCCTTTATTGAATTACTTTACTAAAATCGAATGAAAAGCCTGAATACCGTAATATTCCACTACTGAATATCCTTTAAGAGACATATATTGATGGTATTTCAAATCATTTTCTTGTTGTTAAATACAAGACAAGTATACGTCTATATCATAGGGATATAAAGATATAGAGAGCTTATTCCTTCAATAGCAGATAAACATCGTTCAGCTGCTGCCTGTGCCCAATATAAACAAAGTAATTTGACCTACGTCATCGTAAGTTGATCATAGAGATATAAATATTTGTTTATATTGGGCACAATGACGTATTTCTCAGAAGAATTCAATAAGCTCTCTATGTCTTTATATCTCTATGGTCTCTATATAATGACGTCTGAGTTGGAGTAGCTTATAGCTTGCGTTCATTTACTCATACTCTTTTATAATTAAATAAATTCAGTCATTGGATAACTCGATCTTAACGATAACTTACTCCATATGTGACGTGATGGATATATACATGTATATAGATGTAGACCAGTGGTGCCATGGTGGCGGCCCGCGGGCCGGAACCGGCCCGAATGGACATCTCATTTGGCCTGTTACGTTAGTGATTGAGAAGTGTTTTATAAATAAATAATATTATGATACAATATCAACAAATTTAAATCTACTTTTGTTTAGTGTTTAGTGTTGCAAGGCCAAAAATGTACCGGTAATTTGGCCCCCGAGGTCCCTTGAAAACAGTCCGGCCCCCTGACCGATTTCACCCTGGCATCCCTGATGTAGACCATAAGAGAATAGCCATGAGATCTGGGTAGGGTCATGGCCAAAAGTAAGTCCCTACAACAATTTTGAACAAATAAATGTAGTATATGGAAGTACTGGTTCAAAGATGGCTCTTTAAAACCCGATAAATTCGTTTCCCTTCCGCGAACGCACGTTCAAAATCGAACGCCTGAACGGAATATAAATGAACGGACGAACGGATTTTTTTTGTTTATTGGCGTTCGTCCGTTTAATTTTTATTGTTTTCAAAAGTATGGACTTTTTATACAAAAAAGTTAAATCAATGTTTCTTATGTCACTTAAGAAAAAAAGTGAGGACTTTTTTTTTTACAAAAAGAAGTGCAATTGAAATTCCTGCTAGTGATTTTGGGATAAAAGTGAGGACTTTTTAATAATGGAATTTTTTCAAATTCAAAATAAGAAATAATTGATATTTCTACAACGAACGATCGAACGCCAAAACGAACAACGAATGCTGAAAAATTGAACGGACGAACGCCTGAATGGATTTTTCAAATCAAACGGACAAACTCTATGGTTGCGAACGCCCACAAACCTGCATAATACATAATTTTATGTTATATAGCTATTGCTAAGTGCTTATACAATACAATACCGCTGATCCATTCTGATGAATCATTCATAAAAACAGGGGCAACGAGAAAAAAAACTCCCTTCATTTCTACGTTTCCCCATCAGTGAGAGCCAAAGTGCCGAAAGTTTCTTACCCTTCTGTGATGATGGACGAATTTGGCGGCCCAGCCGTGTGGAGTTTCAATGCCAGGATGTCTTTTATGCAAGCTCTGCTGCACGTCCATCCATGTGGCTCACCGCTGCTCGGTTGATCAGCATGTGAAAACTAAAAGGCATCTCTCCAAGAAGAATTTGCTGGAGGGAGGGAAGCTGAAGGCCCAGGGTCTTTGTGCAATGTGATGAATCAAGGAGAGGCCAGTCACAAAACTATATCACGGTTTGCCAAGGATTTGGCGGATATGATGGTCTCTTGTGATATCCCTCTTGCCAAGTCTTAATAATGTATATATGAAATAAAAATTCAAATATTTTATCATTTTTTTGCATATTTTATCATTTTTTCCGCATATTTTGTAGTTTTTTGTTCCAGATATTCGGGCTTTAAAGGCTATTTTTTACTCCAGATTTGCCCAGCCCTAGTCATAATAATTATGATGTTTTCATGAAAACATGAAATAAACATATTTAGTATTTAATATTCCTTGATTATGGCGTCACTTTGAATATGTTTAATATATTACGCCATGTTTTGTGAGTGTATTTAAATATTTTGACCCCACCATTTTTTCTTTTTGTGTTTGTCAAGATGTAAGCTTTAATATTTTCCTTTCTACAGAGGCACTTATATATTGAATTATGCATCCATTATTTCGACTTCCATATAAGCAAAAAATATTTATTCATATCATGATAAAGTATTTTTGAAAAAAATGCATTTCATCGTTATAATACAAAGGATATATTAAATTTAATATGATTTCTTTATTTAATGATGACTACACCAATGTTTCATAGGGCAAGGCCGTTTCCTTGAAATATTGAGTTGCTAGACCTCTTTTAATATTTCCATGGGTTGTCAGAGGTTATCATTCCTAAGTCAAAATATATACTTAAGAATGATAAGACACTTTTTAATCAATGATATGAAGAAATAGGTATAATTATAGCGAGTCATTAAAGTATTGTCAATGCAAGCTGAGTGCTAAGTATTGACGTCAAAATTATCTGTGAGAATCACGTTATTTAGCAACGTATTTCCAAGGTAGCAATTATTTCTAGGAAATAGATTAATGAAGCTTACAGTACGGCGTTAATGTTTTATGGTAATGTTGAAATATGGAGAGTGATGATGTCATATCTCTCTCCATCAGGCCCGGCGGGATGGGCGGGCCTGAGGGGGGCCAGGCCCGCCCACCGAGTGACGTAGGCCCACCCACTGAGTGACGTGAGCCCGATTTTTTATGAATGTACCAACTGTGCCCCCATAACAACTGTAGGGCCCCCCCAAAAGCCTGGCTGCTCTCCATATTTCATGATTCAAAAATGAAATCTTACTCCCTCATAAGTTCTTTCCGTCGTCGTCTTTTCTTCAACAGCGGAGAGCTAACAATTTACCCCATATTCAGAACTACCAGTCGTGACTTAGGTACTCCATGTTCTCTATGTATTCAACAATGACAACTGATTTTTTCACGACCAATTAGATTCAAATCCTTTAAATTATCAAAGAAACCTTGATTGTGTCGTCACCTTTCACTCTCTTTCTTTCTTGATGTTTATGCATGTGCATAGGTTGCGTGTGAGTTATAGGTTGAGTCTTGCCAAAAGAGCTTTTTAGCTGTCCATCAGTGCATATGGTAATTGAGTCCGTTAATCTGATGTTTTTATGGAGTGTGAAACGTCATAAATCCTATTAATAGTTAATATCCCGGCTTGCGGTATGATGCCATTAAAAATCTTCGGTAAATCGAAAGTCAGGTCTCTGGGCATTATGGACATATCTTGAGTTTCAGTATAGCTTGTTAATAATGATTAGCGTTGTCCCCGACTGACGTTTTTTTGCTCCTAATCCGATTCCGTTCATTGAAATTCGAATAATCGGCCGATCCGATTCGCTTTTTTTTTGCTGCTGATTACAATTCCGATCATTTCTTATTCAAAATATTTCATGAATGTCAAGCCCTGGCGCCAAAAAAAGAAAAATATGTTTTTCATAGATCAGAAGTGTTGTACTATTTAAAATCCTTCTTATGGGAAAAATTCCTTTTTTCTAAAAAAGTCGTCACTTTAGAATGACGGAAGACAACTTTAATGAACGACGAACGACATTTTTTCGCAAACGTTCATAAGTCTTTTGTATATATTAAAAACCGGAAAAACACCATTATTATATTCATAAGTTAAAAGATATCGACGAAGCCCGATATCTTTTTGCCGATTCCGATTTTTTGAAAATGACGTGATCGGCCCCAATCGATCAAGGACTAATAATTAATGTATGTCCCGGGATGAAGTGCTCAAAAGTCTTGCTGGACCCCTATAAAGTCCTAAATTGCAAATAATTTCTACCTATACAAATTATTTATGCCCAACTGCTTAAGATTAATTTGATTCTTGTGTACAATCCATGTTTTTTCTGAGTTACGTTTGACTCATAGCCTCCTCTTTTAACGGAACGGCTGTATTTGTTCCGGATAGTTCCGGCTCACTTTCAGCCTGATAGTAACCACATGGTCTTCTTGTGAGGGTCCAAACTGTTTCCTCCGACACTGAAGAGTGAACAGGCCTGGCGGATGGGCGGGCCTGAGGGGGGGGGCAGGCCGTCCACCGAGTGACGTTGGCCCACCCACCCACTGAGTGACGTGGGCCAATTTTTTTTGAAACGAATATCGTGTCCTAAATAATGGAGGGCTTGGTCTACGCTACCCATTCAGGGATTTTGGAGGCTTTACATTTCTCCTGGTTTAAACGGATTCTAAGTTCAGACTTCTCTTACCTTAATATTGAGTCCAATATGGAAACTAACCAACAAGGGGAGGAGGCCCCACTAAAGTATTCCAAACCCTAGAATCCACCAATTGTTTCTGGAACAGTATTGCAAAAACCAGCAGAGACATTTCTCCAAAAGTTCTTCCCCTAATGGCTTGGCAAGAACCCACCCAACTTAACTACAGACTTGACTTCCTTGACAAAACATCGATCAAAAGGAAACTAGATTTATGGGTGAAATCTTTAATGAAAATCAAATCTTTCATTAATGAAATTTAGAAAAAGGCCATCCAAAAGATTTTAAATTTAAAAAAAGAGAAATAGGCCCTAGGGATATGTTTTTTAAATTTATTTATTTTTTAAAAACAACAATACGACTCTTTCACAGGTGGACGATGAATTAAAAACAAAGTACATAGTCCACTTGAAAGAAGGATAATCACATGTGACAAGGCACCCAACAAGCAGCATTTTAAAAGCTTATCAACATAAAGTTCGATTTCACCTTGTATTGGTTCAAATATAAAATTTAACAGTACACTAACAACAGGAGTATTTACGGGCAAACATACGACGAAGATGTGCTTCTTCATGCAAAATGTACAGAGAAACAACAGCCCTTATTGTCAGATGTGATGTCACAAGGAGATACGAAATAGGATTCACTACCTTTAGCTCAGAATTCAAATAGTTTTAATACCTAATAGCACTTTAACTTATTTATACCCGCCCCCTCATCAAGATGACATCAATTTTTAATAACAACTCTAGCATTTTAAGATAAATTCAGATCACAAGAACCCCCTCCCCGATATTTTATCAAACTTATTGAAAACTGATTGGTCATGTTGTATATAAATCACAATCCTTGTAATCTAGATATCATTTCTATTTAATAATACGTCAGATTTTAGATCAACGTTTTTATCAATATCCACTTACAACACTGCCCGTGCTCCTTTTGTTATTATTGTTGGATCTATTCATATGATTAATATTGTACATATAATGAATGAAATAAACACCTTTTGCTGTCACGCAAAAAAAAAAAAAAAAAAACCTGTAGGGCCACCTCAAAAGCCTGGCCTGCTGCGGGCCTGAGAGTGAAACACATTTATCCTTCAAATTATTATATGCAGCATAGTAGGACTGAAAAAATTGATATTTTGATGAATGAATTCAAGAAAAAGCAATGATGTAGTATCTCTAAGAAGTGGGGAAACATGTACTTTCAAAGCCTTGAGTGATAAATCGTTATCAGTTGCTTCCTTCATATGATGTCCTCCCCTGTATGTACATTAATATGTAAAGACATTTTTCGAGTAGTTTCTCTACTTCAAAGCTAATACTCAATCATCAGCATTTATTTACTCATCAATGCTTTCAAATAAAGCAAACTAAATAACTTCAAAGTGTTTGTCAGAAGGCATCCCAAGTTTAGACCAATTAAACTTCTATAATGGAAACCAAGATTAATAACATAATTAAATGTTGAGGCAGAAGAAAAAAATATTAACATATAATTTAATTTATTATTAATTCCTGTTGTAATTTATTAACAAATGACTAATACTGGTCGTAACACATACATGTTTAGTTATTTAAAAAAAATCACTCAAATGGTACACAAACTTTAAAAAGTTACATATTTTTTAATGGTAATCAAGATGCCAGTGCTTAAAATGTAGTTTGAACACTAAAAAATATCTTTACATCAAGGTCGTGAGGGATATTGTCGGGAGTCCTTTTTTGGAGTGGAGAAGAACAGGACGAGTAATTGAGTCTACTCTAGTTAATGTTGGGGACAGATTTGACTATCAAAATAACAACGGCTATTTCCCGGTGTGGGGATGTTTTTAAGGATAATTTGGAGAAATACTCCACTATACGAAAAAGATTGTACAATCGATTTGATCAGGTGCAAGAGTACAAATAAATTTTTATTTTCAAAGTCTAAAACCCCCTGAAAAACTTGAAGAAATAGCCATAAAGGAGAGCATTTTAACTGTACATGACCTGAGCAAGAATGGCTTTTTTTATGGCAAAAGGTTCAGATTTCCTCTCTCCAGATCGGCTAGCAAACACTAGTTGCCTTTGCCCTGACACGCAAAGTTGGCTCAAAATTTACATTTTTATCGTAAGGAGAGCCAGGACATTTGTCTTAAGTTTATAATCCCTTTTGGATCTACCGTAAGATTGAGAACGGAGGATCCTAAATTTTTTGATATATGTTTGTTCACCATCGATGGTAATTTTTTTAAAGCTAAATGCTTGTTTATATTGTCTTTACTGTGCATTAGCATCGATTTTTATTAACAGTTATATAGGTACATAATTTCATGTATATATATTTTCTAAACTATGAATAATAATTTAAAAAAAAACATCTCTGAAGGGTTATGTAATATTTTCAATGATAATAATTATTATTACATATATGATTAAGCTCCCCTCTAATAATATGGTTCGACGAATGAACAGAGGGAAAGCATTTATAAAATCTTTGCCGTCAATCTCCATTTTTTAATCAAAGTTTCATGTATAATATCAACCTTGAAACTTCAGTGGCGAGTATTATCGTCAAAGTGCTTTTAGCCGAATGTGTACTTTTTTAAAAACCGGTATTATTTTAATTTTGAAAGAAAGCACTTAGTTAATCACTAAGAGCAACGGTTACAATAATATTCAATATATCCTGATGTCAGGTTCAATATGTTTATACGACTTTGTTGATCGCAATAAGATTTAATGGAAGTTATTTATTTAACCTATTTAGTTCACTACTTTCATTTTCCTCTTTTTTGTATAAATGATTCAACGTAATTGCATTTACTTAGATATAAATAACATTGTTTATTAACTTGAGAATGTTGTTAACTTTATTCCAAATATAATAACATGTTCGACAGATGTAACATGATATAATGATTCAATTATTTTTAAAGTGAATAGCCCAACAAAAATGATCCAGAACCAGATTGTACGGACACACAACATCTAACGGGCATGATATGAGTGGGGTTTCGAAGGTTTTTGTTGATATAATATACGATTTGTCGCCCAGCTATGCTATTTTTTTCAACAAAAGCATTGTCAGCTATTACCGAAACTGGGATTCGGTATCGTTATTGGTAGCTGCTTGTGTTCAATTCGTATCGGTTAAGTTATATATATATATATATATATATATATATATATATATATATAGTATTTAAAAATGCTTATGAGACTATTCATTTTCGAGAATTCACGATTCTGATGATAAAAATATACCGCTATCGATCATACAATCGTTATCGGTATTTGGTAGTTTTAAAAAGTGAAAATATTCGGTTACGGTAGAGAAAAATACCTTCAATAGTATCGATCTACTGAATATCAATATGTAGTTCCAACTCTGGCTGTAACTTATCTACGGATTCACTGCTTGCAGACCCAAGAATCAACCTTATAAAAAATAAAGACATCATTGTTTTTCCAATTCGGTATAAATATATTTTTTATTATTCATCTTACAGTTATCTGAGGAGGAAGGAATACATCAAATCTGATAAAATAATTAAGACCACCCTCTTCATTACTTGAAGTCCTCTCCAGGGGATCGTTCTGCCTCTTTCATTTTCTTGGGCCATGAAAAATGAAAGAAGCCGTGCTTTGTAACTCAACTTGAGAAGAAGTGACACAACATATCAGCGGCAGGATATAAAATTTGTGCGAATTTTAACAATGAACGTCTTCCGAATTGACTTCTCATTGAAGTTTCTTTGTGACTCAATGGAATTTGTGGTATATATATATATATAAATCTAATGATTATCCTTTAAGAAACATCCAATACACAAAATACCTATAATACATGTAATAATGTAAATACAGACACATAAACTGGCTGGTCTCCTCCAAATAAAAAATATGGACTCGTACTACAATTGGACCCATGAGCATTCAGCGCACCCAATCTTACATACCAAAGGAAGTATAACTGGTTTAGAACCACAATGAAAATCAGAATATTTCATTAAATGAGTTTCAAATATTTTTAATTTTTTCTCCTTGCTAAAACAAATTTCAATGATGGTTAAAAACAAATAATCGTGAACATCAAACATCTTGATTATATAGTTTTATGATGTCTTTACTGATTTGTAAGACTTACAAATGTATAGCTACGCCCTTAGTAAAGTATGACATAAATGTATAAAATTAGCTAATGTCTATTACTTATTAATATATCGTATTTTTATTTGCTTCGCTAATACTAAAATATGATAATGAAACTAAGCCAATGCATATTATTAAACCATCTATCGTACTTTTATGTGGGAAATATTTTCCCCGCCTTTTAGGATGTCTTGACTGGTAGTAATTAAAAAAAGACTCATCCCTAATCTGGGCGTTTGTATGTAGATAAAATGAAGGGAATTTTAATTTTTTAACAATTTACTATTTCATCTCCTTTTTTCTACACTCGTATAATAGTGATGAGTACATTTTTAAATTTATTCTTGAGCTTAGAGTATGGATGCAATTGTACAACGAGTCCAAAATGGCAACTAAATTAGGATGAGGGGGAGTGGGGGGGGGGGGGGGGGAGTACATATACATTTATGCACATAATTCAAACAATTATTCTTGCTATGCTCGCATGCACGACTCACAAATTCTTATTGCCTTAATGATGCTGATCAAAAGAGGGGGGGGGGGGAGATTGGTGGCATTAGTTATAGCCCTTGATCCCTTGATGAAGCAGAGGAACTTGAGAGATGGGTTTTGGGGTGAGTGGGGGTGGGGTTTCATGAGCTGGGACCCTTCGGCCTTCTAGAGAGAAAGCGTCTTGTCCATGGAGGTAAAAAGGATTTGTGACCTCCATTTCTCCCGGAGAGGCTAGACCCGGCATTCGTATACCGTATCGTCGCTCTCTTCCTCTTCTGACCCGTCTTCCTCCGGGGATTCATCCCCTTCTGAGCCCCCGGCTTTTGGATCCATGACCATAAGGTCCTTTTGAGGTACCTCTTCCTTTCCTGACGTGGGAGAGGGACTCCTGCTAATGGCCTCTTGTGCTGCAAGGAATATGGAGGCCATGGAATTCATGGTGCTCGATACAAACGTTGAGGTTTTGTTGGCTGACACACCCTCCTGATTCTCCGTTGGGGAATCATTTAGCATCAGTTTTCCATAAAATAATGGGGGACTCTGAAAGTAGTGTTGCAGTAATATGTAGAGTACATACATAAAACATTCAAAAGGATTTATTTGATTATCTCTATTGGAGAACATAAAAAATACCTTCGTTTTTGTATAAATAAACGAATCTCATAGGTAACTATTTCTTTGCAAACGATACATCACTAACATTCCATGATGCAAGAGCAATGTATACTTTTTAACCCATTGGATTTATTGAATCAAAACATTTAACTCACTTTACGTGCATTACCTGTTCATTGCTACTGATATCCTTGCTTTTCACATCCGGCTGAACAAAGGAGGGCTGTGAGCCAAGACCCCTCAGCTCGGGCGGAGTCTGATCCTCATGATCGAATCCATGATCCCTCCCAAGGTCATTGGATTTATTAGGCTCTCCAATCAAAGGAACCGGACAGCCATTAAAGTTCCAAGAGCTTTGAATGGCCACGAGGCTCACGGACATCCCCACAAAAACCGCGACAAAGGCGATTCCGATGATCAATGTTAAGGCTCCATTGTTGTTATCGTCTTCTTCGAATTTTAAATCACTTTTCTTTTGGGACAGGGCCGAGAAAACGGGGGTAACTTCGTTCACGTTGGTGATTGGTCCCTCCTGAGCCCTGGTGACTGTTTCCGAGGAAGGGCTAATCTCGTTGATATCCTCGAATGTGGAGCTGGGTGTCTGAGCCATCTTCATCAAGAGTGGTTGCTTGGTTGTTGAGCTCTTTGGTGTTGTCGAAGTCGCAGGGGGTTGCGCACGGGTTCTCCATATTCTATTGAAGGGACCTTGCATGAATTCATGTCGAAATCTTGGGGGAAGGGTCTGAGCTGGAGTGACCCGCATTCTCTCTACTCCGTTTTTGCCAGGATCCAGTCTCTTTTTCTGGATTAGACCCTCCACAGTCTCTGGATCCCCCGAACATACTGCTAATAAGGGCAAGAGGACTAAGAGCGACTTCATTGAGTTGATAGCCCTCCTTTTGATTTGAATTCAAAAATAAAATAAAATATATTTGTTTTAATTGTCTTGATTAGTTACCTATCGGACTGATGGGGAAAATCCTCAAAGAAATCCAGGGAAGTCTTATTCCAGCATGGTCTGTGGTTTATCAAACCTTCCAAGAGGCATTGAGGAGAAGAAAGCAGTTTTGATTCTCAGATATAATTCTTTTCTTCATATCTCTCTTTTTCTTTCTTCTTCTTTTTGTTCCTTGAAAACGAACCAGACTACTTAAGAGAGCCTCTTTTTACGTCCTCTTTTTCTTCTCTTGCATTTTCTCTTTAGACTAACAATGTACTGAGAATGACATAACTACATGTCTACGAAATAATCAATTTATTCATAAACCAAAATTACGAACGATAAAACAAAAAAAAACAAGTTTCAACAATGAATATGTACATAAAATGCATATATATGTAATTTACATAAGTAGGAAAATAAAATGTTAATTGTTATTATTGGCACTCCTTTCTTTCATGGCTTTAATGACGGCGACTTCTTTGGCTTCTTTTTTCTCGTTCCTGAGGATGTAATCCTCCCTTCTTTTCAGAATCCTCTCAACAAGTTTTTCCGTCGTAAGTGGATTATTGGAGTTAATTACTTTGAACTTTCCCAGTTTCTTGGGTATTTCATATGGGTCTTTTCCTGTTTCTGCGTCTGGGGAGGGTGGGATTTCTCCTCCGACGATCAGGTCTACTTTGAGGTGATTGATGAGTACCTCAGAGACGACGTAGGGTGCCCCGATGACGACTTCGTTGACGCAGCGATATGAAAGTACGGAGAGGACCCTCTCGTGGAGATTCATGATTGGGTAGTTGAGTCCCTTGTAGTTATTGACGACAGGGTCCGTGTGGAGGCCCACAATGAGGTAGTCCCCCTCCTCTGCGGCCTTTTCCAAAAAGTCCAGGTGACCGATGTGAAAGAGGTCGAAGGCACCGTCCACATATACGATTTTATCTGTTGGCTTCGGAGGATGAGCATTGGAGAACTGGGTTATCTTCTGGGTCGTGGGGAGAAATTGAGTGACTCCTGTCCAGGGAGACTTGGCCGCTGAGTCTGTTGAAAAGTCGGACGATTTCCGACGACAAACCTTTAAAAAAATTATATATTCAAATCAACACGACAATTATTCTGCATACATCCAACTACAAATAAAACTATTACTATTAAATATGAAAAATAATCAAGCAAAAGTCCTGTTTTTTGTTATCGTATAGATTGTCTTATAATAAAAATATTATCAATTAGCAGATCCAAACCGCTTTTCACTTCAAAAAGAATTTTATTATTTAAACTTAAATATATTAACCTAATTTTATTGAAAATATTATGTAATCAGGCTTTGGAGGCTTTATTAAAAAAAGATAACTTTGTATTTTAAGCATTTCATATGTATGTATAAGAATATAAATACGTATCCTAAATAGAAAAAAGAGTAAGACGCAACCATTTGTTGATATTGTTTAATTCATTATAGAATTTTTTTTTAAGAGGAAAAGTTTTCATGCCATTATTCACCGTCTAGTCTCTTTCACGTTAGTAAACATAAATTAAAATCGCGAATTAGTCATGGGCACTAAGTTTTTTCATAAAGTTTTTAGTGTTTGGCATAGATGTCGACCCTAAATGTATTACAATTTAAGTGTCACTAACATGAGCATTTGAGGTAATTACTTTTAAGTATGAAGGTCTCAAGCGCATAGATAGAGTGAATGAAATGAATTCAAAGTAATGAATTTGCTTATATTTATCGATTTACAAATTGTTTTAAATGACACTGGAATGAATAATAATAATAAACATATTTGTGAGATAATGTACCTCTATTTCTCCCTAGATTTTGAACCATTTAGCATACACAAAGGTGAAATATTGAATATATTTTTAACACTTAAAAATAACAAAAGAAATTGCAGCTAACATAGTGGAGCACTGAATTTCTCAAAAAGAACTGGGCATTTTATTTAAAAAACATATCATCGAATATTTAATGATGATCTATAAGTAATGAAATTGTATTTGAATTAACTTTATTATAATACTAATATTCAAAAGGTTGTTTTTATAATAGTTTTAATATAAATAGCTTTGATATACTTCAATGATCAAAAATCAAATATAAATTGTATATCCATAGATGTTGTGCTTCAAATGCAAATTTATTTGTTAGATTAATGAGTAAAAATGGATAATATATATCCCCCGGCTGATACCAGATTGGGTTCCGGTGGAGCGGGGGTTACCAAAGAAACACACAACCTATATCCAAAAGAATAGCATCATAGTTACGCTATATTAAACAGTCTATATAGAATTCGTATAAATAGTAAAATGTTAGCATTATGTTATTGTAAAATTTATTAATTTTTATTTATAAATATATAAAAGCCACTTAATTGCACCCATTTAAAAAAATGACTCAAGTAAGCATCAATTATTACTGCACAAAACTCCAAATGCAGTCATCATTTTTTTCGCTTTTGGACTAGTGCTTTTATTTTTTTTAAATTGTGATTTCTATATTCGTTTGTTGCTTGATATATTGCATAAACCATGTTAAGTCCTTTATTTTGAAGTCTATGCCATAAAAAATGATCGGATAATGTGATTCGAAAGTAATCAAATATTTTTGATTAAAAAGCTTTAAAAAATACCTACAAATTTGTGTAACTCCAACGACTAAGATCCGAAACATCATACCAGAAAATATCTGGACAATATGTTGTCCGTTATCTATCTAACAAAGCTCCTCAAAATACCTCAGTAATGTACTTCAAAAGCTCATACCATTCTAAGATCTACTTACATCATATTCATGTGATCCCTTTTGTTGATGCGACTTGGATAGAAGAAGCATTCGCCCCACAAGATCCGTTGTGGAAACCCCTTGAGTCCTCGGGCATTCCTTGTATTTCCCAGCCGCCTTGACTATGTGATACGTGTCCTTACCTATAGTATATCAAATAAAAGCAATATCCATTAGACACACTCCCCATCTAAAAAATAATAAATGAATACAACCCTACCGTCTTGAGTCATAGTAATATCATCTCCATGAACACAGAAGTCGCAATCATACTTGTCAAGGGTTTCCAGAGTCGTCACGTAGGTGCACCGCATATGACCTCATCCACCCATTTGACTGCCTTCACCATTCGATACCTTTCTTCCTAGAAGATTTAAAGAATCATGTCAATCAATGTATAGCCCCTATGTTGATCTCAAATGAACCATAAGCTAATATTTTTCCTCTAAAAAGAGCATAAAACAATAACTATCCTATTCAAATACGTGTCCTAAGCTATATCATTTACAGCCATAATAAAGATATATTTATCAAATTACACTTTAGCCTTATAAATAATAAATTAAGTTTACTTTTTATTAAGGGTTTTCAGAAGACGAGTGTCATTTGAACCCCATGGTTTAGGATTTTTTTTTTACAAATGAAGACACGAGCTATTAAGTTAAGGGTTACCTGATTAAAGACGGGAGGGCCCTTGTGCTTCGTGATCTCTTCATCCGTATGTATTCAACCATCAGATGATCCCCAAAGAGCTTGGCCTGACGAAGGAAATTGGCATGGCCAAAGTGAACCATGTCATAGCAGCCGTCGACCCAGACGTTCACTCCCGTCTTTGTATCTCCATTCAATTCCTCATTCGACATATTGCACTTAAAAAGTAGACATTTATATACTTAAAACAATCAAATGTATATATACGTTTAATGTTGGTTTAAATATATACAATTAATGGGATGAAGAACACAACTCTCCGGATGTGAGAAGATCAGTGTACACTGACACACTGAAAGTAAAATGTACGAACTTTAGGGAGTATTCCCTCGTTTGTATGCTTTAAAAAACATCACCCCATGAAGTAAGTAGCTTTGAGAATTTTCTCCTCTCACAAACAAGTTTTCATATATATATTTATAGAAATAGTTTTCAAACAAAAAGTAAGTAGCCTGCTTTGATAATGGGGGAGGAGGAGACCACTCCAACGGAGGGAAATACTCACGGATCGTAGGATGAGTAACAATCAAAATCCACACTCAAAAATGGGAGAACTCCTCTCTTCTAATAAACTCTACTTGAAATAAAAATGAAATTGACGATTTATTTAATTATATATTTTTTTATAGACATCAAAAAAGGTACAAGACCGTTGCACATATTATATATATATATATATTTGAGATATCCAAATCTAAAATCAATACAGGTCAATATTGATAAATGGAAGGGGTCCTGATAAAAATTAACAATAGTATAAGGAGGAGTTTTGTATTATTTTTTTGACACGATATTAGGCACAAACTAAGTAGAGATAAGTGAATACACATACACACAATTGTTGTCGGGCTTTTTGTCTGCTCACCCCAAGATATAAAGTTATATATATATATGTATATTTAGGAAGATTCGCTGATATAAATATATATATACATTCACTCCTAGATGACAAATGTCAATAGTATGTCAGGCGCACAATGTTATGTTTTTTCGGTTTATTTTGATTATGGGAATTGTTGATATGAGGGCGAAATGGGATTGGTTGATGAGAGTGTCCTGAATTCCTCCCTTATTCCTTAGAGGCTAAGGGAGAAGAAAATATATGGAGGTAATTTCGGTATGAGGGATAATATCGGTTTGACATTTCATTTTGTATTTGCTTGATGGTATAAATATATGATGATCAAGTAATACTTTATGAATGGCGTATTTTATGAGTAGCGTAGGCATTTGTTATTCATTTGGTCCTCATATAATTTAGAAAGAAACTCAAAAGAGGACTCTATGTTTATTTTCAGTTGCAATTTTGACATGTTTGTAACGTAAGGCGTAAGAATAGAAGAAAGGAACAAATCCAAGACATTCACCAGTGATGTCATCTTTATTTATATTTGATTTAAAATATATAAGTACTTATTTTCTAAAAAAGACATCACTGGGTATGTAATTACGTCTCCAGTCTTTCTCTACTCCTAGAATATTGTTTTTATAACATATAGAGATCTTATTGAATTCTTCAGAGAAATACGCCATATTGCCCAAAATAAACAAATTTCCTATATCTATGATCAACTTACAATTACGTAGTACAAATGACTTTGTTTATTTTGAGCACAAGCGACAGCTGAATGATGTTTCTCTGCTATTGAAGGGAATAAGCTCTCTATATCTTTGTAATAAAGTTTATATCTCTATGGGATTTGTGTGGGATTTATTTTTTTATAACTTCTTCAATGGAAGGAACGAGGTTAGGTAAGAGGAAATATTTTTGATGCAAAAAATATTAGTAAGTGGAAGAAAGATTGAAATTAAATGAAACACTCAAGGGTACCATAGAAAAGGGGTAAGATATAAAATTGGAAGAAAGAATAAAATTAAATGGAACACTTAAGAGTACGGTATAAAATTGGACCTATTACAATCTATTAATGTACCTATAATTAATGACCCCAATAATGACCAGCCATATCAATTATATAGCTATGTTACTATTAATAACTTATTAACCAAACAGGACATCAATACATATACATAGTAAATATATATTATCATAAATAATATATTGATAGATGCTATATTATTACATCTATCAATATAGTATTTATGACAATAGATATTAACCTAACATAATAGATATTAACATTAAAAGGATTTTTTTTGTATATTATTATACTCTTAATATATGTATTATGTAAAGAGTATAGTAATATAACAAAAATTCCTTTTATTATTATAATTATTTCAAGTCATGTATTATTTTTTCTAATGAAATAAAGACCACAATGATGAAAATGTATAATAATATATTACTATTATCCATAGGAATAATAATTTGGAATATGTTAGCCTCTGTTCATTATTTAAATACAATATATCAAAAACGAAGTGTGTTTCATTCACCAAGCATTCCCCACAATCTAAGAAATCCATATTTGTTCAAGGTCCCAGATCTAGATTTGCGTTTGATTTGTATCCTTGTAATAGAGTTTTCCCCGCAGACTTGAGTAAAAACTGGATATTTAGGCCATTTCATAAAAAAATAAATTTATTGTTCAATGCATTTTGAATAAGCATAGTTTATTATGCCAAAAAAGGACTTTAAGATTGATAATCATTTATTCATAATAGCATGACATTTAGATTAACAAAGCATTTTAGTAACTATGTAAATGAAACTGAGAGGTAGGAGGAGTTGTCGTGAGGGGATTGTTAGGGACAAGAAAAGTTTTGCACGTGAGGTTGCGTTATGATCCGTTGGCATGAATTTGTTGGGTTTTTAAAGAGAGGAAGGGAATAAAGAGAGATTACATAAGTGATGTCAATGGCCTCTCATTCACAGGACCTAATAAAATCCTCAAAAGGACTGTTGAAGGAGTCATTATGTTGGTAATCATATAAAATACTAATAATTGAAATAACTCAAATGCTTATAAATACAACAAATAGGAATGAATGACAATGTAAGTATTCAGAACTACGGGTATACTACCCGTGACGTCATTTTTCTTGTTTCTTTATGTACCTCTACTCTTTCTCTGTATTTTTATTTACAAGAGTATCCTTCCTTTTTTCCCTTCTGCCCAGCTTGTTGAGCTCTGTTTCAGTCTGTTAAGGTGATTAAGGTGTCCAACGGCAGTCGCAGAGTATTGGACCATTCTCCCTAGGATCAGATCCGGAGCGAGTACGCAGGAGGATGGAGCACATCCGAACGCCCAAGGTGGAGAAGGTCAAGCTCCTCAACCGCTACAACCCTCGAAGCAGTCCTATGGCACGCTCTACTTAACTACGACACATTTGATCTTCGTCTCTAGCAACAGCAGCAATGGTTCCGACCTTGGCGAGGCTGCCGCATCCGGCGGCGGGAGTGCTTCCTCGTCCGAGTCCAACAAGGAGCTCTGGATCCTCCACATGCAGATGCAAAACGTGGAAAAGCCCAGTTTGTCCACTTCTGGAAGCATTGTCCGTATCTACTGCTGGAACTTCCTGCACGCCTCCTTCGTCATCCCAAGGGACAAGGACGCACAAGAGCTATACCTAAGCCTCAACGAACTCAGCCGCCCAAAGACATCCGGGAACCTTTTCTGCTTCTCCTACAACCCCAAGGCGAGCTCTCTCGCCGCCGCTCCGGATGGTTCTTCCACGACCTCACGGCAGAGTTCCAGCGCATGGGCATCCCCAACGCACACTGGAACCTCAATCAGTCCTCAATAACGCCTACGAGCTCTGCGCCACGTATCCCAAGACTCTGGTTCTCCCCTCGGCTGCTAGCCTACCCACGGTCCAGGGCTCCGCGGCATTCCGTGCCCGATCTCGACTCCCGTCCTCACTTACCTCCACCGAACCAACGGATCCGCCATTCTACGCTGTGCGCAGCCCTCGTGGGCATTGCTGGGGCACGATCGCCTTCGACGAGGCCTACGTGGAGCTTCTTCGGAAGGCCTCTCCGAACCCCTCCCCCACCATCTACGTCCTCGACACCCGACCCCAAATCAACGCTCTTGCCAACAAAGCCGGGGGAAAGGGCTATGAAAACGTCAAGTTCTATGAAAACATCCGCTTTTTCTTCAAGGGGATCGATAATATTCACAAGATGCGCTCCAGTCTGGATAAACTTGTGTCCAGTATTGTCAATACATCCAATATGAATGAGTTCCTTGGGGAACTCAGTAACTCGGGATGGCTCAAACATATCAAGGCCGTCCTGGAGTGTGCCGTGGCTGTCGTCAACATCGTGGCATATGAAAATAGTAGTATCATTATTCATTGTTCGGACGGATGGGATCGTACGTCACAGGCCTGCTCTCTGGCTGGCCTCATGCTGGACCCCTACTACAGGTAAATGTCGTACCATTAACTTATTCCAGTGTTTTTCTAAAGATATATTTTTATTGCTAATCCCCAACAAATTTGTTTGTAAAATGTGTTTATTTAACTCCTAGAATAGACCCACCTCACCGGAGAATTTAATACGGTATGAGCCGGTAGCGACCTATCTAAAAGCCATCGTCTTTATTAATGAAAATATTGTTCAAAGTGCATACATTTTCAATGTTCTAAAGATATAATCCTCCTCTGAGGACAGTCTTCCTCAAAATATTAGAAAAAATATTACAACACGTTATTTTATTGAAGAAAGATTCAACTTAATTTCAATGTTATCAGATACCTACAAAGCTTTTGAGGGTAATGTTTCGACTATCCCTCAAAATGAAGCGTCTAACACACAATCAAAATATATTGCTATACATTTTAATATATATTTGATAAAATTGTATTATGGAAAAAATATTTTTGGCAACGCCACATTGAATATTTAACGGCCTTGAATTGAAAGTATTTTATACTTGAATCTAATTCACTTTTGAAATATTATGTATATAATTCAATTCATTTTCGCCTTTCTTTATATATAATCCTTGGCTTTTATTTGAGTAATATCTTTTTTAATTCCTTCAATAGAATTGCATATTTTATAATTGAGATAAATATATAATATTAATATTTATTTGTCAAATTTCAAATGAAATTTTAAAAAAATAATGCTTCAAATAACTTTTATTTGTAGTTATTATATTTATAATTATTATTCACAGCCTTGTAAATGGTATATTTATATAAATAATTTTACAAAAAATAATCCTCGTTTTGGAGGGGTTATATACAGCTTGTTCAACAATGCTCAACACCCGAAAGGGGAATATTGATACTGATTATCCTCATTTAAAAGATCCAAGACTTGATTAACTAATTATAACGTTATAATGCTTATTAATATCCACAGCGATGCAATTTAATCAAACCAAATGAGCAAACAAAGGAAGATTATCCCAACGAAACGAAAACTTAATTTGGTATCAACCGGTAGAAGACATGTCTAAGGATGTTGAAGTAGAGATGGAGATCCAGTAGAGTCTTTGACTCTTCTGATAGAGATCACGATTCTATCCTCTCCTAGGAATGACTACGATCGCGATTTATTTCATAAGAATCAACGACTCTGTTACAAGAGATCAGGAGTGTTATCTCTTATAAGAGGGATGATGACTTATATATGGAGATGATATAACGATGTTATTCAAACTATTTTTATCATGTCGGATTTCTTCTCAGATGAGTATCAAATTATTATAATATTGGTCAGTGATATACATACAATGTAAGTAAAACTTTGTGTCGCATTTGCCTTCTTGAACACAAAATGAAATCATTTCCATTTAAATATGGAATAGAAATTGCAAATGAAATAAATAGCTGGTACAACATCGCAAAATATGATTTCCATATTTAAGTCGTCATCTCTCCTATAAGATCGTAATCTCTACTAGGAAAGTCAATGATTCTACTAGATCTCCATCTCTGCTGCGACATATACATTTGATTTATTATTATAGTAAAACAATCAATTAACACATGTCCTTTTTATTCGTAGAACTGTGACTGGCTTTCAAGCCCTCATTGAGAAGGATTGGCTGGCCTTTGGCCATAAGTTTGAGGACCGCTGCGGCCATTTGAACGGGGACCCCACGAGGTCTCCCCCATATTCACGCAGTTCCTGGACTGCGTCTGGCAGCTCCTCAACATGTTCCCCCAGTCCTTTCAATTCAATGAGCGCTACCTCATCACCATACACGAGCACGTCTACTCCAAGCAGTACGGTACCTTCTTCGGTAACTCGGACAAGCAGCGGAGAGAGGCGCATCTGGAGGAGAAGACCTATAGTCTATGGGGCTACATAGCCCTCCACCACGACGACTTCACCAACCCCCTCTTTGAAATGGTGGGGCCGCCCGTACTCAAGCCAGAGATTACGAGCCAGAGGATCCTCTTCTGGTCTGGACTGTACTCACGCTTTGAGGAGGGCTCCCACCCTCGAGAGCCACTCATCGATCTCCTTTCCATCACTCAAAGTCATACTTCCTCCCTGGAAGACCATGGAAGACAGTTGAGTGCCACAATTTCAAACGTGAGGAGCATTATTTCCAGCGCAAAGGCCGGAGGGAAATACCTCTCCAGCATGGTTAGCGGGGGCTCGACATCCAACGCGGCGCCCCCCGTATCCCTATCCAACCCCACGCCGCCGCCACCTCCTCCTAGCAGCAATGTCCTCTCAAACAATTCATCTACCAGCACGCAGGAAATGGAAAAGAGATTTGTGGAGCTCAAAACGACCCTCGTGGAAAAGTGCCAGTCCAGTAAGACTTAAATATTGGAGAAAATTGCATTTATGTGCCCCATAGAATACAGTTCTTTCCACACACACCTCCCCTCCCCCCACCACCAACCTCTCTTCCTTCTCTAAGCCATCGACATTCCTCATAGTATTATTATTATATTCATTTTTATATATTATATTTTCCTTCTCGTTATTCACATTTTTTTTCTCTCTTCTTTTTTGTTACTACTTCTGCGACCATTTAGTTCTAAATGTCTTTTGTTGATTGTCGCCGTTGTTTCATATATTAAACACATATATATTTATCCATACAAAATATTTGTTTTTATTATTATTTATATGAAGTAAATAAATATTATTATTTTAAAAAGTGATTATGTTAAATGCCACAACCCATATTTACACGAATTAAATACATAATGAATGAATGTTACTTTTAAACCTTTATTTATTTTCGCATGTTTTTTATTCTTATTTATTTTGAAGGATTTTGCATGAAAAAAAATGGAGGGATTTCTGTTTGTGTACATATTACGTAAGAAGGCTCATCGGGGGAAAGCCAGGTCAGATATTTTGTGGTTTTTTAAAGGGGTTGTAATATTTGGATAGCATATCTATTGGTATCTTATTTCATTGGATGTTAGGGACGAGTACTTCTAAGAAACTATCGAATAAAAACAGGCTTGTTGATCGGAGTTTTTTCTGATCGGCGATCAATAGCGATATTTGATCGCTGATCGGAGTATCGCAAAAGGTCCTGATCTTTATATCTTTTGATCGTAAGAAAATCACTAAAAAATAGCGATCCGATCATTTTGTACAAAATAACTAAAAAAGAAAAAAAATGTTTGTAATAAGGATTTTGAGACAAACCTTACATTTCTTAAAACTTAACTAGCTGTCACATTGACCAAAATCCATTCCCACGACTAATATTTATTTAGAAAACACAAAATTCAGACAACCCTTAATAGAAAAAGCCAGTATGTGCTATCCTGATATATTTTTTGTCCTAAAATATACAGACAGGCGTCTATAGAGAAGTCATTGTTTTGGAGCTCATAGGCTATGAGAAACATTAATTCTGACATATCCTGTCTAAAAATATGCAGACTTATTCAATGGTGGAGCCAGAGTGTTGGAGCTCATAGGCTGATAATAGAAAATTGTTAAACAGGCTGTGTCAATTGTTCATTTAAAAAGGTATGTTTATATCGGTATAATACTTAATTTATCTGGGGGTAAATTTTGGTGGGTGCTTTGGACTGCCATATAAAGATGACTTATAAAGGTTTGACTGTATATATGTACATTGAAATTTTTACTTAGAATTAGTATTACACAGGCTTGTGAGCGTTCAGCTTTTTTTGCGTTTAGCGTTCCGTTCAGCGTTAAAAAAAATAGCGTTCCGTTCAATGTTTTTGCGTTCAGCGTTCCGTTAGCTTTCAGCGTTCAAATATTTAAAAATAACAATGTGTAATTTTGAAAAATGGAAGTACTATTTAGGGTTTTTATAATAAAAATGAGCTCGAGCCGACTTTCATATGGTAAAAATTTGTCGACTGGATCTAACCCAGGGGTTCCCAACCTGGGGTCTGCAGAACGTCTATATACTTAATCAAAACTACATTGAAATGGTTGAAAAAATTGAACGCTGAACACAAAACTCTTTTTTTTTGCGTTCAACGTTAAAAAAAACGTTGCGTTCCGTTCACAAGCCTGGTTTTACATAGGTAATTTTTTTGTTGATCGCAATTAAATTGATCGGATCGCTGATCGGAAAAATCCCTGATCGTTATATTGCTATATCGCAAAGAATTTATGATCGGATCGCTATTTTTTTCCTGATCGCTCACAAGCCTGAATAAAGATAATTTTATGAAATAATTCTGTTGGCAGCTCCTATTTATTTCATTTCCATGTCCATCGTCAGGGTGAGAATATATATTTATCGTCAGATATGAACAGAAAATTCATTGTTTCCATGCATATAAGGGACTAGTTTTAATGGATTAATATTAATGTATTATTTTGAACGAATTTATTCAAAGGATGAGAGTAAATCTGAATGTCATTGATCAAGGTCATTTAGAGCCTTTATGGCAGCTCTATTAAAGTCATCCATAAATATCATTATTTCACTTTGCAACTTAATTCCTTACTTATCTTTTTCTACGTCTTATCGACAGAGTGAATATCCTTTTATCGTCAGATATGATCAAAGAAACATAACGTTCAAGATTTCCCTGAGTGTCTTCATTTGATTATGAATAATCAGACTTGTTGACGTTCTGTCTCCTGTCAAAAATTGTCGAAATGATTCTGGTAAACGAAAAACAATACTTGGGGAGTAAACAATCATTTCATACTCAGCTTATATGCAAAAAATGGATCCATATAGGACCCTTTGATATGCCTAATGCATTGGCTAAAATAGGTTAAAACCAGAACGAATAAGCATTGCATTGATGACATCCAAAAAATAATTCATATATATACATATAGAAACACAGTTGCGACTAAGTCCTTCACAAAAAGGAAACTTGCGAAGAAATTACCCTGCGAAGAAATTACTTGCGAAGAAATTACTTGCGATGAAATTACCCTCAATGAAAAGACGAACGCTAATATTACCCTGCAAAGAAAAAGAGAACGAAGAAAATGCGTGCAATGAAAAGGCTTGCAATGAAAGAGTGCACGCTAAAATTACTCACGAAGGAATTACCGTGTACCCTCCAATCGTCTTAGAAGAAACGAATTTTGAGTTCTATCTCCAAAACTATGGACGAAAAATATTTACTTCCCAGCTTCAGATTTCTGCTAAATGCCTGTTTTTTAATAAGCCATGTAAAGACTATGGACAATTGTTTAATTCAGTTGTTCATGTATTTGCAACTGTCCTACTATCCTCTTCATATGGGGATTTGTCAGGGTCAACGTTAACTGTGTTGAAAAAGAATTGTCACGGCCATAATTCTATTCGGACTAAGTGCGAATCCCCTAAAGGCACCAAACGAAAAACACGAGCTATGGAGCTAATTTTATCGAGTATTCGGAGCTATCTGGCGAACAAAATAACTCAGGACAAATAATTCACATTGAAGACATTCGAGCCATCATGATTTCGACGGCAGCACAATACTTGGCCTTTACAATGAAGATCCCTACTATCAATACCATTCCGTGGAAAAAATTTGGGGGATCTGGTACGGTTTTATCCGTCTTACTCCGCTCCGTTGTTCATAAGTACATTAAGACAATGATTTAAATTCGTCCTTTAATAAATCTTTTAGGTTGTTTGACAGGATTTTAAAATGAAAAAAATATATCACAGGTAGGCATTAATAAACACCACGGAATAGTTAATCAGTTTACTCCCGCTTAAGTATCTTGTCAACTGAGGCAATAATTTCATTATTTGCATATTTTTTTAAAATTTGACTCGTAAATATATGAATAAGCATTTTCGCTTTAAGATTAGTCTATCGAACCTAGCATTTTATTTCATTAAAACATAATCTTTTACTATGAAATAAGGAAACAAAGGCAACCGAAAACACATAATAAGTTGATTTTCTGACTTGTATTTTAAGTAACATAAAAAAAACCTCGCCGTTAATCTTTCTTGGGGTATGAAAATGGGCTTCAGCAAATTGACATAAGAATATGAACTCAGGAATATAATAAACTATAACGGATTATATATAATATATATATATATCAGAGCTGTGATTACCGAATTAAAATCAGTATTCGATACTACCAACGGTAGATTTCAAATACCGAACCGATTATAATATTCGGTAGAAACTACCGAATACCGTACCGATTGACAATCGGTACGGTTTATTGAAAGTATGACTTTTGTAACATTCACATAGAGGACAAAAAGATATAGAGAGCTTATTCCCTTCAATAGCAGAGAAACATCGTTCAACTGATGCTTTGCCCAAGCGCTTCCTTGTGTGAAGAACTTGAACTTCGAAAAAATAAACAACCCTAACTTAAAGTATTATAGAGCAGATACATAAATAGACATTCAATATAAGCTTATGCTATGTATTGAATACTAGAGTACCTGAAAGTGCAGTTCATATCAGTTAAGAGACAGTTAATGAAAAAATGCTATAGCCTTCCATTTCCTACAAATCCAAGTATGTACATATATGATTTATATAAGATTAGTATGGTATTAAATTTCAAATGATATATAATAAATTATAACAAATGATGTATTAATTGTCTTTGTTATAAACTATCCAATATTAATGCATATGAAGAAGTAAAAGCAGATACATAAATTAATTTCTCTTATTATTAATCCACCTTACCGAATATCGATCGATACTGTAGATATATAATAAAATCTAGCGAATACCGATATCGATCGGTAGAAAGTATATACGAATATCGAACCGGCGGTAGATTTTTGTACGAATCCCAGCTCTGATATAATATATATATAGTTTTAATAAATACTTAACGCAATGTGTTTGATGAAATTAAGCTGAAATAATTAATCTTCACTAAAGTATTAGGTTTTTTTAGTACTGCTCTATGCAAGCACAACATATTGGAGTATGTGTTCATAATAATATTTTTTCATAGTTTCAATTATGTAATCAAAAATCGGGGTTTTTGTCAACTATAAAATAAACGATAATTATGTTTATGGTTTAATTTTAAGAGTTCTTAGTCCACAATAATGAGGAAAAATATGCAAGGAATTGGAAGATAAATTCGTAAAATAAGTTGTATCCCCAGACCATTTCTCAAAATGGATCGCATCACCCTAATCCATTTAACTTATCGTTTATTTTTTTATACTTTTTAGTTATTGTTTATCCCAAGGTCATTAATCGCTTATCCTAAGTTTAAAAGTTATGACAGTAACTCTCATTTTTTTGGAGCTTTTAACTGATTATTTCTGTAAAGGAATGTGTTCTTGCTTCTTGCTTTCGAATGTTTTTATTTTATTTTATGTTCTCTCTTACCACCCGAGTTTATTTTTTCAGGGCTCTTCAATTTCATAATGGAGCCATCTCCCCTTAGAATGAATTTGAGTCCCAAGCCTCAAGTAGTCAAGGCCTTAAGCCCTCAAGAACCATAGATGCTCAGGAAATGGAAATGTTTTATAACTCCGGGCAATCGACTGGAAGGGATGGCGCTCCTCAAACGAATGCATGCGCAACGCTAAACTCCTGGGTGATCTAAAACGGTACTGCCGATCCTGTGGGTCAGCCTTTTGTATACGATGCATTGCTTTAATGCCGTTCTCCCGGGACACTGCTCCGAAAGGCCGTGCCTGTAGTAATCTGTGCTATAAGAAACTTAAAAATGGAATCCTGAATGGATCCCAGGAGCTCTTGGACAAAGGAACGGATATTTAGTCATTCATATAGTGAGCATGGAATATATTTATTGGAATGTCAGTTTTGAGCATGTAGAAATTTAGTTGAAACAACAAATAGTTTATCTCTAAATTGTTTTATTTAACTGTTGATGTTTATATTTTATAAATGAAGTTATATAGAAACGATGGATTAACAAATGAATAGAATGAAGTTTGTAATCCTCGTCGAACACTTTTATCGAGGGATTGGGATATACTTAAAGTATGCGGCTCAGAATAAAAAAAACCCGATTTTGCTACAAGATCATATAGCTAGTATGACTATGTAATAATGTATGATAAATTTGATGCTGTCGGGAATAAAAAGGCTTACCAGAGTTTTAGGAAGAATTACTTAAAATATATAAAATTCGTGAATAATTTTTTAAACTGCAACATATTTTTCTTTTGAAACTACAATGTAATCACTTTGCTATAATATAAATTGCACTATAATCGTTCTACGCTCGTCTGAACAAGAATGAGAGTGTCTATTTTGAAAGTTTTCAAATAATTTTTTTCTCAGAGAATATGTTAAAAGAATTAATTTATCATATCTCCACAAATGGGTACTTGAAAATATGTGATAAATAATAAGAATTAGTTTTTGATGACTGATTGTATCTGGTCTAGAACGTCTTAAATGCGTTTTACTGCTTTAGTGTATTATAATTTTCTTTCCTTTATTGGTTTAGTGTTAATTTCTACGTCATTATCTTCTTTTCATATTAATACATTTTCCTGTGTTGACAAAAAATAAAAAAAGAGAGTAAAAATTTAACATAGGACCTTTTAAAAAATTCGTTGTAGGGTTTTCATAGAACCTTATTAAATACACACATTTGCTTTGGGTTTTATATAATATTTCATCTATTTACATAATAACGAACTGGTTTGAAAAATAAAAATACAAATAAGAACAAATCATTCACCTCCATATGTAAGAATCCTTCAATTCTCAATTTTCGACACACCTATTGATTTGTATGGATGCTTTTTTGTAGTTCTGTAGTTTCTGTACAACCATTCTTATTCCTTATTTGAGGATCACATTCAAGAGGCATTATTGAAGGGAAGCTTTAGTTCTTTCCACCAATCACATTTTAGAATATATATATATATATATATATATACATTGTGCGGAAGCAAAAAACGGAAAATTCTGATTTCTAATGAAAATGGTTGACTTCAACTAGAACAACAAGGGGTAGAACATGTAGCTTTAGTTATTCTTAAGTAAGACAGTATTAAGTAATTAATTTTCAAAATGATGACCATTGGCAGCCACCATGGCCTCGAGACGAGGTCGGAAGGCCCAGCACACTTTACGGACATGCTCCTGTAACATGGCGGCCCACTTCTTCTCCACGAAGGCCTTCAGGGCGTTAACACTCGGGTGAGGAGTTGCACGGGCTTTACTTTCCACAAAGCCCCAGATTCCATAGTCCAAAGGCGTCGCATCGGGTGAGGACAAGGGCCAGAAGTTGGCAGGTCAAAAATCTGCAAAATTCTGCTGACACCCCTGTTGCACAGCTTTAGCTTTGTGCCCCGGGGCTCCATCCTGTTGCCAATAGTAATTGCATTCAGGGTATGTTGCATCCATCCAGGGCTTTACAATGTCCCTCATAACCTCCAGGTGCTCCTTAGCCCCCACCCGGAGGCCCTTAGGGAACCAATATGGAAGCATCTTCTTCAATTTCAGCAAAGAGGCCTACCAGGAACTCATTTGTCAGGATTTTGTTGTCACCAGGCTTCCTTTCAAAGCTGTCCCCGGCCTCAAGCTTTTTTTGGTGTCGTACACCATGGTTTTGCTGACTCACACTATCTTAACAATCTCCGCCACACTTACTAGCGCACGGAGTAGATCTGACTCTCGTTGCCTTTTTGCATCCATTTTAAAAACTAAGCAAGCTACATAACTCAGCTGCATCTTGTTGAAAAGATAAGATTCGGAACTTTCAGCAAAAATTAAAACAATCTCGATATCGTTCTTAATTAGTGAGATATAAACATTTAAAGTTGATTCCGTTTTTTGCTTCCGCACGTTGTATATATATATGGGTTTAAATAAATATTATATACTTATTAAAATGATAAATTTTTTGTCCCTCTCGTGAGGTGACCATGAGCTCTCAATGTTCAGAGCCACGCTACCCAAAGGCGATCGTTCGCCTTTTCATCTAACAAGTTACTGCCTACATTTATAATACTCTCAAATACTCTAAATCATAGTTTGCTCTTCATTGGGAAACTCATCTCTCAACTACAAAATACATGCTACTCTATGATATCTTAATTTTGCCCTAAACGATAAAGTAAAAAAGTACATCTAAGTAAGTGTTTTAATATGAAGGATATATTATGTTTGACCCTCTTTATCGCTTATCCTTATTTTAGAGATTGAAATGTCAACAACCCTACCCAAGGTCAACTCTTTTTGCCACAATCAAAACAATTTTTATTAAGTTGTGCATATACCCCCCCCCCCCCCCATGCAAGCTTATTATATCTGTCAAACAATGATAAAAATGAGATTGCAAAGTACTTATTATCTTGTATGTGTTTTGTATGTATATTTATAAATATATTTTATTGTTAACCGGAAGTATTTGAATAAAATCATCATCATATCATTAAATATATATTTTATTACTGAGTATAAAGTAATATTTAATATTATAGGTAGCTATATTAATTTGATTCAAAGATTTTTACAATTTCATTGTGCGACAGAAGGTTCAAGAATAGTTGCGCTATTTTCGGGCATTTTCTCGTAGTCGGTAAAGGTATTTGCCAACTTCGTAAATATATTATATCGTTTAAAAAAAAGAGATATAATAATAATTGAGCCTTGTCGTTTCATTTATTGCTATTCTATATCATGTTGTATCCAATTATATTCTATTCATATATACTAGCGAGGACCCGTCACACAGTGACGCTTTATGTTTTTAACAGCATAATAGAAAGTTTCCTTTTTTAAAAAATAATGTTGTTTAAAGTTTGATCGCTCTTAAAATTTAGTTGTTGAAGATACATACCAACATGTAAATATCAAAATTCTTAGAAAGAGTAGGTCTTTGAAATATTTGAAATGAAAAAAATACATTTGTTTATCAAAAACTGGAAATCCAACTTTCAACTGTCCTTTTCTAGCCCATTGTGGCCATAAAGACAATTATTTTTGACCAATATAATCTCCAGATAGAAACACATCTCTGTGCCAAATTTCAACTCGATCCATCAAGTGGTTTGGCTGTAACATACAAAATTGTCGCGTTTTTGTGTTCGTTCCTAGGGTATTATTATATAGATTATGGGTCCTACGTTACAAGTGTATGCACCTATTTATTGTCTGATATGAAGTAGGTTATAGTCTAAGGGTCAATGTTTATTTAAATAGAGGCCTCTATTTATTCTCAAATAAATAAAATATTTGACAATAACTGAAATTATTTGATTCTTATCGATCTTTCAAATAAGTAAGCTTCTCTGGCGCACTCTGTATAATGAAATATTTAAAGAAAGAACTGAATGTCTACTATTTAAACTAAGAACGACTAGGCTGAAATAACAACCTTAATCAATACCTGATGCCGCGATAAAATATATTCATACACCAGTGCAGTAAGCCCCATATTCCTAATTTTGAGGCATAGTTAGCCCGTTAGGGCCCTTTGAAAGCTTTTGGTCATGTTATCATTCAAATATATATTTGAAGGATTGCCTCATGATGTGGGACAAGGCCCACCCTCAGGCTGCCCCTGAAGCATGGGAGTTTATGACCCAATGGGACGTGAAACCGGCACAACACTAAGAGCTCTGATAGGATGTTTCGGGATTTGAAGCTTCTGCTTCGGAATGACGAGTTTGGGGCGTATGAGGGAGCCACTACTCTCTTGCAGCGGACAATGAAGAGGGCGAGCGAAGACAAACTGTTTGATCAACAAAAGAAGCTCTGGGAATCCGGTCATGACGTTATCGGAGGTGGACGATATTAAATTTTCTAATTTACTTTTGTTGCAATTTGATTAAAATCCTTAACCTTTTTATGACGAGGCTCATTCTTTATGGTACACTCATATAGTATATATGTAGAGTGCCGAAGCATCCTATGAACGCGCTGAATAGCGAGTTATTTCTTATCTCTCCATTGTTGGGGGAATGACAGAGATCGAAATAACTAAATATTTTTAATCATGAAAGAAGGAGAGTTATATGACGTCATCGTACTCCGTATTTCACGGAAAAATATTATATATATTTACTCTCTCTCTCTATAAGTCTTTCTATGCCTTTCTTTTCCCCGACAATGGAGCTAATATATACCACGAATTTTAGAGACTCCATAGGTTGCTTCTATATTATCTATAGTGATTGCATATCCAACAACAGATAATATTATTCATTTGGTCTCGAGATCTAAGAATTATTATTGATGTCTAAGTATTAAGCTTTATATTAGGTTAAGTCTTTTTAGGCCCATGAATGGTATACTCCAAAATCTCCAATCTTGACCCGGAAAAGAAATATCATGTAGGAGGTAAATGTATAATCGAACTATGAAAAGACTTATCGCAAGTATTAACCACATTCTCTGTGTAATATATATTATTCATATGTATTATTTTGTTTAAAGAAGGTGGTAAACAAGTAATCATATCCTCTAATGGCTTATATGTAATAATCAAAAATGAATGACATTCAAATATATATTTTTTAAATAAACAAAAATTATGCGAAAGAACACTCACATTTTCTGTAGAATTATTACACTGGGGAACAGTGAAAAAGTTTTCTTGGGATATATCAACTGATTGAATACTTATTGGGTCCCTGATAACAATATAAAAACCCGTTTTGCTCAATCAGGTAATTTATTTTGAAATTTTGATTTTTTGGATTCAATTTTTGGTTTATGGGACAAAAATCACAACTTTTTTATTTATTGAGCTACATAAAAGTTATGGGTGTTTTTGGAAATGGCATGGTCAAATTAGTGGGAGCTGAGACTAGTTTTGAGTTTAAAAAATGATCGGAGAGGCTCTAAAAAAGCCGAGGTGGAAAAGACAGAAAATCGAGACACGCCATGATGGGGAGGATCTTAGCTTTAAAACCTGACATTATATGTCTTCAAGATATACGGACAAAAGTTTCATCTTCGTGTTCGAGTTCTTGTTCTTACTGCCTTCCAGCCAATTTCTCTGTTTTTTTACGGGTAGTGGTTTACGCCGAGGTATTCTCACCATGGTGTCTACTTCAATTGCTACAGCCATATTTACTCAAGAATATTCTTTGGAAAGTCAGTGGCATAGTATCAAGGTTAATATGAAGACGAACAATTTCGTATTCTATATCATAAATGCTTATGGACCTAACCTTCGATCCTCCGTCTTCTTTAAATCTATCATCAACCATTTAGAAGAAGAAACACTCCCAAAAATTATCACAGGTGATTTAAACGTTGATCTTGAAAGAAAATTTTCCACAAATAGGACTGCGTTGCAAGAAGTTATTAATAAACTCTTCTTGTTTGATGTTATCGAAAAGTTTAATGACATCAAGAATCTTTACTCGTGGAAAAGTGGGCGGAAGACATCACGATTAGATCACTCGTTTGTGTCCTTTTCATTTTTATCAAAAATACAAAAAACGTCATACATATATGAGCCATCGTCTGATCACAAAATTATAGACGTACAATTTAAAATGCGCTTAAACAAAAAACTCAAGACTCCAAAATGGCTTATCGAAAATGAGGAATTCAAAAAAGATTTAAAAAAGAAGCTTTTACTGAATTTTAATCCCAATATTAATTGTAAAAAGCTTTTACAAATTTTTAACAAGATTATAAAGGACACATCAATAGCGCATATAAGTCAAAAGTGGAAGACAATTGGAAGACTTCGAGAGGATGTGGAAGAGATAATGAATGATGGTTCGTTGTTTGTTCAGGAAATTACATCAGAAACTCTCAACGCCTTTGGAATTTCGGAAATTGCAGAAGAAGAAATGAATAAGAGGGTGCAATTGGAAAGTAACCCTCATAGGAGACTTCAAAGCATGAAAAACGAAAAACAGCCTCTGAGTAAAAAAATAGAAACTCTTGTTATTAATGGACAAACAATATCAGATCCGCGTTCAATTTTAAAGATATTTTATAACTCCTTTAAAAAAGTACTTGAGACATCAAGGACGCACTTTCCTCGTCCTAAGAAATCTTCCACACTTACTATTTTTAACAATGATAATATTTTAGAATATATAAAAGAAAATTTTAAAGATGAAAAAGCCAGTGGCCCTGACAATATCAAAGGAAAAATTTTTACACTTTGCCCTGAGGAGATTTCCCCTTATTTATTAAGAATTGGAGCAGAAATGGAAAAAAGAGGATCGATGCCAGCAGCTCTAACACAAGGCCGAATTTCTCTCATTCCGAAAAGAGGGAACGGAAGTGCTATAAATCATTGGAGACCACTGACCATTCTTAATGAGTCTTATAGAATCATTGCAGGAGTACTAGCTAAAAATATGGAACCTATACTAAATAAAAAGTTGGGACCTGAGCATAAAGGCTTCTTGAAAATCGCAACATTTCAGACATATCAAGAAATATTTGTGCAGCGATCAACTCTACTAAGAATAGAAGAAAATTTGGAGCAATAGTTGGTGTGGATTTTAGCAAAGCATTTGACTCTATTTTACATGGTTTTATTTTACAAGCGGTGAAAAAATATCTCCCTAGGCGCTTTTTTAACCCCATTCGTGCTCTTTTATTTAATGGTTCATCCAAGATTATTATCAACGGCTACCAAAGTGAATCTATCAACTTAGGAAAAAGTTGTCGGCAGGGTTGCCCTGCGTCTCCTTTACTTTTTGTTGCTGCAATGGAGCAATTGAACACCATATTAAACCGCAAGTTTCGGGGCTTTGGAGTGCAATTAGGTTCCAAAAAACATCTCGTAGATCTATACGCGGATGATATAACCTTAATGGTCGAAGGAAATTCCGAAAAACAAATTATAAAACGAGTGGAAATTCTTTTAGCTTTTTTAAAAAATTTCATAAGATGTCTGGAATGGAAATTAATTACGAAAAAACTGCTATACTCCCCATAGGCTGCTGGACTCCTGCAGAACAAATAAACATCGGAAGATGCAGAACTGTAAAAACAGTGAAGATACTTGGGGTGGAATGGAATAACAACGGACCCGCGCTGGCCAATTTTCAAAATTTAAATAAACAAGCAATTAGATGGTGCCAAGGATGGAGAGGTCTAAACCTACAAAAAAGAATAGACTTTTACAACACAAACCTTATTTCTCATATGGTTTATATGGCAACGGCTTCTCCTACAATTGGGGAACTACTCATGAAGGAAGAGGAAAATTGGTTGGAGGCTTTATTCTCCCGCCGGTACATTCCTGCCTTGAAACGACGACGATCTCAACTGGGAGGTGGACTGGTGCTTATAAATAATATAATACCCAAAATTTATAAAAAATATTTGCAGAGTTAGTATCAGTTTATAAAGGTGAATGGAGAGAACACGTGGCATCTTCGGGGGTGTATATGACGCTTTTATTCGGAACGGACATCTCGAATAATGTAGTTTCCCAATTTTCGAGAGATTGGGCCGCTGCACAAAGAATATTATGGAAACAGTCTCCAATATACAATAATAACAGCACTTTGGATATTATTCACCAAAACAGGGGCAAGGAACCTTTTTTTAAAACCTTTGTCCGCCTGAAGAATTGGAGAGTATGGCTCTTCGAGATAATATTTATACTTTGCATGATTTGGGCGATGACTCTGTTTTTAAAACTGGCCGCTTTTTATTCCCTCTCCAAAGAGATGCTAAAAGACATATGCCTCTTTTACCATGGTTTTTAAAATTCCGTGATCAAGATTTTAATTCACACTCTGCAAATTTGATAGCGGATGAACATCTCAAGAGCTTGAAGTTACCGCAAGAATGGAAAACAAGAATTCTGCTGTCCATGATGGGCATCAACGACGGAAAAAAATTTACAGCCCAATTACAAATATCGGCAAGCTTAATTACATTCTCATCACATTGCAAGGATTGCGGACGTATGTACAACAACATTAGCCATGCATTTAGTGACTGCCCAGCTTTGATTATTATAAAGAATTTTTTAGAAATGAATTGTACATATATCACTAATTTTAAAGCCGAATACCTAAGAGGATACATTCTCTTTGGCATTACAACGCATGAAAATAATTGTCAAGTTGAAGAACGTGCAATAAGCGCCGCATTGAGGAACTGCAAGGCCTATACAGCTCAAAACCTTTCAGATAACGCGTTAACTCAAGAACATAAGCTGAGAGCTATCTTTATTGGAGCGGCTGCCAGATATTTGGCATTATCTTTGAGGATCCCCAATGTCAACAGCCAAGAATGGACCCCAGCAGCTGCAGTAATTAAATATGTTCCACGCCTCTCGCCCATCTACGCCAAATCTCTACAGTTTATTGTAAAAAAATATAAGAAATTCAAGACTTCAAAGACAATTTAGATTTATCTGATATATGTTTTTTTATTTCTGTAGGATTGATTTTAGTTGTTTTTTATGATTGTCTTTTTTTAGATGAATTATATGATTTTGAAGTTTTAGGTCTTAAAAAGGAAATTAATTTTAAACTATAATGTTTATTTATGTTTTTATAAAACACAATTTTTCCTTTTATATTTTTCCTTTTATATATTACATATAGTGTACTTTTTTGTTCTATTTGTATATATAATTTGTTTTAATAAAGACCTTGTTGATGAGAAAAAAAAAAAAAAAAAACATTTTGACTTATTTTGGGCGATTTTTGTAACTTTTGTTTATAGGGATACGAAATTAGCATGGATGTTTTTGGAAATGGCATACTCATGTTAGTGGAGTTAGAGATAGGTTTTGAGAGGATAAATTAAAGATAAATCAACAAAACAATTAAAACTGTTTGAGACAAATTACATCTAATCTTTAAAACTGTGTTTCCTAAAGAATGATAAAATAGTGGCCCATCACATTGTGAGTGTTAGTTGCATTACACAACTTAGAGAATGGTTTAAAGGTAATAAGAAGAACATAAGTTTTGGTGTACCTATGATGTGGAGAAAAGCAGAAAACCCACTCAGATGATTGCTATTTTTTCACAATAAACCTTATAGCTATAAATATAACACACAGAAAGAGTTTAAAGTATCCAAACTTGGATTCTGCTATCAGACCATGGCCCACAGTGAAGATGTTCCAGTTCCAGTGTTTAAGTCACTTCCAGATGTTACAGACGATGAGAGTGCGACTGAGAAGTTGCAATGTGATAGTTCACACAATCATGATGATATAGACTTTGAAGGCACAACATCACAGCCAAAACAGCTCAACCAGGGTGAATTAAATGATCTTGTGAGAGACTTAAACTTGCCGAAAAACCTGTAGAACTTTGCTTTAGATTAAGTGAGAAGAATTTACTTTAAAGGGGTACAACAATATCCTTGTACAGAATAAGAGATTCAGAATTTGTTCATTTCTTCTCTTAGAAAGATGAACTTGTTTACTGTAATGACATTCCTGGTCTCCTGGATAAGTTAGGTATAAGTAACTATTTTTCATTGACAGTTTTAAATACAGTCTCAAAGTTGTTCTGCTTCATAATGGAAATAAATATGGATCCATTCCAATTGTCCATGTTACCAAACTAAAGAAACATATGAAAAGGTCAAATTTGTTCTTCTCAAAATTAATTATCACATCTTGGCTTGGCTGGCACATTTCCGTGGATTTAAAAATGGTCAACTTTTTTCTTGGACAACAGGTTGGGTTTGCCAAATTCCCTTGCTTTCTCTGTCACTGGGATAGTAGGGCAAGGGAGAACACTGGGTGTGCTAGGAGCGGTCAGAGAGGACTCATATAACTGTTGGAGATAAAAATGTTATTGCTGAGCCTCTGGTGGACAGCTCAAAGACCAGTTTCCCTCCTCCTCATATTGAGCTTGGATTAATGAAACAATTTGGTAAAGTCCTGGACAAAGATGGAGACTGTTTTAATATACATTTGTGATGCTTCCCTGGAGTGAGTATTGCAAAAAGAAGGCTGGAGTTTTTGATGGTCCTCAGATCAAAAAGCTAATGAAAGATGATACGTTTGTTTCTAGAATAACCAGGTTGTGTGAAATGCTTGGAGTTCCTATGTCTTGGTTGTGAGAATTTTCTTGGAAACAACAATCAACCAATTATGTGGAGCTTGTAAGCATTATGCTTTTGAGCTATAGCAGCTAAAGGCATATAGGTATGAGTATCAAACTTCATTGCCTTTTTGTACCCTGAAAAATTTCCTGAAAATCTTGACAGTATTAGTAATGAGCAGGGTGAGAGGTTTCACCAGGACAGAGGGATATTGAGAAGAGCGCCATATGATGGCTGAATACTGCTGGAGATAAGCTCGTGACTATCCTAATATGCAGCACAGAGTATACCTTCAAAGAAGTTTTATTTCTGCCAGTAATTAGTATCCATACATTTTCAATTTGATAAGTTATTTTTCATAATAAGAAAAAAAAGCTTAAAAATCATTTTTATTTTACTTTAGTAGTTGTAGACATATATGTATACTGAAAAATATGCAAAATTTGTCATTTTACAAAAACAAATTTCATTTTTTTGGTATTTTAAATTTTTTCACTCAAATTAGTCTCCCCTCCACCTAATATGACCTACCATTTCCAAAAACATATATACTATTTTGTAGCTCAATAACAAAAAGTTGTGATTTTGTCTAAAAGTAAAAATCGAAAACAAAAAATCAAAATTTCAAATAATCTGACCTGATTCAGCAAAATGGTTTTATATTAGTTATCAGGGGCCCATTAGCTATTCAATCAGTTGAACTACCCCCAGAAACTTTTACTTTTTTTTAAAGATTTGTTGCCCTGTGTTATTTTTTCTCTCTTTTATGGATGTTTTTAAATATGATTGACTCCAATAACGTCTCTTAAGCCAGGGTGACGATTGAAAAATATAACTCCCTTCCTACTCTTTAGAAATTTCTTCCTAAATGAATTTCCCCCTCTTCGTAGATGAAAGTCCTATTGCCCAAATTAACAAATCTTTCTATCTCAATGATCAGCTTACGATGACGTAGATCAAATTACTTTGTTTATAATGGACACAGGTGACAGCTGAACGACGATGTTTCTCTGCTTTTGAAGAGATAAGCTCTCTATATCTTTATATCTCTATGGTTAGTATTTTCTTTGGTATTTTTGCCCAATATTATATTTCATAGTAATGTATGTTATTTACATCATGAAACAAATGCTGGAAAATTAAGTATATACCCATAGTCTAATGAATATGCCTTTCCCTGTCCTTAATATTTTTTATCCATTTATCTCCTAAAGTATTTTTAGAGATTTACAATTTCCGCCGTCTTTTGATATAATGTACCAAAGTCCATTGTATCTGACAAATTTTTATAATTGTACTATTTACATATGAGGCTTAGTCAAGCAACCAGATATATAAAACTTACAGTCCAACATTTGTAACGGTCACTTGTCCATAGGGCCTATCAACAACTTTTCAACAGAATAAAAAATAGTACTATAAGATTCTGTGTATAGCGGCCATTTACCCGTTTTTTTGAGTTATTCTAAGTGCCCTAGTGACTAGTTAGGGAAGGATTAATGCCATATTTTTCTAGATTGCAGGGATCCAAAAGCGTGGGGGAGCATTTGCTTGGTCTTACCAATGCAAATACCCCTCACTTAGTATCAACGCGAAGCTCCATTGGTCGTACCATGACTACCATTTTCCGGATAGCCCCTTATTCTGGACTTTTATCCCTTTATCCTTAAAGTCCACTTATGAATTTAACATTGTTTGCTAGCAGACGACGTCAGCGTCTGGACAGCGGGCAGAGATGTTGATGTGGTGGAGACCAATCTGAACCTCCTCGCCGCCAAATTTGTGGAGTTTGCAGCGAGAAATGGGCTCTCTTTAAACCACACAAAAACCCAGCTACTCCTGGCGAGTGGTAGGGACAGTAAAGAGAGAAGGAAGAGGGTTGAGGTAAAGGTCGGCCCCTCCACAGTCTCCCCCTCCAGTGAATTGGAGTTGCTAGGGGCAAAGTTTGACTCCACCCTTTCAAACTAAATGTTGACATCATAGCAAGGGCAGCCAGGGTCAGGGCCAACATGGTTGTAAGGTTGGCGAAGCACATCCCAAGGGTCCTTACCTCCACCAACTTGCCAAGGGCATTGTTCTTGGGAAGCTCGGCTATGCTGTCTCAGCGGTCACACCCGTACGGTTTGGAGGCAGTAACCCCACAGGACCGCTTGCAGCTGCCAGGTAGCTCTGAATGATGTTGCCAGGACTCTCACTGGCAGTCTCAGGAGAGAGCACATACCCGTCCGGGACCTCCTGAAGTCGGCAGGGCTTCCATCCATCAACCATGGCCGTGCGGTCGGCAGCCATGGAGGCGTGGAAGGCATTTTGGAGTAGGGACGGCGAAGAAGGAGGGAGAAACCCACTTGGCCTATGCTCTTCGAGAAAAAAAATCGAAAGGAGACCAGATCCGACGCGGCCGAATCGTCCCCAACCCCCTCCTCTGGCAGGCAGATACCCTGGTATGTGCTGCAAGAACTGCCTGGAATAAAAGTCCACGTTGCGACAGGCCAGGACGTGAGAGCTGCCAGGGATGCAGCAATAGCTCTCGCCGAGGGAGTGGCGCTATAGATTACCTCTCAGGCATGATTTTTCCAAAAAATCGATGTGGTTTTTTTATTTATATTTTATATATTCATTTATATATATATATATTATTAGTTAGTTTGTGTTTTTATTATTGTTTTTATTTAATTAAATTATATTTTTATTAGTGCTGAATTAACGGATTACACACACACTATGTTTTCTTAATATGTGTTGAAACCTATGTTCCTATATCGGTCATATAAACATATGACTGATATTAGGAACTTGGTTTTAAACACTAATGCAATTTGTCATAAAGAAAACATAGTTAACTTCATATGTGGGCTTTAAGAGATAAGAAATATATGTAAACAAGGGATGAATGGAACTAAGGGTGATTGTCTGGGGGATAGTAGTCCTAAACTCCCATAGGTCCATGGGATGATAAAAATCACTTATTCAATCCATAGAGATGTGATTTTAGTGTGCTTACAGGAGGAAATAATAATGTTGACACTTAAAATTGATTATTTATAGATTTTAATAAATGTAGATCCCCCATCATTTATGAGCAAGGACTCATAAAAGTATTGATAAGTGCAAGAATAATACAACATAAATATCATATAAGTAATGATCTGCAATGCATGAAAAGCTTATGTGACTTGGGATTACTTGATACCCTACCTGACATAGAAAGAGAAAGACAGCTGTCCGATTAGAAAAACATAAAGACATAATTATTGTATATCTCTGGCATCTCTTTGATTATAGTATCAATTAATCACATTATGAATTCTATTTTTAATAAGCTGTTGCTATTTTTATTTTGCGTTATCATAACATGTTGTTTTTTCTATTCTTAAGGAAGAACCCTAATCTGTATAATAATTCACCATCTCTGTCCGTCTGTATGTCCGCACGCTATCTCCTCCCACATTTATGGTCAGATTTGAACTTTGAAGGTACCTATGGAAGGGTACGGTACAATTCAGCTTCGCCGACTCAGCGCCGCCGACTCAGCGCCGCCGATTCAGCACCAGCCAATTCAGCGCCGGCCATTCAGCGCCGGCGAATTCAGCGCCATCCGATTCAGCGCCAGCCTCAATGACTTTGATTTTAAAAAAATCAGACCTTTTTAAAAGAAAATTATGTTTTCTGTAGCAGTACAATTGGTCAAACCTGGCACAAGATAATTGTCTTGCAGAAGTATTCAACAACAACGGGGTATTGGGGTTTCAAACCCACCTACTTTGGTAAAAATACGAGTAAAGAACCCTCAAATGCCATTTGTGCACCTTGGGCCTTCGAGTTCCGCCAGAGCCGCAACAATGGGGTATTGGGGTTTCAAAGCCATCGCAAATTGTAAAAATACGAGTAAAGAACCCTCAAATGCCATTTTATGCACCTTGGGCCTTCGGTTCCGCCAGCCGCAACAATGGGGCATTGGGGTTTCAAACTCTTCGCAAATTGTAAAAATACGAGTAAGGACCCCTCAAATGCCATTTTATGCACCTTGGGTCCTCGGGTTCCGCCAGCCACAACAATGGGGTATTGGGGTTTCAAACCCATCGCAAATTGTAAAAACAGTAAGGAACCCCTCAAATGCCATTTTGCGCACCTTAAGTTGTCGGGTCCTGCCAGCCGCAACAATGTGGTATTGGGGTTTCAAACCCTTCGCCATTATAAAAATACCGTTAGGAACTCCTTAAATGCCATTTTATGCACCTTGGTCCTCGGGACTCGCCAGCCGCATTTATGGGGTATTGGGGTTCAAAACCTCCGCCAATTTTAAAAATACGTGTAAGGAACCCTTCAAATTATATTTATATAAAATTATGTAAAAAGTACGCAACTTTTTCACAAAAAGTATTTATTATAGGTGAGTGACCATAATTGCCGAAGGTTTCAAACCCCATACCCCATTTTTGCGGCTGGCGGAACCCAAAGGCCCAAGGTGCACAAAATGTATTTGAGGGGTTCCTAACTTGTAGTGTTACTAATGGCGGTGGGACTAAAAACCCAATACCACACTGTTGCGGCTGGCGGGACCCGAGAACTTAAGGTGCGCAAAAGGGCATTTGAGGGGTTCCTTACTCGTATTTTTACAATTTGCAATGGGTTGAAACCCCAATACACAATTGTTTGTGGCCGGCGGGACCCAAGGATCCAAGGTGCACAAATGGCATATGAGGGGTTCCTTACTTGTATTTTTACTAATGGCAGTGGGATTAAAACCCCAATACCACACTGTTGCGGCTGGCGGGACCCGAGAACTTAAGGTGCGCAAAAGGGCATTTGAGGGGTTCCTTACTCGTATTTTTACAATTTGCGATGGGTTTGAAACCCCAATACACCATTGTTGTGGCTGGGTGGGACCCGAGGACCCAAGAATTGAGGGCTTCTTTACTCGTATTTTTACCAAAGTAGGTGGGTTTGAAACCTCAATACCCCGTTGTTGTTGAATACTTCTGCAAGACAATTATCTTGTGCAAGGTTTGACCAATTCTTCTGCTACAGAAACATAATTTTCTTTGAAAAAAGGTCTGAATTTTTTAAAATCAAAGTCATTGAGGCTGGCGCTGAATCGGCCGTCGCTGAATTGGCTGGCGCTGAATCGGCCGGTGCTGAATCGGCCGGCGCTGAATCGGCGGTGCTGGATTGTCCCATTCCCCCTATGTAACCCTTGGGTCAGAAGGACCTAATAAAACTATTTGCAAAGTGTTGGGACCAGAAAAAAAGAAAAAGAATAGGAGAGGAGGATTAGAGAAATAGAAAAAGAAAAAGCATCTCATGTGGCTTAAACATATTCTTTGTACACAGTCAAACTTTTTATGGGGAGTGTTTGTACAAACAGAAAATTATTTTCACTCTCCTCTCTTATATTCTTCAAGGTCTTTTCACTCACAACTGGCTCCACAACTTACCCATACTAGAAGGCGAACATATGGGCGCCGTAGGCGCCCAAATATGCGAGTATGAAGAATAGAAGAACTCAAGCTGTTTATATAATGCAATAATAAAAGCAACAACAGCTTTTGGTTTATTTCTTTAAAAATATTATTAACTAGAGGCATATATACACTCAGAGAGTGCAAACCTCCGCCGTCATGAGCCTTCCGAGCGGATTTTTCACGACTGGGGAGGCGTAGAGAGACGGGGGAGGGTTCCCCCCTAGACGGAAATTCCGAGAGGAAGACGCTCCCGGCACCCAATTTCACAGCAAAACGACATGTATGGCAGAGTAGGCTAACTTGGCAAATTTAGTAGTATTTAGCTCATTTGGCGCCTTAATTCTGCACTCAGAGATGCCAAAATTTAATCACTTCTTCCTTTTCGCACTTCCAACAACTCCACAAAATTTCATCCAAATCCGTTCAGTACTTTTTGAGTTATCCTGCTGACAAACCACAAACCAACAACTAACAAACCAACAAACCAACAAACGCCATGAAAACAATACCTCCTTCGGCGGAGGTAACTAGAGGCATATATACACTCAGAGAGTGCAAACCTCCGCCGTCATGAGCCTTCCGAGGCGGATTTTTCACGACTGGGGAGGCGTAGAGAGCGGGGGAGGGTTCCCCTAGACGGAAATTCCGAGAGGAAGACGCTCCCGGCACCCAATTTCACAGCAAAACGACATCTATTGGCAGAGTAGGCAACTTGGCAAATTTAGTAGTATTTCTCATTTGGCGCCTTAATTCTGCACTCAGAGATGCCAAAATTTAATCACTTCTTCCTTTTCGCACTTCCAACAACTCCACAAAATTTCATCCAAATCCGTTCAGTACTTTTTGAGTTATCCTGCGACAAAACCACAAACCAACAAACTAACAAACCAACAAACCAACAAACGCCAGTGAACAATATCTCCTTCGGCGGAGGTAATAATTTTTAAAAAAGGGACAGGTTTGTTCTTTTCGTCCACGAGTCCTGTGGAATAAGTAATAACTCCAGAAACAGGAGGTAACTTCGTATCAAAGTTCCTCCTTCAGAATAAATAACTTAAGCTGTTTGATATGTCCCATAGCTATTTTTTTTTGTATTTCAAATACAATTAACCAAGACATTGATTAAACATTTATAAAACTAAAATAATAATAATGTAGTCGTAGGGATAAAACGTAAGATAGGTTAATAATAAAGGTTTCAGTGCGATTTAAAATGAGGTAATAATAATATTAAAAAAATAATAGTAGAAGGCGTCAAAAGAGTAACATGAGGTGTGAAGCTCCATACCAATAGCTTATTAATATATCTTATTATCTCTTATATGTATGTTGTTTCAACCAGTTATATAATTTTAAAATGTGTTCTCATTTAATAGTCAAATTTGCTTTATTGTTCCCTATTTCATAAAACATAATTACCCAAGTATCATGTATATATATATATATATATATGGAAACGACCGGGTACCCGGCCCAGGTCCCAGCTGTTTTTTGAGCGTCCCGTCCCGGTGTTTTTAGACACCGGGCCGGATTTAAATGTTTCTTTCGTTTGTCATTCATAAAGTGGCAACATTTTTTTTAGAAAGGAATTTTGAAATATTATTTTCTAAAAAAAAGTCATCCCTTTTCTAAGAGTTTTTCTTTTTGAAAATTCTTCTCTAAAAAAAACGTCGTCACTTTTTTTTTTGAAAGTCTTTCTAAAAAAAGTCGTCACTCATTGTTTTGAAATTCTTTTCTAAAAAAACGTCGTCACTTCAGAATGTTGAAACTTATATATTAAGTCCCGGCCCGGCTTGAAAAACTTACGTCCTGGCCCGGCCCGGGTCCCGGCGAAAAAGGTGTCCTGGTCTTTTCCTGATATGTATATTAATATTTATATATATAATAAATTATATGATATATATGAATATATTATATAATATATATATATATATATATATATATATATATATATATATATATATGCACAATATTCAATGTAAATAAATAAACGTACTCTTGTGAATTGCGGGCGAACATTCGTGTTACGCATAATAAAAAATGAAGAAAAAAGAAGACAAATGTATGATACTTGAAAGACAACGCCAAGTAGTCGATTTAAAATGCTTGTCTAGGAGAGAATCCGTTTTCTGACTTGGTTTTTACTGCTACTGTTTTTACTTCTTCTTCTTCTTCCTCCTCCTTCATAGGGACAATTAACCATATGGTTCGAGAGTGAGAGGTAAACGACTCCAGGAAGGTATCCAAGGGACTCTGTCAGGGTAAGTGCAGCTTTTTATCACATCACATCCCTCATTGATCATCTTCATCATGAATTAAAGGAATTTGCAAATGGGTTTGTTTATACAAGGGGAATCAAGTTTTGGATTAAAGAAAAAAGTGTTTGATCAATGGACTTATACAATATATATACACTATGTGTCTCTTCTAGAGTTGATGAACATTAGGACTTTATTTCATTTAATACAATTGGCTAGTCTTCCATGTTTATATAAGCTGCCGTTTTTATATGAGACAATATGTTTTTTTACATAATTGCCAGGACAGGATATCTTGTTGATATCATGTTGGATATATTTTTTTAAAGTAGTGACGTTCATAAACTAGTGGAGACATAAAGGAAAGAATGATTATTTTTAAAATTAAAAGAGATGGCAATAAAACGGTACCTTTATTTAAACGATAACAAATCAGGACAGAATTTGCAATAGGCTAAATATCAAAATAAGGGAATATAATAGCTCATTACATTAAGGCGTGTTCAACTCTCAATGTTGGGGGGTCAGGTTCGAATACCCCGAGAGGGGATGGTCATTTTTGGTCTACCTCATTGATAAGATCATAGGTTAGAGTGACAAATTTTAATGCTAGTATGCTTATTTATATCTTGTCGGATACGATAATAGCGAACCAAATAGGCAAAAAAATGAAAATATTATCATTAAAATTGTAATTTGTCATAACATATTCGATAAAAAATATTATCCTGCGACAACATTATGGTAAATTATTTGATCTTATATTCAAGTCTAAATTGTTATAGAAACAATACCTGAGTATATATAAAATAATTTCTATATAAAATTGATTAGGTATTCTTTCGCAATGGGTATTTAAATAAACAAAACCTCTGGATTGTTTGGTCTAAATCAGGGACGGGCAAACTTTTTGACTTGCGGGTCTAAATGTCAGCTTGCCATCTATTGGTGAAACGCGGTATTGTATGGACAAGACGTAATGAATGATTTATGAAGCGATATTATTTTATTTACTGAACAAGCTCGGCGGGCCGGATTAAATTGTTTAACGGGCCGTATACGGCCCGTGCGCCTTAGTTTGCCATGTCTGGTCTAAATTGATGGGTATGACCAAACCATGTACCTTAATAATAACTGAATACTCAACAGAGAAGAAAAGTATTGTCCATTCAAGAGCTATTTTAATACTTAAAGAGAGTCATTTTAGACTGTCCCATTTGGTGATGAAAGAATGAAGTAGCCTTGGGAATAGACGAAAGGGGATCCAGCGATAAATGTTCTGTGATGTCTCCCATTGGTATGTATCAACAAAAAGTAGGCATTTGACAGTATTTCTCATCGTTGGATTATACAATGTTTGAAAGATCATGGAAACAACTTTTTAAGAATGGTGGGTTTGAGTTTAGCAGATATTTTACGTTTGATGTAAGAGAGGATAATGCCTTTAAAATTGAAAGAGGATGCCGTCAAAGCCACCACCTTTTGCCAACTTTGTTTATTATTAGTTTAATTATTTAATCGAAGAAATACAAAAATGCAATAAATAAAAGGGGTACAAATAGGAGAATACGAAAAGAAAACAGAGGCATTTGCCGACGATATAAGTATGATATAGCCAATCTTTTAATGAAACTTTAGATATATTTGAGAATTTTAGGAAAGAATCGGGCTTAACAATTAATTTTAAAAAGACGACTTTCATAGCTGATTTTAATGTAATTTTTGATACACGGGAATAAAATTAATGTGCTCGGAACTTTTATAACTATAGATGATCAAGATCAAATTGAAAATTGTAAGCTCATTGAAAACACCATTCACATGACAACTGGCAATTTCTCAAAGTTTATCACGAAAGACGTTGCAGCAAGAATTTACATATGGAACGTTAAAATTTTACCCAGAATCATCCATATTTAAAAACTGTGTCAGAAATCGTCTGTACAAAGGTGAATAAGATTTGTGACTCTTTTTATTTCCAAACGGACAACCAAAAGCTATTTCATAGAAACGTGTCAAAACTCCTTCAAAATTGGGTGGATTGGGTCTACTGAGTTAGGAGTGTTTCTGGAAGGTGATCCTTTTTAACTGGTTCCGAAGAGTTTTGGAAGAAGGCACTGTATGGACAGAAGTGTTGAATGAAGAATATTTTAGGGATTCGGGGCGTTCTTTGGGGGTGGAAAGAGGAAATGGGCCTTCTATTATATTGGAGCTGTCTAAAGGAATTAGTTCATTCTGGAGAGACAATTTTCATGTAAATACATACTTTGTTCACTCTCTTTTACCAAAAATGGCATGGCAGAGCCAGTAATGGGAAATAAAATATTACTATTTCTTGATGGGACTTCCATTAAAAAGAAGTTAGATTGCTTTGGGGATATTTGCAATAGTTCGAATAATCTTACTAATAGTGAAATTTTAGAGAAAAAATACAATTTTAAGTAAAATAGATTTTAAAAACAGGCAAATAGGACCACGAGATAGTTTTTACAATTTTATGAAATCAAGTTCTAACAAGACCCTTCGGATTTTATTATTAGAGGAAAAATCAAAAAAACATTTTATTATTTTATTTTAGAAGGAGAGGCAGTTTTAAAATAAGCTGTTCAAGTTATGATATAATAAAGGGTATTCCACCTAAAAAACTTAATTTCCCCCTATTCTGGTTTAAGTATAGAATTGTTACTAACACCTTACCCTTGGTGCAATATATGGCAAAACAAGTGAGGATAAGTTTTGCTCCTTCTGTATGGATGCAAGGGAAACTTTGGTTCATTTTTTAATTGAATGTCCAGAGGTGATTTGATTTTTAGATATTTTAAGGGAACGTTTTAACGAAAAGTTCGGCCTTCTACTGCTATTGAGGGAATTTGTTTATTTTTACTCTGGCCCGTTTCAAAATGAAATCATTTTTTAACAGCAAGGGCGCAATTTTTAATGTATAAATTAAGAACTAATAAAGTCCCCCTACCCTATAATTTGTCCTAAATAGCGGATTTTGTCTTTAAAAGCCAAAGTTGTAGTGCTATTTTTTGGGTATATATTTATATAAATGCTAGTGTGGTTTTTTTATATTTTATTTTATTATGATGAGTGTATTTTGGTTTTATTTGGTTGATGTATATGTGAGTTTTGACTTTTTTTTGCGGAATGTTGAAGTTTATTTTTTTTGTCCTCATTTGAATGAGTGTGAGTTAAAAGCTGAGATGTTTTGAATAAAGTTGTACGGTCGTACAAAAAAAAGTATTCCTTCAAATGACATCACTGATTGTTACTTTTGTCCTTTCTCCATTTTGTTCTTTTATTTAAGACTCAAGGGAAAAATGTTTATTGATTCCTTCTACAATTTGTTTCATTGGTTATTATATATGTAGATCAGTGGACCAAATCCCCTTTTATTCGTAACCACCATAAAGCCTTACGTCATAATGATTCTGATAAAGAAGCAACCTTAGAAACGGCAAAATAAGTTTCTTTTATATTTATTTATCTAAACATTGTTGATCGCGTATATGTAACCTTTGATGGGGATAATGGACAAGACTCAATAGAACGAAAACATTCTGTTCGAGCATATAAAAGCTACAAGTATTCATGTAGAAACATGGATTTTTCCTTTACTATTAAATACTATGTTAAATTATTTACTGTAGCAAAGCAAATATGACACCTAAATAGTAATTTTTATTTCAAAATATCAACAAAGTTTTTATGATTTTACGAAGCTATATAAAAAATAAAGTTTCTAAGTCATTTCAAACTTTAGCACCTATAATTTCACTCCAGCGCCATCTACTGAACGCTTATTTTATTATTATTATTATTTAGCAAACAATTGCCAGTCTTTACCTACATTATTTATCACAATGATACCCTTTGAAAATAAATGAAGAGGGATTTCATCATCAAAACAGATTTTCCCTCCAAGTTTTTTTTATTTAAATAAGAACCCTTCCCATTAACTTTTTCCCAGACTTAAGTTTCTAAGAGATTTCTCCTAAATGTGACATACACACACAAGCATTTCTTCTTCTGTTAATGAGTAGGTCTTTTTTTGCCGGGGCTTTGAAAGCCATTGATGATGCCCTTGCCTTAGCTTGGATCCACCAACTGTTGTGAGGGTGATGATTCACTTCCGATTTATTCTATTTTGTGGTGGGTGAATAAAAACAACAGAAGCAACAATAAAGTTTTTTCTCATGGACATAGCTCCTGGCTAATGAAAAAAAAGAGTTATTATCTGGTCCTATTGGAGCATGGACGACGCTCCAGTTGCGGTCCAGGAAGCCTTACATGAAAGAAGTTCTCGTCCATGTTTAGCGTACATATAAATATTTAGAGTGCTTATCGGAATGAAATACGGAAGCTTCAAAGGTGGACATGTTTATGAAGAAAATAAGAGAATCATAATTATTGGGAACATTACACAGAATTAAATTATAGGTCCAGGATAGGCTTACTTATTAGTTTTTACAACTAAATTTAATTCATATATATATATATATATGTATAACAGGAAACGACCGGGTACCCGGCCCGGGTCCCGGCTGTTTTTCGAGCGTCCCGGCCCGGTGTTATGAGACACCGGGTCGGGACTTAAAATATTTTCTTTCGTTTGTCATTCATAAAGTGACGACGTTTTATTTTAGAAAGGAATTTTCGAAAGATTATTTTCTAAAAAAATGTCATCACTATTTCTGAGAATTTTTTTTGGGAAATTATTTTCTAAAAAAGAGGTCGTCAGTTCAGAAGGAACGAAAGTATATAAATTAAGTCCTGGCCCGGTTTTGGCGAAAAAAGGTGTCCCGGTCGTTTCCTGATATATATATATATATATATATATATATAGTCTAGTATCTACATCTTATTATCACTCTGCTTACTCAAATCAGTATCAATATTTTATCAAAGAAGTTGAAATAATCCATTACTAACACGTATTAGATAAAGCTATGAATGCAAAGTGTTTTAAAATTCAAATACTAACATTCCAAGCAATATCTCTTTTAAAATTCTGAATTATAGTTATACATAATAATCAAATGGATCCAATTTTTCGTAACAATTGCTCTTAAGTTCTGATACTTAGGTTCTTCTTCTTACAATTGTGATTGAAGACAATCTAAAATAAACGATTAAATTAATGAAGTGAACTTTATAATAATATAACGTAATATATATTAATTCTTATTACCTCGAAAATAATCATTTGTCTTATGTATACATTTATTTCAAATAAATGTGTAGGATTTAACATAATAAACGTTATAGTTTAGTGTGTTATCATTAGAGGATCGAATCTATGACACAAAAATTAACACTTTTATTCATTTCATAAATATTGATCGAATACACCCAAAATCTCATTGATTTTGTTAACATAAATTGATTATTTTATGTTTCTTTAGCTCCATGATATTGAGTGATACATTCAAGAGTAAGCTAATAAATTTCCAATAAAGTACTGTTTTGCCAATACACGGTTTTATGCTAAATAAAATCGGATATTCACTCACTCAAGTATATTTTCATCAATCAAAAACGCAGCTCATACTTTAAAATCCTCTTTTTCGTGAACATTTTGAGTATAAAGGAAGTAGTATGAAAGAAATAGGATTTAATTGGGGGCCCATAAAATACCTTAGAAGAAACTGATTTTATGTTTCCTGAAAGCGCGTTTTTTTTGTTTGCATGATACCTGTTATTACTACCATGATATGTATGTAGTCACTTTCTTACTGTTCCGGTGATAAAATGAAATATTTTGGAATTACAATATAGGAAAACACATTTACTGCTACAAGCAATCAATTTTTGAATATTGTCCATAGATATACAAATTTTTTCTCATCAGTGGTAAATTTGATAAACTTGAAATATAAGCAATAAACAGAGCTGGGATTCGGTAGATTTTATTATATATCTACCGAACATCGATCGGTGCAGTAATAAGGAAAGAAAGATAAATTTATTTATTTATCTGCTCTGTGACTTCTTCATATGCATTTATTTTCGGACAATTTATAATAAAAGAAAACTAAGTACATAATTTGTTATAATTTTTTAGAGATTATTTAAAATTCAATATATGTTATTTTTATATAAATTATATATGCACTCGGATTTTTGAAGGAGATGGAAGGCAATAGAAAAAAAATATTTCCTTGACTATCTTTTGTTAGTCGTTGTCCGATATTAAATGCGCTTTCAGCGCCGGAGTCGTTAATTTATTTAGCAAAGGTCAACTTCTTCACACCAGGTAACAACGCTTTCAGTTCTAAATACCGATTAACATTCGGTAGTCGCAGCTCTGGCAAAAAGCATCACAACCATAACGATGGCTTAGTATGTAAAGAGGCGTCCAACTCTCAAAATTGAGGGCGCAGGTTTGCCTTCCGAGAAGGGAAGGCCAATTCTAATCAATCTCATTTAAAAAATCTTAAGTTCGATTCAATATTTTTTAAAGCTATAATATTTGTTTATTTCCTCATGGATGTGAATCATCATACCATAAAGAAAAAAAAGGTACAAAATAGATTATTTCAACGATAATAATAATAATAGGTACTTGTGATAATGTGATCGATCCATTGCAAAACAATATTTACTTTATCGCACCTGGAAAGCACTAACAATAAATATAATACTCATAAAACGGGAAATGTTTAGAAAGAAAACGAGCGGATGAAACATTGATAAACGCTTATAAAATTAACTTTTCCAATAATTAACCTTTTATTTATTTTTAGGGACCTAAATAGATATTAGCAATTTAAATCTTTTGGCGATTTTTTTCTATTTTTTTTACAATCTATATATTAATTCACCAATCTCTGTCCGTCTGTATGTCCGCACGCTATCTCCTCCCACATTTATGGTCAGATTTGAACTTTGAAGGTATCTATGGAATCCTTAGGTCAAGACGAACCTAATAAAACTATTTGCAAAGTGATGGGACCAGAAATGAAGGGGAAAAATTCAGACCTTGTCTGATTTGAACTACCTACGTTTTAAGGTAAAGAGAGGAAAAAAGAAAAAGAAAAGGAGGAGGAGTTAGAGAAATAGAAAAAGAAAAAAGCATCTCATGTGACTTAAAACATATTCTTTGTACAAAGTCAAACTTTTTATGAGGAATGTTTGTACATAACAGAAAAATATTTTCTCTCTCGTCTCTAATATTCTTTAAGATCTTTTTCACTCACAAATTAGCTCCAAAACCTACCCATATCCGAAGGGCGAACATATGGGCGCCGTAGGCGGCCAAATATGCGAGTATATTTAATTTATTATTATATTATTATTTTTATTATTGATCCAGTTAATGATTATATAAAAATATGGTTTAAATGAACATTACTGCCACCTTATATATATATACATATATATATATATATATATATATATATATATATATATATATATATATATATATATATATATATATATGTATATGTATGCATATACAATGTAAAAACAATAGATAGTGACAAAATAACAACTTGTATAATTTTTGAAGGTCTCCATGAGAATAAGTAAAAGTTCTTTTATTTTTTGCAAGGATATAAAACAATAAGTTTCCCACACTCGTACATGCTATCAAGTACATTCATTCAAATATTATTTTTTACTCCTTGAGGGAAACACAAAAGACGAACTTGAAAATGAATTTGATGAATAGATGGGTGTGAGGATTTGAATTCTAAAGAACAATGAGATTTGTTTAATAGATAGCTTTGGGCATGTCTTCGTTTGAAGTTAAAACAACATGCACCAAATTGTTTTTAAACATAATTAGTTAAATCAAAGAGATTTTGAAGCGTTGATGGTATGGCTTTTATGTCAGTCATATATATTCCCATCTATTTGTTATGAATACTCTTTTTATGTATATTTTATTTTTAATACATAAAAAGAGCTTTATTTCTTCTTAGTTTCAAATAATTTATTGCTTTTTAATTTTATACATTTATGCGTTACAAAATAATAAAACGATACATTCATTATAAAGCAATTCATATATATATATATATTATATATATATATATATATATAATATATAATATATATATATATATATAAAATTCTTACAATTTATATATTACGAGACTACATACGTCAAAAGTTTGTATAGATGACCACTGTTCGATTTCCCTTTTCCTAAAAATTTTACTATATAGTAGTTAATGAGATGTAATAAAATCATTTATTATGTTCCTACAAGCAATGAAAATCAATAAGCATCAATAAAAGGAAACAACCCACCATTGCATTAGTTAATGATGTCCACGATCAAGTGCAGCATGTCCAATTTATATAAGGCTTAATTGTCCCTTATTGGATGTAATTAGAGGGCCCTTCCTTTTGAGCAATTAAAAGTAATGATCAGAAAGTACAGGAATATTGAAAAAAAATATAAAAGCGGAATTGTAGATTGTATATTTTGGTTAAGTTTTATAAACTGAAGAACTTGGGAGTAACACCATTTTTTAAAGACTCCTTCTAAGACCTTAATATCCAAAAATATATGAAATTCCATGTAGATATTTATAATCTATACCTTTAAAAAATATTTTGCGTTTAAGCAATTAAAATATAACATTTAGCAATGTCACTCATTTCAATGTTTAAATTCAAAAAAATATATTTGTATACATAATAAATTAGGTTTTTTTCCTCCCCTATATGGTTCGATAGAATTGCATCAGACAGGATATAAATAAGCATTAAGGCGTAAAAACTAGTCCCTCGAACCTAGGATACTCTTATCAATGACCAAAAACGACCATCCCCTCTCGGGAGTATTCGATCCTGAAACCTCCAAAATTGAGAGTTGAACACGCCTACACGCACATGGCTATCGCACTATCCGAATTAAGTTTTTTTAAAGCTATAAATGACACGAGACTGCTTTGTCCTTTTCTAAAGTTTGAAAATAAAGTATAAAAGTACTTCTTAGCCTCGTGGATTGAGCCATTTTATAACTCAGAACATCATCGTACATATATATGAAAATTACCAATTAATGAAGGACAAAAAAGTAACTTCATCAGCAATCAATCTATAAAAATTTACACGACTCACTCTAATTGAAAATGCTATTGTTTAGAATAAATTTATAATAATTTATTTAACAAGGCTGGCGGGGGTAAGAGTATTTTTCCATATAAGCTCTTATGGTTCTATATAATTGTTCTTTACGTTACCGATAATAGGTGGACATCTCTGAGGTTATACAGAATATTCTAGTGCGCAATTTCATAGTCATTAAGGTATTTGTCATCAGCACGATATAAAATTATCTAAGTAGATTCAGAAAGATAAATATGGAAAGTTGAATTGTCTTGGAAAACATCGAAGGCTCTCTTGATTTGATTGTCAAGGATAGTAAATAGATTTGATGAAATAAAATAAAGATAAATCCTCTTAGAAGAAAAATATATAAAACTAGGGGCATATATACACTCAGAGAGTGTGTACCTCCGCCGATCCCCACAACATTCCCATTCAAACATTCCCCCTTTCACACGCCCGATTTTCTATCTCTAATCATTGTTTCCTCTCTGTTAGCTCATTTTGCATATTAAAAAAGCACTCAGAGACGGAAGAGGAAGAAGTTTAAGCTACGTCACTGGGTTAACATAGTCCTGAGCTGATATATGAACAATAATATTTTTTTAGCGTTTGTTCTTTCCTACTCCCTGAATAGAGACCCCATTTCATTTAGTATTTTGCTCATTTTGCATATTAAAAAAAACACTTAAAGATGCCAAAATTTAATCACTTGTTCCTTTTGGCATTTCCAACAACTCCACAAAGTTTCATTTGAATTCGTTCAGTACTTTTTGAGTTATCCTGCTGACAAACCAACAAACTAACAAACCAACAAACTAACAAACCAACAAACTAACAAACCAACAAACTAACAAACCAACAAACTAACAAACCAACAAACGCCAGTGAAAACAATACCTCCTTCGGCGGAGGTAATAATGTTATTGCTCCTTTCAAATATATTTTTTGGTTACTTAAGCAAGCTCGTTTCTTGATAAATTTGTTTCCTTTAATAATTCTATTTTTGTCTCTTTGGCAACAAATATATTTAATGTAGTGAAAGTATTCAGGGTCATTACTGAATTTTGCTATATAGTTTAATATTTAATTGTTGCCAATATATTTTCATTTAATCTTGCTTTTTTCATGCATCTAATAATAAATGATATTATTCAGAATATTGACACACAATGCATTTGTAAGAATAATACTAATAACTAATAAAAAACTTTTTTTTTCAGGTTATTTTATAAAAATAAATATAGAAAATATTAAAAATAGATTATAATTTAATGTTTATTTTTATGATAAACTTCTAACAAAAGAAATATATTTTTCAAGATTCACTAGAAAAATGAATTCATCATTATTGAATATTAATTTCTTTCATTCATTCCTTAGAAAAATCATATGCATTTTATAGGATGTTTAATGCTTTTGTAAATAAACAAATTGAGGGGCGCTATTACGGCAGTCCCACAAATGATAAAGTGTGCCTAAAATAAGGCGTATATACTTATAAATATGATCTAGTTTAGCCCTGTTGTATGGGCAACATATGAAAATAAGTGCTTTCTTTAAAAATAATTTTATGTATTTTGTTTATATTACTCTAAAATACCAGTCAAGCTTTGTTGCAAAACATCAGTTTTGGAACACACAAAAGTATCATAAATGTCCAAACAATTATGAGTGGAGAGGAAGGACTTGACAGTCATTTGAATACGAATGTTCATTGATGTTTTTTATGTAACTGTTCAGATATATTTGTTGCTTTTTATTGATGCAAACAAACATTTTATGCATATATGTATATTGTATATGCATATATGTATTTATAAAACGAAGAGGAATTACGTACTTTGACATCATTAAACATTTTAGTTTAAAATTATTCTGCCATGATAAGCCTTCCAGCGCATATTAAAAAATAATAAGAGGGGGTACAGAACATCTAAAAGAAAAGCAAATGAGAGGCATCCGGACATAAAAAAGTATACAAATGTATAAGTTTTTTCAAACTCATTTTTGTTTAAAAGTTTCATACGTTTTAACAATTCTTCTTAACATATAATTAGAAGAAACCTTTGGGGTATAGTTTGATCAAATCCCACCATACTGCCATCAGATCCGAAGGCATTTGGGATTTTTAGGGAGAATGCCGAATATCAAGCAACAGAAGAGTTTTTTTTCTAAATTATGTTCGATATAATTGCATCCGACAGGATATAAATAAGCATACTAGCGTGTAGTCACTCGAAACCTATGATCTTATAACTGAGGTAGACCAAAATGATCATCCCTCTAGGGAGTATTCGAACCTGACCCCCCAACATTGAGAGTTGAACATGCCTTAACGCACATGGCTATCGCACTCCCTTATATTTATATATTTTTAAATGCATTTAGGACGATCATTAATTAATAATAAGATGATTTAACAATTTAAAAAGAAAATAATTTAAACCATGAATGTACTAATAAAATATGAAATTGTCCTGAGGTAGATATTACTCACAGTATTAATGACCTAAATATCATACATCTGTGTATTTTTAAAGAACTGATTATTTGAAGGGCTTAATGTAATTATAGAGGGATAATATTTAGTAGAAAGCGAGGATGATTTAATGGTGTATGGATCATTTTCGTGTTAGAGATTGTAATTCTTATTAAGCCACTGATATTAACTATTTGACCACATGACAAATGGGCGTCATTCATTATGTTTGGTTTTAATTATAAATTATTTATATTTTTGATACTTGTAGTTTAAGTGTGTTTTTTAATTGTAGTTTTTTAGTTGCATTTTTTTTTTGTCAATATGAGTTCTGTGCGTGATAAATGCATTAACATTACTAAAATGAATCTTAAATCAATGAGGCTGAACAAGAAATATGTTTTTGATAAATAGAACCTGCCTTTCACACAGTGAGAAGTTATACACTGAGCTTACATGTTCTGCAATTATAGTATTTACATTTATAATTTATAAAAAATATCTTTACAAAAACCCGTCATTTTGTACGAAAATTCAGGTACGTTAGTTTTATTGTTTTGATATTATATATATATATATATATATATATGTGGGAATGGGACAATTCAGCGCCGCGACTCAGCGCCGCCGATTCAGCACCGCCGATTCAGCGCCACCAATTCAGCGACGGCGATTCAGCGCCAGCCATTCAGTGCCGGCTGATTCAGCGCCAGCCGATTCAGCACCAGCCAATTCAGCGACGGCCGATTCAGCGCCAGCCTCAATGACTTTGATTTAATAAAATTCAGACCTTTTTTCAAGAAATTATGTTTTCTGTAGCAGTACAATTGGTCAAACCTGGATCAAGATAATTGTCTTGCAGAAGTATTCAACAGCAATATGGTATTGGGGTTTCAAACCCACCTACATTGGTAAAAATACGAGTAAAGAAACCCTCAATGCCATTTTGTGCCCATTGGGTCCTCGGGTCCCGCCAGCCGCAACATGGGGTATTGGGTTTCAAACCCATCGCAAATTGTAACAATACGAGTAGAAACCCCTCAAATGTCATTTTTGTGCCCATTGGGTCCTCGGGTCCCACCAGCCGCAACAAATGGGGTATTGGGTTTCAAACCATGCAAAATGCATTTGAGAGGTTCCTTACACGTATTTTTACAATTTGCGATGGGTTTGAAACCCCAATAACCCATTGTTGCGGCTGGCGGGACCCAAGGACCCAAGGGGCACAAATGGCATTTGAGGGGTTCCTTACTCGTATTTTTACAATTTGCGATGGGTTTAAAACCCCAATACACCATTGTTGTGGCTGGCAGGACCCGAGACCCAAGGTTGATAAAATGGCATTTGAGGGGTTCCTTACTCGTATTTTTACAATTGGCGAAGGGTTTGAAACCTCAATACCCCATTGTTGCGGCTGGCGGGACCCGAGAACTTAAGGTGCACAAAATGGCATTTGAAGGGTTCCTTACTCGTATTTTTACAATTGGCGAGGGTTTGAAACCCCAATACCCCATTGTTGTGGCTGGCAGAACCCGAAGGTCCAGGTGCACAAAATAGCATTTGAGGGGTTCCTTACTCGTATTTTTACAATTGGCGAAGGGTTTGAAATCTCAATACCCCATTGTTGCGGCTGGCGGGACCCGAAGAACTTAAGGTGCACAAAATGGCATTTGAAGGGTTCCTTACTCGTATTTTTTACAATTGGCGAAGGGTTAAAACCCCAATACCCCATTGTTGCGGTGGCGGAACCCGAAGGTCCAAGGTGCACAAAATGGCATTTGAGGGGTGCCTACTCGTATTTTTACAATTTGCGATGGGTTTGAAACCCAATACCCATTGTTTGCGGCTGGCGGGACCCGAGGACCCAATGGGCACAAAATGGCATTTGAGGGTTTTTTACTCGTATTTTTACCAATGTAGGTGGGTTTCAAACCCAATACCATATTGTTGTTGAATATTTCTGCAAGACAATATCTTGTTCCAGGTTTGACCAATTGTACTGCTACAGAAAACATAATTTTCTTAGAAAAAAGCGTCTGATTTTATTAATCAAAGTCATTGAGGCTGGCGCTGAATCGGCCGTTGCTGAATTGGCTGTCGCTGAATCAGCTGCGCTGAATCGGCTGGCGCTGAATCGGCCGTGACTGCATTGGCTGGCGCTGAATCGGCGGTGCTGAATCGGCGGCGCTGAGTCGGCGGCGCTGAATTGTACAGTACCCTATATATGTATATAGAGGTAGACGAACTCTGAGCAGTGCATACATATTTATGAATATATGTATACTGCGAGGATACGTCTCTATGTAAGTCTATGACGTCGTAAATATATTTATATATACAGGGCGGAGTGGCCACCGGAGTACCGGACTATTCCCGGTGGGCCGCTGGCCTCAAGAAACATAAGCGGCCGTTGACAGCCTCCTAATGGCATATTGGGTCTGTATAAGGTCGGTGAGGGCATAATTGTCTCGGTGGATAAATTCTTCCGACTCCGTTCCTGTATATATATACATATATATGTATTGTATATATATATACAGGAACGGAGTAAATATATATATATGTATATACCGGGTGCGGGACAGAAATTGCAACACTTACCTAGTATATTGTTTACGCCCCTCTGTGTCAGTTAAAAGGATTCGATCAGAAAATTATAAAAATAAAAAACGTTCATACAACTCTTATTTTTATAAATTCATATATACCGCTCTTAACAGTAACAACAGCCTCCAAACGGGACCTGTAGGCCTGACAAACAGACTGTATGTAATGAGCGACCATTCCATCCCAGTGTTCATCAACGGAGGTCTTCATTGCTTCAATATTGGGGTGACGGATTCTGCAGGCCCTGGCCTGCACATGCGACCAAAAGAAAAGTCCAAAGGGTTTACATCAGGGCTGCATGGAGGCCACTTTTCCCTATCCCAAAATGGGATGTTCTCTGATAAAAAATTATGGGTGGATTTTGCCGTATGAGCTGGTGCTCCATCCTGTTGGAGCACCACTTCTTTTTGGAAATGTTGCCTCAACCCATGGCAAAAGTTTGGTGCGCAGCTTTTCAATGTACGTGGCAGCATTCAAGCGAAACCCTCGGGGAAACCAAATCAATGGCATTGTATCCCCTGATGATACCACAAAGCCCAGAGACATGGCTGAGGCTGGATGCTTGGTAGTGGTAACTGTTCTAAGGTCTTCATTAACATCTTCAAAGGCCACAAACCGGTCATTTCTTTTATTTGTGACCGGATCCACAGTCCAGGTCTTTTCATCACTGAAGATGATGATCCTTCCAGCTGGTGCAGATTTCAGGTCATTGACCAGACCCTTGCAACGTTGGAGATGAGTCACTTTGATTTTAGGTGTCATTAATTGTCTCTCCAACATCACTAGGGACTTGCCACCACACTCCTTGACAGCCCTCCTGACCGTACTCTCATCAACACCAAGGTCCTTGGCATGAGCTCTCATGCTGGTGGTTGGAGCCCTTTGGATCACATCACAAATCAATTGTGGTTCCAATTTGTACTTGCTACCACTCCCAGATTTCCTCTTGATCCCTTGGTTCATGTCCAGCTTCTTCTTGAGGCGGTAAATGGTCGATCTTACCACGTTCAGTTGCTTCGCGATCTCAGTTGGAGTCTTACCCGCACCAAGAAGCGTCAACACTTGAACTCTACTGTCTCGTTCCATCTCTCTGCTTATTCTCAGAGGAAAATTATAATAACATAAAAGCATAAACATAAACACTGCTACTGAAGTTATTTTGTGAACATGTAGTTCGAAACCTCTCGTAATCTCAAATTGGATTTTTGTAAGTGTTGCAATTTCTGTCCCGCACCCGTATATATATATATATATATATACGACGTCATAGACTTACATAATAGATGTATCCTCGCAGTGGTTAGACTTTTGCCTAGTCACCTCGAGCAAATTAATGTACTTAACAGATGTCAAACCATGTTTATCATGTATTTTTAAATTGCAATACTTTTAGAAATATTAAGCGTAACCCTTTCAAATTATTCTTCATTTGTATATGTTGTTATTTTTTGCAACAGCTGAAGGGTACTGTAAATATAGCCTCTCATATACCACATAAGTATCTACAAATTTGATATTTGCATTGAAAGAGATAGTTTATTTTATCCTTAGATAAAATAAACACCCTTCTCCAATGCAGCACACCCCCTCCACAATGTATTACAAAAATGGCATGTGTATCTATATGTAAATATTTTGAATTATGTAATAGTGAAACAAATGTAACTTCCTATCATAATAATTATTGTTATTGTTTTTTAAGTGATTATGTAAATAATGCAATAGAATAAACAAAATATCTTCAAAAGTCAGCTCCCTTATACAAATCACGGTCATATTTTGTGTTTATACCTGAATATATGATGCTTTAACGTTCAACATTCTCTTGATATTCATCTAAGACATCCATTAAAATGAAATTTGCAACACAAATGTTAAGTTTAAAAAAATGTAAAACTGATTAGACAGTAATTTTTTTTTTTTGACTTTATTGATATTTTGTGTAATTGCATATGAGAACATTAATAAATAAACATTATAGTATTTTTAACGAATGTTAAATAAAAAAGGAACTTTAAATGATCATTTTGCATTAAAAACAAATTCCTTTAAAATGTAGCTGATTTTTCTCGTGTCAAATTTGATTTCATCTCCATTGATTTATTGTCCAGATTCTAACGTAAAAAAAATACGACAATGAATGTGAATTGTGTAGGAAATGATTTCAAGTATCATATGTTCTACATGTAAAAAATCAAATTTAAAGATTTAGTACTTTATTTTTACCATATAATTTGTTTCAGCTGTACAAGGTAAAGTAAAATGTTAATAGGTCTTACGGGTATATTAATTTTAAACAATAAAATGATCATATGTTTATTTATCTTTTTACCAAACACAAATCTCCCCCTTTTTATATCTATTTTTATATCATTGTACTATATGAATAGAATAAATACCTTTGCTATGAAAAAAAAAGTTAATAAATGCTTATGATGACCCTTCATTGAAACAGCATTATCTAAAGCAATTTGGTTGAAATTATATATAGTTTGGAAAAATGCCAGAAAAGCTTCAACTTCATGGAGTTGTTATTGGCATTAACATAAAAGAAGTCATCAAATTAGAAGTGTATTTTTTCTCGACCAATTTTATAAATAATGGTGTTTGAATGCTCATAAAGTTATTGTGGTGTTAAAAATAATCTAAAATACTCTTTCCCCCGCGATAATGCTCGGTAAAGTAAAATGTTGATAAATCCTTACTTGAAACAGCATAATCTAAACATTTGGTAGAAATTATATATTTTTGATAAGCTTCAACTACATTGAGTGTTTATTGCATGCACATAAAAAGAAGTAATCAAATAATAGGCGAATTTCGTCTCGAACAATACGTATTTTATACATAATGATGTTTGAATGCTCATAAAAGTTATTGTGACGTCAAAAATACTCCTTCCCCCGATAATACTCGGCAACCTGAGCGTGGCATTGCAAAAGATGATTCCTTAAGACTTATTTTTATATATTAGAAATAGAACTCTATTTGAATATGACTTCATGATTATTCGATTCTTTTTCTTGTCAAGAAAATGGTTTTCTTTGAGATGTAAATAAATAATATCAAAGGTTATGCATGGGGTCAAAGTATTTTTTGTTCTTCTTTGCAAAATGCGATCTCTGGTATTTATGGCATCCATTCTACTTATACAAATGCCTCTGTGAATACTACGAAGTGTATCATAATCTACTATACGTTATTTCTATTTGTTGCAGAGACTCATGTTGAAAATAATACATAGATGGCGCCTCATGGACTCCTAGCCCGGGAAAATGTATATTCTCTTGATCCATTTGGCTTCCTCAAGGTTTGTCATAGGTGAGAAGGGCTATTTGTATTAATATGAATTTAAAGGATCCTAAAATATTATAAGTTTATAAGAATATTTTTTTAGCTTATTATTTTTTATTGTTAGTCTAAAGTTCTAAAATGCATACAAATAAAAGCTATGCACTAAAACTGAGGCTAACTTTAAAAAATGTTACATGGTTAAATATATTTAAAAAAAGAAATTAGCACATTTAATAAAGACTAACAAAAAGGATGGTAAAACATTCAAATAACATTTTTGAAAGTACAACTTAAACAGATGTCTTTGGTTAAGTTTGGGGTTCACTTCTACTTCGGACCTCCGTCGTTATTCCGTTTCTTCACGAGGAAAAGCTTCCAGTCTAAAAGAAATTCAATCCACATGGAGTTTTGAGGAGTTAGCTCTCGCTGCATAGATAATTAATCTGTTATATAAGAATAACTTCATTACAATGTGACAATCAGAGTTGGGATTTGGTGGAAAAATATGCAGCCAGTTTTGATAGTTGGTAGCAACAGTGTCCATTCGTTATTGGTACATAAGGGATTTTCGTAGACATCTACTTATTGAATGCATGTTCCTGAAAATCAATATTTTGATAAATTAGCCTTAATTTTTTGGAAATATTTATTGATCAACCAAAACAGAAGAACGTACAAAAATATCTTGTAATATTTGTAAGAGACAAAACACATTTTTATTTTATATGTTACTAAGATTTAGAATAAAATATTATATATTTTTATCTTCGTAAATTTTATAAAATAATAATGCAATTTTATTTAGTTTTTTTCACTTGCTAACAATTTTTAAATATATAAATATTTATAATACTTATAAAACTAAAAACATAATATTATTATTCCCTTAGGATCAGATATCTAGTCAGCCCCAAGTTCATCGAAAGGATAGAGTCCTCTAACTTAAAAAGGGCATCTAATTTGGTGATTGACTCCAATCCTAAAACCTGTCTTCACTTGGTTTCTTCAGATAAAAAGGATCCCAGATGGATCAAACTGCATTTCAAAGAGCAATTCGTCTTTCAGAGACTAAATGTCTCAGTTGCCGAGAGGAACAAAAACTTTTCAATATTTGTGGTTGGTAAGTTTATTTTCTACTAATCCTTTTGGGAAGGCAATATTAATGGTTTTTTGGTTGTAGAGGAGGGCAAAAATAAGGGCTTTATTTTGAATTAAAATTGTAAACGTTAGTGCAATTAGTGTATATGTGATTTTTCATCAAATTTGTTTGGATTTTTGGAGAATTTTTATATCAATTTGAAAGAAGCTCTTTTATGTTATGCTCACTTGATTATTTTGGAAAATCCTAATTCTTACCATATCTAAGCTAATCTTCATTCATTGATAGGTGACAAAGCAGTATTTTAGCATACCTTAGAGTACGTTCACAAACTATTATTCACGTTGCTATAAACAATGTAATATATATATATATATCAGGAAACGACCGGACTTAAATTTTTCAAGCCGGGGCCGGGACTGAATATAATTTTTCGTTCCTTCGACATTCTGAAGTGGCGACGTTTTTTTTTTAAATAATTAAAAAAAAGTAATGATGTATTTTTAGAAAAGAGTATTTCGAAAATTCCTTTCTAAAAATTTTTTTTAATGACAAACGAAATATTGAAAAAAATATTATGTCCTGGCCCGGTGTATAAAAAACCAGGACACCGGGCCGGGCAGGGACGCTCAAAAAACAGCCGGGACCCGGACCTAGTACCCGGTCGTTTCCTGATATATACAGGGTGCGGCAACATAACTCCCTTTTTTCAGAAGGCAATAAAACAAGATGTATAAATCCGAAAGGTTTTAATTTTGTTTGATGATTTTAGTACATATTTAAAGTTTTGTTTCACATAGTTTGAAAATAATATCAGATAGGTGACGTCCCCCATTGTCCATTCACTGTATATACCGATTTCGGTATATACAGTATACATACCGGGTGGAACGCAGAAATTGTTACACTTTGTAGTTTTAACTTTATCTACTTATATTTCAGCAAATTTCACAATTCAAGGAAAAAGCTTTAACATATAGTTTTATGGCATATATATTACATCAATCATCGATGTAGCCACCGTCAGCGATCACAATGGCCTCAAGACGCTTCCTGGAGGCCTGGCAGGTCTTTTGTAATGTACTCCTTGGACATGGAGGTCAAGTGCTCATTAACGGAGGCTTTCATGACCTCAACATTTGTGTGGCGGAGTGTACATGTCTTGGACTGAACGTGCGGCCAGAAGGCGTAATCCAGCGGGTTGGCGTCTGGGCTGTAGAGCCGCCACATGTCCTTAGGGCCAAAACTCCACATGCTTCTTCAGCCAATTCATGATAGTTAAGGCGGTGTGTGCGGGTGCCCCATCCTGCTGGAAGACCACATTGCCATCAGGGAAATTCTCCCTCACCCACGGAAGGAATTTCGTCTTCAGCACCTTGATGTAGTCAGCTGCCTTGAGCCTGAATCCTGTCGGGAACCAAATGAGTTGTGCAGCGATGCCATTGGAGGCCACAAATCCTAAAGACATTGCACTTGCAGGGTGCTTTGTGGTGGTCAGGGTCCGAGCAGACCTATCAATTTCCCCAAAGCTGAGATAGCGGTCATTCCGGCGGTTCTTTACTGGATCAACAGTCCAAATATTTTCATCGGAGAAGATGATGACGCGGCCAGCTGTTGCACTCTTCAGGTTGTTGAGGAGAGCTTGACTACGTTGGAGATGGACAGCTTTTATTCTCTCAGTGAGAAGCGGCCTCACCAAACTCTTCCCCCCAAGCAGTTTGACCGACCTCACAATCGTTATGTGCGAGATCTCCATGTTCTTTGCATGATCCCTCATTGATTTCAGTGGTTCCGCCTCCAATGCCTTCTTGTTGACCTGTAGGTCCACTTTGGCCTTGCTACGACTTCCACTTTTCCTCTCGATGTTGTCCTTCTTGCCAATGCAGTACACGGGCATTCTGGCTACGCCCAACAGCCTCGAAATCTCTGTGGTTGTCTTCCCAACATCAAGAAGCGCGCGGACTTTTACACGGGTGTCTCGTTCTGAAGCCATTTTCTCGTGAATTAATTGGATGATTAACTTGAATTTTTCACCAAGCACGCTTTTTGCTAATACCTTAGACTATTTAAAAATCTGTCTTCAAAACTTCTATATTTAGATATTAAAGAGTTTAACAATTTCTGCGTTCCACCCGGTACAAAATGAGGTAACAGTGACAGTGAATTCAGAGTGGTATGTCAACATGTTGGAGAAGTTTTTCCTTCCACGAATTAACGAATTGGACCAAGGGATATTTGTTTTCAGCAGGATGGAGAAACGACTCACACTTCAAGGGCATCGATGGCTGTTTTGAGGGAACATTTTCCGGAGCGCCTCATTTCAATAAGGGTGATTTGGAGCGGCCAGCCCGTTCCCCCGATTTGTCCCCTTGTGATTTTTATTTGTGGGGATATTTGAAATCCCGTGTTTTTGTCAAACGCCCGACAAGCCTTCGAGACTTGAAGGCCAACATCAGAGAAGAAATTGCCAATATACCCGCTGATACGCTCGTGAGGGTCATGGCAAACACCCGAAATCGGTATATACAGTGTATGGACAATGGGGGACGTCACCTATCTGATATGATTTTCAAAACTATGTGAAACAAAACTTTAAATATGTACTAAAATCATGAAACAAAATTAAAACCTTTCTGATTTATACATCTTGTTTTATTGCCTTCTGAAAAAGGGAGTTATGTTGCCGCACCCTGTATACATATAATTATGTTTATCTTTATTTATAGAAACTAGAGAAGCTTTATCCCTTTCAAAGATTTAACTTATATAAACTGAAGTAAAGTTAAAATTTTAAAATCTAATATTGATAGGCGAGAAATTAATCTTTTTCTTATATACAAACTATGCCTATAGAATGCTATTCTCATAGTAGGTACAAAATAATTAATATTGTAAGTTATAATTATTTACTCAACCCATCAATATTTATTTAATAAATTAAGATATTTCCTAGTATAAACAATCTTTGACGTTGACATTCCCAAAGGGTTAAACTCAAGAGTATAATTTTACGTTTATGCATCCCTCTTTATATTACAGTGGAATTACAGAAAAACAGAACAAAGTTCTCACGCTGTGCTCCTGAATCCAAAAGTCAATATTTGAATCAAACACACTTCAGTTTCCGTTGCCCGGGAATCGGGCTAAAAGGTCGAAAGGTATGTGTTCAGAAATGGAACTCTAAAGATTGGATTGTGCAAAGCACTTCATTTTGTATTTGTTTTTGATGGCATTATTTAAAAAAGTATATTTTTATTGTACGTTTGATCAAATTGGATTGACATAAATTATTAATATTTTTTACTATTTAGATATACAATGCAAGGGACATCAATTTTTTACTATTTGTCAAGCAAACATGTGACTTTATAAAATCATCATACAACAAAAATATCAAATTATTATTTTTTAAATCAATTGTATGTTAAACCATAGAGATATAAAGATAACAAACATAAAGATATAAAGTACTACGTCATCATAAGCTGATCATAGAGATATAATCTATCTCTATGATCAGCTTACGGTGACGTAGTACATATTACTTTGTTTATATTGGACACACGGATGAAGGGAATAAGCTCTCTATATCTTTTTATCTCCATGTGTTAAACGCCCAATCGATACTTTTTATTTATCCGTCATAAATGTTTTATCCATTCTTCGTTACTTAGATATTCCTCCGCGACGACGCAAATGACGTCAATACCTTCTACTTATGTGAAGTCCAGGCCTTTGGCCTCCCGACCAAGAAACTCCAAACCAATTGCCCTCTTCCCCCAGCGATAAGAAATGGTGTGCCCGACCTTCAGGAGGAAGGTTGTCCTTCAGATGCAATGACGGATACATTCTTTGGGGGAAACGTCACATCTATTGCGTTGCAGGCTCCTGGTCTGGTCGTCCGCCTATTTGTCGCCCATTGACCTGCAATGTTCCCTATAACTCAGGGAACGAGGGTACTATTTTCAAACTTCCCAGAAACGTAATTTGACTTATTAACTAAAGTTTTATGTTTTATATATATACAGTTACATTAATACTATATAAAAGTTACCATTAATACTATACCCTTCTGGTTTAAATATAACAGCAACGAATCTCTAAGTAAACTTAAAGCTTATAAATGTACATAAAACGTAATTTGGCGTTGAAAGTACAAAAGTACCAAAATTTTACAACGCTATCTTTATATTTCTATAAATAAACTTATGAAGATACGTAAAAAAAGTGTATGATTCACTTATATAGCTGTTCATCATTTAAAAAATGTGTATTTAAAAAAAAATCAAATCAAAAAACAAAATGAAAAGTTTTTTGAGATATTCTAAGAAAATATTAAAGAAAATGGGTAAAACCCTATGAATTTCTTAAAATAGAACATATCACACATGTAAAGCTGGAAAAATTGTATCTTGGAAAAGGAAATGATAAATGGCTTTCAGAACGAGTCCCCTACACTTCCCTCAAGTTTGCAACCAAAATTTTCGTTTAGAACCAAACCTTTTTGGTTATTTATTATATGAACAATGTTAAAAGTTAGATAGTTAACTATATGTACATTTAATTATTATTTTAAAAACATTATGCTGTCATTGATTGCGACCGAAAATGGACTCAAAGCTCTACGCACCAACCATAGATATATAAAGACAAAGAAAGCTTATTGGATCTTTCAGACAAAATACCTCATTGTGCCCAGAAAACAGCTGAACAATGTTTCTCTGCTATTGGAGGGACTAAACTCTCTATATCTGTATGTCTCTATGGCGCCAACCCGTTATTCAAGCATCAGCGCCCTCAATGACCTCCCTTACTAAATAAAATGAACTCTTATATTTGATGAAATAAAAGCATACTTCCTTTAAATGAATGAATGTATTCTTAAAAGCCATGAAATGTAATCTACAATATTTTAAAGATTGTTTTGAATAATTATAATAAAAAATATAATGTGTTAAAGATAAGCAACACTTACATGGTTTAAAATTGCCGTTCAATTTGTGCAATAAAATCATCGATGTGTTGTTCTTATGTCTTTCATTTTAGTATTCCTTTACATTATTCGTATATTTAGGTGACTCGCATTCGACTCGGGGATGAAGCCAGCATCCAATGCAGGGAAGGCCTTCTCCTTACGACAAATTCATCATCAGGTTAGGCTTATAAACATACCATGTCTCCAAATAACTAAAAACATCTCATTTCAGGATTAGTTGTGATGGAGCAAGTCCCAGCTGTGTGCTCTCAGATCGGTACATGGGAATCAAAACAAGTTTCAACTGCGTGAACTCTTCATCTGTCGACCCTGTAATAATAAAATGAGTTACAAAATTAGAAAAATGTTTGGAAGCAACTATAGTGTCAAATATTTCAAAATGGAATAGTGAATAATGGCAGGTCTTGATTGAGTCATGAAACATTAATATTATTTTGTTGAAGTACATTTTATAAATATCATAATCTTGTGTAAACTGAATGTTGTCACACACACAAAAACTAAATATAAGTCAATCATACTATTCATTCTTGAAATCTAACAAGGAAAGTAAGAGAAAGAAAAAAAGAAGGGAGAGAGTATTTGCTCACTTCTCTCCCTTCTTTTTTTCTTTCTCTTTCTATCCAGCTAACAGTAACAGCAGTTACCAGTGGCAATTGTATATTCTCATATCAAAAGATCAATTTTTTTGGAGAGTACGTGCAAAGATGTATTTGCTTATTATCTCTAAAGTATAGCGATTTTTAGAACACCAAACATATCAAATGAAAGCTTGGTAAACCAGCTTTAATATTTTGGTATACTAAATCATGTCAATTTAATAAGTAGAGAGTTATATGTATATTAAAAAAATCATATCTCGCGTACAAAATGACGCATATAATGGATTATAAATGCGTCAGAGACAAAGTAAAATTTTGAGAGGATACCTTGACGCAAATCTAAGAAACACATTTTTTTTTCATAATCGATTTCTTATAGGTCAATACAGACTCTGAATCATATGATGTAAACTCAGATTGTACTGAATTCTGAATTGATAGAATGCAACCAAGGTCATTTTTGGATTTATCATTCAAAGTTGTACTAAACTTAAAAATACTATTTTACTCTGAAGCGAACAAGTCATCTTCTACAGGTACAAAAAAGCTATGAAATATGCTAACATTACACACTCCATTTTTTCTTTGTTTTTACTGAAAACTTGTTTTATTAACCCAATGAAAGAAAGGCTTTGTGATTTCCAGCTTAGTTATTAATCTACATTTATTTATCTCTCATAGCCTTTCAATTAACTAGTCGGTTTTTTTTATTCCAGTCCTATTGTGTCGACTACGCCACTCTCTCCATAATTCATACAGTGTCCATCTCTCTGGTCTTTTCCTTCTCCTTCTCCTCATCCTTTTATCATTGTTCCTCTACAAGAGGATTGAGGGCTCACCATGAAGACCGGTGAACCCCCAGACCTGAGATAATCATTTCCCAGCCATCAAAACTCGGATCGTGACACGAGCACGGACAACCATTACGACGAGGAAAATCCAGATTCCGGACTTCCGGGTCACTCATACGAGGCCACCCGTGGATGACACCTCCATCATACGAGGGGACTTTCTCAGAGAAGGCCAATCCTTGATAGAGGGGGAACGCTTTTCTACGGCCCAAAGCTCTTCTGCCCTTTAAGCCACATCAACATGCGTTTTGGTAAGAATGGGATAATAACTGTAACTCTTTTTGAACTATTGACAAAATATTGTTACAAAACATTGGGGTGCGATAGCCATTGCGTATTAAAGGCGTGTTTAACTCTCAATTTTGGGGGCGCAGGTTCGAATATTCCGAGAGGGGATGGTCAATTTTGGTCTACTTCATGGATAAGAACGTATGTTTTAATAGACTAATTTTTAATGCTATAATGCTTATTATATCCAGTCAGATGCAATTCTATCGAACCATATAGGCAAAAAA
>CP045890.1:10288996-10314413 GCA_013387185.1 Caligus rogercresseyi
AATGAAATAATAATAACTAGAGGTCATATATACACTCAGAGAGTGCAAACCTCCGCCGTCATGACTTCCGAGGCGATTTTTCACGACTGGGGAGGCGTAGAGAGACGGGGGAGGGTTCCCCTAGACGGAATTCCGAGAGGAGACGCTCCGGCACCCAATTCACAGCACAGCGACATCTATGGCAGAGTAGGCTAACTTGAAAAATTTAGTAGTATTTAGCTCATTGGCGCCCTAATTCTGCACTCAGAGATGCCAAAGTTAATCACTTCTTCCTTTTGGCATTCCAATAACTCCACAAAATTTCATCCAAATCCGTTCAGTACTTTTTTGAGTTATCCTGCTGACAAACAAACCACAAACCAACAACGCCAGTGAAAAAACAATACCTCCTTCGGCGGAGGTAAAAAGTCGTTGACTTAATGCTTCAATGTATTACTTGACTATTGAGCTATCAATTCAGAGGGAAACAAGTTCATTCTTCAAAATACGAATCATCTCTTCGTCATGTCGAATCCTTAAATAGACTTCTCATGATCCACCTATTAATTTTAATGAATTAAGAAGCTCATCAGGCTCAATAAGAAATATATGTTATTTGTTTGTTCATATCTGTCGATAAATGGATCATCATCATCATCGACCATTAATTAAAAACAATGTATCACATACAGAAATCAAATTTATTGATGATTTACGAGAACGATCTTTTTATTCTCCTTGTGAATGATACTCTTCTCAATAGTATGGATCGAAATTGTGGTTCCTCTCTCGTTTGAGAGTTGACAACGCATCCACTGAGCCCTCCATTTGTGCCTATTTGGCTCTAATGGTTTAATTTATCTAAGAAGAACATATTTTAAAGGTGGAAGAGTGAAGTGATTATTTGAGCATTCAGTTATTTTTATGTTTTGTTGAACAATCATTGGTACAATGTAGGAACTAAAAAAACTTATGTGGAGCACATTGGAATCAAACAAGCGGGACGTAACGCAAGGGTTTGTACATGATTCCTGTGGCAAGTTTGGTAAAATTGACGAGTCCACCATTTGTTCATCAAATAAACCCCTTAAGAAACTTTTTAAAGTCTCTCCACTATTGTTAAAAATCTAATTTGGCTGCCCAGAAATATATATTATCGGATCATCGTCTGCTATTTAAAAAAATCGTATTATATACCACTTAGGGATAATGAACTACTGAATCGAGTAATTTTGATTTAATTATTCTCCCTATTCGATAGGATATCAGACGAAGTAGATTTTACGTCACGTGATCTTGAATCCTTGAGAGAAATAGGTTGCGAATAGTATCTACGAAATCTCTATTTATGAAATAAACATATTACTGCAAACCCTTCCACAGTGTGCATCATTTTCTATCGAGTGGTTAATATTTTAAGCAAGCTCATTGGCCCAGAGTAAACTACTATTATCCAATAAAATCAATCGTTAAGTAAATTAAACTTTTTTCCAAATACGAGAATTAGATGAAAAACTTCCGAGTCCATAAGTGCAAAAAAATATCCTTTAACGACATGTCTTATAAATGACACTTTAGACATTATTGTACTATTTTATACGTATATCCAGTGAGATTTTTATTGTAATAATTACAACATGAGAGAATACAACAAATGCTTTATTAATATAAAAAAACGTTACCATAATCGATGTCGAGGGCCTAAGGACTATGAAATTGGAGCCGTTGTCCGCATCATAGTCTTAAAAGTCAGAATCTCTTTCCCAATATAATTAAGATATAAAAATATATAGATTATACTTCGCAAGAAAAGGATACATTTAAATGTATTATATTAAGTTATTACTGTCATGAAGTTACATTTTGTATGTTCATAGATGAATGAATAATGAGAGAAACGATTATTTTATAATTGTTTATGATATCATCCGCCTCTCATGCTCCAGATGGCATTCAAGAAATTGTCCTACTTCACTGCATTTTGCAAAGGGGTTGAATCCGTGTACAAAAACTTCATATTAATAATATTTACTATACTATTAAAAGTCTAATGGAAGTAAGAAGAGGGGGGGGGGGGGGCGATGTGAGTTATTCCTTTTAACCTTCATGGTAGGAATGCAATTGTGAGGAGAAAAGGCTAACACTATAGGTTGTTAAAGACTTGATGGGACAGCTGCAATAACTTTAAATATGCTCTGTCATTGGGCTATAAGAATGGCCATAATGTTCAGCATCTGAGGGAGCTGGTAGCATGAGGAAATCGTTAGATCAATGTCATTAAGGGGCAATTGGGAATAAACTGCCGTTGGTATTTTTATGTTGATAAAAGCATCTTCTCTTTAGCGGGAAATATTATTAATTTCGGGTTTTCTTTGTACGCAAACAGTCGTGAACCTCAAAATCACTGTTTTTAAAAGTGGTTGGACACATCCAGTAACGTTACATCACTCAGAACATAATCTCCATCAGGATTTTAGAGTTATCGATGCGTTCCAGCCGCCGTTTTCTTGAAAGACAAATTACAACACTTTCCAGGACATGACGATATTTAGCTACAAATTAGGATATGCGCACAAATACAAGTATTTGGCGTCATAAAAAAATTAAGTGTCACATTATATTTACGTTGATTACTGACGTTTTGAATACGTTATATTTTGACTGAACTTAATGTTAAAGCAACGATAACTTAGTTGAAACCCTAATATTTTTTATTGCCATTCCTTTTAAAAACAGTTTAAAAAACAAGTTCCAAGCTTATTTTGAATATTATTTATACGCCACAAATTAAATATTTTTGTATTAATTCCCAATATTATTTTACAACGAGTTTATGCAGTATTAAAAAAATTATAGATTGGAGTGGATTGACAATACAATTCATAGAAACAGTTTTTCCCCCTTCTTCACAGAGACTTACAAAATGGGTTCAACTGATTCTAACAGGGTGCGAAAATATCTTATTTCGTCCATCTGTCATGAAGTTATAATAAATTACAATTGAATGATCACATAATTCCTGTAGTTTAAGAGTTATTTTATAAGTCAACTGCTGCTGACTTTGCAGTATTTCGAAGATTTATGTGAGTTTTTTTTAATAGAAAAAAAATACTTTTATAATTGCAGCGTCATTAGGCCATTTTGGAGGGAAAAATGATGAAATGTAATGCCGTTTTGGCTTATAAATAGTAATCATAAAAAGTGTTGCATTTTCAATAACAATCAAAAAGAGAAGGAACTTTACTGCAGCCGTCCTTGATGGAGCTTAGAGCTAGCCAACCAGCAACTAGCATGGTTTCTCTCTCTCTCTCTTTTACGCAGCTGCAAGAATTTCTTGTTGAGAGGAGAAAAAGAATGGATTCATCTCAATCCCCGAGTAAATTAACTTTATCCATTCAATTTCCCACAAAAGCCGTGCTCCTACATGAACAACCAAATATGTAGCACACCTTTTCATTCACACAACAAAAGAAAATTCCTTGTTTTACCTTCTACTGGTTATATTGTTCAGATTTTCGTTCTTCCAATCAACTTCATTGAGTCTCACATATGTTATGAATAAGCAGTGAGATTGGAGGGAAGACATTTTTATTTGCTCCAAATTATTATTCTTATTAGTAATTTGTCGAGGCGTATACCTACATTGTCATCCTCAAGTTATATGACGCAGAGATACTATTTTAAGATTTGGAAGTAGATAGTATATATATATATATAGATATATTATATATATATTATATATATATTTATGACTAACGATGTTGATGGATAAAACAGTACTCACTAATGCGGTCTAGAGGGTCAACGAAGAGTCGTTCATCGATGGGATGGGAAAAATACCTTGTATATGGCTGCAGCTCCGAGCAGCTTGATCTTTCTGGTCTTATTATATCGTGTGTGATGAGTTCTTTACCATCAGGGCATTTTTAGACAAAGTCCAGGACCTTTGTTTAGTCAAAGGCTTTATCTCTCTCGAAGATAACCAAATAATAAAATAATTGTGCTCAACTGGGAAAATGCCTTTTTTGCTAGAGCTCCACATTTAGACAGAACATTTTAAAGCTGTAAAATTGATGGGAGAGTCTACGTAGACATGTCTGGTACCATTGTGCAATCTTTTTTCTAGTCCTTACAGGACCTGAATAATTTGATTAGTCCTGTCAAAAATTTCAAATTGACGAGTGAATCTCCTTCGACCACAAATGTTTTTGAGCGAAAATAGTATTCTGCTTATTATGAATAGGATTGTGACTAAAAATCCTATGTTTCCCAAAATAAAATCTTGAAATAAGGCTAAACGTGTATATATTAATAAATACAATAGCTAATTTTACGTGAATCCAAATATAGAGAGTATTGGGGATCAGTGAATCAATTTATATTGTGAAATATACAATAATGTTTAGTTCAAATCAACACTTTCTTATGAACAATGTTATAGTCTTTACAGCCACAAAAGTTCAATCAACTTCCCTGATCTGCTGACCAAAGAAATTTATAAATACTTTTTACCCTAAAGTACTGAATATTCTGTCAAATTTGTCATTAACAGACTCATGCCTTTGTATTATCAGTTTATGTAGTTTGTCTTAATGTGTGCTAATTGATTGCTCTTAATAAAATAATATTACATATAGTCCACAAAAAAGATTTAAAAATCAATATATAAACTCCAAAAATCACAAATTGTTTTATTAAATAATAAAATGTTCTTTTTCTTTCATTATTTAAATTTACTTTTCCTAGGGTTTGGCCTGATGGAAGCATATACAATGGATGGCTCTAAGTTTCAATGAATTGTCTGATTTTGCTTGAAAATAAATATATGAAAAATTCGTCAATGGTGTGTATTTTTCATGCTGTCATTCTCAAGGCCAATCGATGCTATCTCATAGGCTACAGCAGGGGGATTTTCAAGGCACGAGATCGTGATAACTTCCAATCTTAGTATTTATCAATTAAGATGTAAATGAATATGGCAAAAAGTTCCTTTGTATTACAAACTTAATAGCTATGATTATGTGTTTATATTAATATTATATATATATATATATAACCTTAAAAAAGGTAAGTAATCTTTTCTAATGTGTGCCATTAGATTCGCAACATTTTATAATGTTAAATTTTATAACATCTGAAAATATATATTGAAGTATCTAATTACTTAGTTGAGATTACACAAAACCTTAAAATTAACATTTTTTCTAATTGAGCAATCGATTGGGTTAAATGATCATCAATGGAGACTTGGCAATTTGTTATAACAACATTAAGTTGTTTCAACTGAATGTTATAAGAAAATGGTTTTTCAGGAATTGAGAGATTTATTAGTAATTACTGATTTTATAATGAGTAATAACAAAATCAATTTATCCATGGTATCCTATTTAATAGAAAGTTGTTTTTCAATTTAACAGAAAAACAGGAAACACCCAGAGTTTTATTCAGGGAATCCTGATCAGTCCACAGTCACGTTCTATAATTTAAGAATGACTTAACATGGGAGTATCAACAGTTCCTATATAAATACAGGTTCACAACAAACACAAATGCTTTGCGAACGTCGATCATTAACTTGGAGCGTGAATGATAGAGTTATACAAATATATATTCCAAAAAAAAAATGTTAAGTTTGGAGTAGATTATATTTTGATGAGGCGGGTCAATTCTATAAAGTAATAAACACGTTTGCATCCAAAATAGAGTTCGTAAAAATGGTTAATTTGGGATACAATTATGTTAGTTCCATTTAAAGTTCGTCAAACGAACTAATTCTAATCGGATTTCTTACTCAAAAGATAAAATTATATCAACCTCAACTAAGGATTAATCAAACTAAGACATAGGCCCATGAAGAAGAGATAAGGAGTATTTTTAAGGATAATATTTTTATCTCCGAATTGCTGATGCCCAATCCTCAACAGCTGCCACGAGTAGTGAAGTGACACTTTGATGCATATTACCAACTTTTATTATTTTTATTATTCCCTCTTCTTCTCTCTAAACCACTATGTTTCAAACAGCGTCATTTATTTTGATACGTAATGATGATATACGTTTTGCCAGGTCATTACTATTTTTACTATTTGCTATGTTATTATGAGTTATCATATTACTCTAATTGTCCTGAACTCTTTATGTTACCATTTTCCTAAGTCCTAATTAAGAACATAGTATGAAATTATATATATATATATATATATACCAGTTCTTACATCTTTCATCAGTACTTTGTTATTATTTAGTTTAAAAATCTCTGATGTGATTGGTGGAGAGAAAATGAGCGGCAAATATTTGAAAAAAAGCAGTTGGCATTAAGATAAAATGTATCACTTTTCTCTTGGTATGTTAGGGTTTGAAAAATACTCAGAAATAAGAACTATATCCTTTAAAGCACGAGGATTCCTTTTCTATTGGGACTCGATCCATGACGTCATTGTCGAATTCTTTGAAGTAGTCCTTCAATATCAACTATTAAATAAAGCATGAAGGAAGAAAATAATGTATATTTAGTTTGATTTATCATATCTGATGATTAATGAATCCCTAATGTGAAGAGAGAGAAGTTGAAGTAGAAATTCCGAATTAAGTTTTATTTTTTATGTCCATCTAAAATTACACGATATATTAAAGTTCTGAAATAGTCACTTGAGGTATTTTCCTGAAACTGACTATTGCAAATTTTTATATTTTTTTAATTTTGGATTTACATACAAAATAAAAACTTATTTGGAATTTTAGCGACCATACCTTATTTTAAACAAAATTGTTTGAAAACAAATTATTGAGGACATTAGAGGTGATCGAATTGTGAAAAAAAAAATACTTCATAATTTCCTACATAACTTATGAGTCAGTTGAGGAGACACTTCCCATTATTCGATTTCGTTCAAACTTTCACAAGATGATGTCTATGCACTAAGGTAAAATCCAAGGGGAGCCCAACTCTCAACTCCAAAAAAACGTGAAACAGGAATATCCTAATTTATGTACATTATATATATATATTTCGCACAATAGAGTAAAAATATTTATTTTGTTTCACAATAATATATCGTAAATAGATCTGTCGATAATATGTTTAAAAATTAAGAATTTAAAATTTCCAAATGAAAATTTTTGATTATTAGGGAATTTGCCAGAAATACCAACAAGTAGGACAGAAACATTTACCAAATGACTCTCGATGGCAAAAATATGTACGCCATCATAGAGAGCTTAAATCCTTGACTCTTTATGTGATTTACGATAATATTTACTCCAATTCCGCATCCTTTTAGATATAAAAATGTCCTACATCATCATTCAAAGACCTTTTAGAAATAAATCCTCTCTAATTGAATACGCCATAAATCACAATTTTAAGCATTATAATGTTATTTTAATACATGCAAAGGATACCCCTCTTTGACTGTCCCTCCCTTTATTTCAAATTCTTAAAGGTTCCGATGGAATTGCACTTAAAACCAAACATAAATAACATTCTCGTCGTTAATTATTACTTTGGAGACGAACAAGGATAATTAATACAAACGATCACACAATAATATCACAATTAAAAAGATAGGGCACATATATAAAAGCAAAAAAATGATGAGTGCAAACCTCCGCCGTTCAAGGGGTCCTTATGAGCCCTCCGAGGCGGATTTTCACGACTGGGGCGGCGTAGAGGGACGGGGGAGGGTTCCCCTCGACGGAAATTCCGAGAGGAAGACGCTCCCGGCACCGATTTCACAGCACAGCGACATCTATTGGCAGAGCAGGCTAACTTGAAATATTTATTAGTATTTAGCTCATTTTGCATCTTAATTCTGCACTCAGAGAAGCCAAAATTTAATCACTTGTTCCTTTTGGCAATTCCAGCAACTCCATAAAGTTTCATCCAATCCGTTGCGTAATTTTTGAGTTATCCCTGCTGACAAACAAACCAACAAACAAACCAACCAACAAACCAACGCCAGTGAAAACAATACCTCCTTCGGCGGAGGTAACAATGATGTATGTACGAGTGAGAAAGGAGCTAACAATAAATAATGGTGGGGGTATTAATATATTTTAAAACAACAGGTAAGTGCAGTGCTATTATAAAAAGATATTAGACAGTTAATATTAAAAAACAAAACTCTTAAAACTGGAAACAATTCGATTCTAACAATGTTAATATTTTTTTTAAATCCCAATGGGAGACATACATTTATTCAGTTACTAAAATTATTAACAATCAACAAAAAAATATCACAGATTATATAAAGACGAAAGGGAAAAAGACATTTAAAATTGAAATATGGTAAAAAAAACACATGCTTTATAAAATTATAATGTAGATGCATTTTTAAAATGTTTCCTGAGATTTTATATTCTTTTAAAGCCATCTCCGCCATCCTTGAGGAAACTTTGTAGTTCTTGAACCTGGCCCTCGCCAGAATTGATTGGAGTTTTGCGAGACTTTCGAGGCCAGTCTCAGTTTAGGATCCTTACTTACAAATCCATATAGGATCTCGTTTGGGCTCAGATCCCTGCCTATTTTATCCTATAGGCCTTCTTTTATAATTAGTCAATTGAATAGATCCTATGAATAAATTCGCAGTCTATTTCAGGCTTCATAGTCAATTTTATCAAACCGCCTTTTCTTATCTGCCTACAGTCCTCACTTGTACTTACACAACCACAAATTTTGTTCATGATTAATTATAAATGCAGGTTGTAGATTTGAAGAAGAAGAAGGTCTTATACGTTTTGGTGATGGTGAATAGGCCTTTGTTTCCTACAAACTCAAAGGCAATTGAAGAAGGGAACTGACAAAACAGCATCTCTCCTTCCCTCTCTGAGAGAGTCGTATTTATACCCATGCCTTAATATGGAAGTGATTTATTAACTTTGCATGATAGTAACATAATACAAGATGTGAAGAGGATTCCCTTTTTGTTTGTTTGTTTTTAAGACAATTATGGGCAGAAAATGCATGTTAAAATCCTATTTCTCACATGGGAAGGAGGAACTCGCGGCTTTTATTTGTTTAAATAGGTTAAGTACTTGATAAGGGGAATGAAAGAAACTACCATGGGAGGAGGAGGGTTTCTTGAGGGAGTCTCTTGGTTTTGAATCCCTCTTCTTATCATACAATGATCTATAGGTCATGAAAGTAAAGAGTGCCTGATAAAATTATAAGAATACTTACTTTTAATTATTGATTGTTAGTTATTTACGTGAAATAAAGGATATTTCAATAATGTCAACAAAAAGATAACGTATCCAGCAATGGTCTGTAAAAAAAAACATTACATTTTATGGCTGCATTGTACCTTAGTACTTAGAGACAGCTTATCAGTTATATCGTGGGTATTTTTAAAGATATTGGGCTTAAAAGATTTCTTTTATTGGTAAGTTTTATATTTTCATACGTAGTTTTTTTTTCTAATCATTTATTAAAATTCACATTACAAAATAATATGTAATAAAAATAATGTAATCGTATAGATAAAAATGAAAACAGGTAAATATAAAAAAAGAATTAAAGAATGAGTATAAAAAATGAGGCTGTATAATAATAAACAAATACACTAAGATGGCGTCCAGGGCAAAATTAAGAGGTGTGAAGCTCCATCAACTCCTCCTTCGAACCCAGTACCATCGTTGGGGAGTTGGGACATCGCTGAGGATGTCCGTGCATTTTACTTGAAAGTTTGATACCGAGCGTAAGATTCTATGTTTCTTGAGACTACACGATGAAGACCCCCAAAAAATCCCTCTCCGTTTACTCTCGAGGCATACAGATCCTCTGAACCGTAGAGATCAAATGCTCAATTTCATAGAACTTCCACATAGGATAAGGATGTTGAAATGAGCCAGTCTGAAGGTGATAGGAATAGTTTTACGCTTCAAATATTATCTTCTCTCGGGCTTAAAAGGTCTAAAGGCATACGATAAAATCTATACAAAAACTTAATTTTTCAGTTTTGTACGAAAAAACATTCTTTATTTTAAAGTCTGTATAAAATATAAATATATGTTTAAGAAAACCATGCTTTTGCGTACAAAATACATTATTTTGTATACAGTTAAAGTTATATAAATTTTATTACTATTGATACACTTATCACTAAACTGTATACATAACGAAAGTATTTCATAGTATTTATTTGTATCTGTATTGAATATTACTTACGAAACAGTTTTCGCGCCAAAGAAGTATATATAGTTGTTCCCATATGATTTTTTGAGACTTTAATTCTTATATGGCCGCAGCATATTGTTTTTTTACGATGAATTAAGGGTTTAATTTGTAGATAAAGCTGGAAATCAGAGGTACTAATATTTTTGAAACCTTAATTAAAGACCAAGAAATGAATACATATATGTGATTACGGTTTGTTAAATCTCTACAATCCGGCGAATATGAATATCTCTTTCATGCAAGTTATGCTTGCATCCGAAATAATGAAATGGTTAAGCTATAACTCGAACATTACGATATAGATCAGACTTGGACAACTAAGGCCCACGGGCCGTATACGGCCCGTTACACAATTTAATCCGGCCCGCCGAGCTTGTCCAGTAATAAAATATAATGCTTCAAAAATCATTCATTACGTCTTGTCCATACAATACCGCGTTTCACCAATAGATGGCGCGCTGACATTTAGGTCGCGCCTTACTCTTTATATCTCTCTTGAATTTCTCATTGCCTTTTGAGCCCTTCTGTAAAAAATGAACGGACCAAAGAAAGGAAAGTGGACATCAATGTACTACTGTGGCCCTTTTTTCAAATTTTATAACCCATAGTGGCCCGCAAGTCAAAAAGTTTGCCCATCCCTGATATCGATTTATATTTATTTTGTAACTAACTGTATATTAGAGGAAAAAAATACATTAAATGATTGATTGAAATCATACTACTTTAATTATGAAAGGCTTAAAACGGGTCCCACGGCTGAAATGTGTAGCAACATATATAAAAATGATTTTGATTGCTAATATATTTATGATATGCATCAGTTCCTTGTTGGATGCATAGCTAAAATAGAATTACGAATGTCAATACAAAGCTTTTTTTTAATAACCAAAATGATGGGGTTTGTTGGGTGAAAGGTTGAAGTGAGTGATTTTAATCAAATCGAGACAAAATTGATAATTTTGTATATTACTCAATTTTAAATTTGTGAAAAATAATTCAATACGTGCTTTTAGGTGGATTTATCTTTGATTTAGCTTTGTTTATAGTTTTGGAAACCAAACCTATTTATTTGTCCCTTTTTTACGAATCACACAATCCTCCTTTTTATCTTCCTACCTTTTTCCTGATAACAAAGTACAAAGGCAATAATTTGAAAACGCCTCCTTCTCCACCGATTTTAATACATTTTTTAAAACAATTTGTGCTTCTTGATACTATCATGAGATATCGAATGATATCTTCATTTGAAAGGTTTGCTTTATAAAGTAGTTATGGATTGTTCGCAGCAGAAATGGAGATCCAGTAGAATCGTTGACTCCCTGGTAGAGATTACGATCCTTATCTCTTCTAGGATAGATGACGACTTCATATGGAGATAATATTTTTGCAATGTCGTACAACCTATTTATTACCTCAGCCGAAGAAGGTATTGTTTTCACTGGCGTTGGTTTGTTGTTGGTTGTTTTTGTTTGTCAGCAGGATAACTCAAAAAGTACGGAACGGATTCGGATGAGTTTTGTGGAGTTGTTGGAAATGCCAAAAGGAACAAGTGATTAATTTTGGCATCTCTGAGTGCAGAATTAAGATGCAAAATGAGCTAAACACTAATAAATATTTCAAGTTAGCCTACTCTCCAATAGATGTCGCTGTGCTGTGAAATCGGGTCCGGAGCGTCTTCCTCTCAGAATTTCCGTCGAGGGGAACCCTCCCCCGTCCCTCTACGCCGTCCCAGTCGTGAAAAATCCGCCTCGGAAGGCTCATAAGGACCCCGTGACGGCGGAGGTTTTGCACTCGCTGAGTGTATATATGCCTTTAGTTTTATTTGCGACTTCTATTCTATATTTTGGTGACAATTATTTCACCTTCGTGTTCAAGGAAGCAAATGCGACGCAATGTTTTACTAACATTGTATCTATATCACCGACCTATAAATAATAATTTGATACTTATCTGAGAAGAAGTCCGATATGAGAAAATAGTTTGAATAACATCGTCAACCCATCTCCATATCTAAGTCGACATCCTCCTAGAAGAGATGACACTCCTGATCTCTTCTAGCAGAGTCGATTATTCTTCTGGTATAGACCACGATCGGAGTCACTCCTAGAAGAGGACAGGATCGTGATCTCTACCAGGAGAGTCAAATACTCTACTGGATCTCCATCTCTACTGCGACAGATACACTTTCGAAAAAGAAAAAAAAATATTGCATAAGCCAGCCAAACTGTTGAAGGCTCTTTATATTTAAAGTAATTATTGTTTCGTTAAAGAAAATTGGTTGAATTAGTACTCTATTGTACATGACCCTATAAATAAAAATAATTCAGTCAAAATTAACCTCATTGCAAAGGATCAAGGCTAACTCAATATGCATAAAATTGCACTCATAAATGAAACTCAAATAATGCAGAATCTATAAAAAATCCTTAACAAATACATTTAAAAGTGTAATATATATGATGTCATTCAGCTTATTAACTGGCTTTGTATATTTATATTTTATTGAGTTATCATTATTCTATTAAAGCAACATAAGCCTTGCTGTTTTCTTAAATAAATGTTTGTTCATTAATTATTCGTAAAATATCAACCTTAATACTTTAGACAAGTAACCCCCTCTAGCGCTTAATATAACTATATATTGCACTCCACATTACGAGTTCCTCGACCTTCTATGACTTATTGTCATTTCTGTATAATTATTTGCTCATGCTTTATCTTATCTGAGTGCACATTACACATTACGACACATGTGTTAGCAATCAAATTGATGATAATTCATTAATAACATTATTAATCCAACAACTTTAAATCGTTGTAAATTTCAACGATATATTTTTATTCCCTTGTATATATATATATATATATATATATAATATATATATATATATATATTATATATATATATATATATATATGTATATATATTTGTGTGTGTGTGTGTGTGTTATATATCAGACTTGTTGATTTATCGTTCATTTTGTTGTAGTTCACGAACGCAGTTCGTCGTTCGTTTTGGCGGCAAAAAAGACAAATATTTTAAATTTTAATGGGACAAATTTCCTTCATTAAAAAATTGTCATCACTTTTTTCAGAAATTTCTTTCTAAAAAAGGTCATTTTTTCAAAATGGTGAATACAAACGAACGATGAACGACGAACGATCAATTTAAAATTAACGATGAACGACGAATGATAACTTTTGGTGAACGTCAACAGTCTGATATATATATATAATTTACATATATATATATATATATTAAAAAATCTTCAAATCCTTTCATATATATATATTTATATATTAAAAATCTTCAAATCCTTTCAAGCGAATGTCCAGTATCTTTTACAAACTCATAGAAAGTAATCAAATAAAAAAAAGCATTATAAATATATCCAGGTGCGAAGGACCAGTACTTAACCGCAACAGTTGTTACTTAAATTAAATATAAAAGAACTTTAACCTCATATACAAAATAAAATTGGCTTGCATCACGCACAAATTTTATTGCCATGATGACAGCATTAGAAATCTTAGGATAACGTATATCAGTTTAATGGTGTTTATGTGCTACATAATTTAGTTAGTATGCAAGTATATATCATTCATTGAAATAAAGACATATATGTAAAATGTCATAATTAACATATAATTGTCCAATATTTTCTTTTTGATCTCTGTTACGCGAGCTTTTTCTAACAATTGTTTGAAAAAGAGTGAATTATTAAGCTCGTTATCAAACTTATACATTTTTTGTCATCAAATATGTTCAATGAAAATGCTTTAAGCTTTAACAAATTACTTCTAGAATTAACAATAAAGTGAGAGTACCATATATAAAAACAAATATAATTATAATGAATATATAGAAACGTTTGCGCAATCCAAAATCGTCCCCCACACAAAAAATAAAGATTCTAAACCGTAGTTAGATAATAGATTTCAAGATACTATTGAAGTATTCAAGATGATACTATTGAGAGGAAGAAAATTCGACTGTTTAATCGAACAATGGAGTTGTATATCAGCAATTCTTATAGAATTAAATTATTTTATCATACCAATGGCACTCTTTTTTTTTCAAGAGGTTTATTCGAATGATATTTCCTTTCGGAAGTAATTGAATATCTTCTCTTGGTTAGAGAGCCCAGCATGCTTCCATAGACAATTAAAGTTTTACTCACTTTGACACATTCGAAAAAAACTCATTCGTCTTCAAGTTTTATTTCATTTGAATTTCCTTAGTGTTGCTTGCAAGCAATAAAGCAAACTGTGTTTTACATTTATCTGTCACAGATAAGGAATAACATAATTTCAAAATACATTTAGGATTGTTTTCTATATACAGTCAGTCCTGATTCATAATGGTAGTGAAATTATCTGCTTCCTCATTTATTCTATTACTTATTATATTTTATGCAGATAAATAATAAAAACATACACATATAAATCAGAGTAAGCGCGTAGAAAAACATTTTTTTTTAAGTTTCTTTTATAACTAATACAAAAGCTATTGTAATTTAATTACCTCCGCCGAAGGAGTATTGTTTTCCACTGGCGTTGGTTTGTTGGTTTGTTAGTTTGTTGGTTTGTTTGTCAGCAGGATAACTCAAAAAGTAAGGAACCGATTCAGACGAAACTTTGTGGAGTTGTTGGAAATGCCAAAAGAAACAAGTGATGAAATTTTTGCATCTCTGAGTGCTTATTTAAGATGCAAAATGAGCTAAATACTAAAATATTAATAATGAAATGGGGTCTCAATTCAGGGAGTAGAAGAACAAACGCTTAAAAATATTCATTGACGTAATATTGTTAATTTATCAGCTAAGGACTACGTCATTGGGTGCTTAAACTTCTTTCTCCTCCGCTTTTCCTCTAATATTAATTTAATAAAAATCACGCTAATATTAAGAGCATGATGGAGAAAAGAAGCGAGTTTAAACATCCAGTGACGTATTTCTGAATTGATGAATAACTAGTATGACGTCAATGATGTTTTTTAGGATGGCTCTCTCCTTACTCATTATTCACCGAACTACTTATGTAGACATAATATGATTGGATTGTAATTCCGTAAGTGATTCATTTGGTGGGATCGGCGGAGGTTTGCACTCTCTTAGTGTATACATTCATCTAGTTTAATTTATTATTTTTGTTTTTATTTTGCATTCTATATTTAAATAAAAATGATCTATTTGATTGTAAAATCGTCTTGATCTTTTGTAAAGTTTAATTTAGGACACCAATGTTTATTTACCTATTGTAATCCATAATCACTTAATTTAAATAAAGATTCAAGAGAATACTTGATTTTTTTAGTTTCTCTCATCTAATATTGTTTTATTGGGCAAATATATATTCATATATACTAAAGTTGTACCTTAAAAACTATAATTACCTGCTCTAAATTAGGTCATCCAAAGGCTTAACTAACAATAAATATATCTTGTTATTTTTTTTTTGGGTTCCACATTTACGAAATGTTTCGAATACATTAAACTATATAAATCCTGATTTTATTCCAAGAGACACGGATTCAAAGCTTAGAAGGGTATTTGGTCTCAACACTAATGCTGTTAAATTCCTACGAAGGAAAAGTAATTCCTACAATGCAGATATCTACGGATCATCAAGGTGATAAATGTTTTTCCTCCTTTGTTTTTTTCCTTCCCCCTTCAAAGTGTCCACACCGAAACAGATATCCTTGTCACGAGATTCATCTACTTTAGAATGAAATATTTATTTAAGGAGATCAAACACGTGCTGGATCCCATTGTTTATTCTCCCCTCCATCTCCTCCTTATCTAAGAGACATCCACGAAAAGACATTGCTCTAGCGTGCAAACATACTTAGCTTGTGCCTATTTTTACAGACATGGCTGGAGATGTTTCACTTCTAGGTCTAAAAAGGAAAGAGTTGGTAATATTATCATGTTCATTTTTCTTCTGCTATCTAATCGGTTTAAAATTCGACAGCTGCCCAGGCTCGGCAGCAGCTCAGGCTTTTGGGGGGCCCTACAGTTGTTATGGGGGCACAGTTGGCACATTCATAAAAAAATCGGGCCCACGTCAATCAGTGGTTGGGCGGGCCTACGTCACTCGGTGGACGCGACTGCCCCCCCCCCTCAGGCTCGCCCATCCCCCCGGGCTTCAGCTGCCAATGGGTCCAAGCATAGAGATAAAAAATATAGAGAGCTTATTCCCTTCATCTGTATTTTTGTGTCCAAACTAAACAAATTAATTTGTACTACGTCATCGTAAGCTGATCATAGAGATAGATTATATCTCTATGATCATTTTACGATGACGTAGTTCCAATTACTTTTTATAGTGGACACACAGAATCAGCTGAACGATGTTTCTCTGCTATTGAAGGAATCAGCTCTCTATATCTTTATATCTCTATGTTCGCAAGGAAGGAGTACAGGAACATTTCGTCCTTTTTACAAAAATAAATTTGATTATTATAATATATAAATGATGGTACATGTAGATAGAAGCGGCCGAGTAATACTTTAGAAACATCATCAGTGATGGAAGATGATAACTCTTCAATAATGATAATGAACCTCCACCCTTCTTTGCTTCATTTTTTGTCACTTTTTTATCAATTTTGATATGCTATCTACTTGCGCAAAGTGCGGACCTATTGTTCAATCTTCCTTAAATAGAATTAATAAGGATTTAGGAGCGCCCAATGTGGAAATGGGCTGGTGACATAATTAAATATGTCCAGCAAGATCAAAGCTCTATAATGAGAACTGTCAAAAGGGTTTAAAAAGACATCGATAGTTTTTAAATGTAATAAATGATACGTCTTTTATATGAGTTTGCTCTTCAAGGTAGTGAATGCGAACTAAAATGTTTATAAATTATTTTGCAACTGCCCCGAATAATTTTATTCTGTTTCATGTATATAATTGTAGTCTATTTTTTTACACGTATAAATTTTTTCACAGATTACCAATTAAATGTTTTTAACCGAAAAAATAGAATTAATAAAATCGCCCCTCATTAATAAATATGACACTTTTTTAATGGTTGTAAAAAATGGACTTTTTACGCATATGATTTATTAAACAATAAGATTTTTTCATGACAAAGGTCTTTATTCTATTCATAATACAATAATGAAATAAAAATGAATATATAAAAGGGGAGATTGTGTTTGGTAAAAACATAAATAACCATTATAGTGTAAAATTAATACACCTTAAAATTCTATTGACATTTAAATCTTAAAATGCACTAAAAGAAGAACACAATACAAAGTTTTTTACAGTAAACACTAATTATTTTTAAATTTCTTATAATTTTAATCATTATTCTGATGGCGGAGAAGTTGACATGAAGTATTAATAAGATTTAAAAAACAATATTCACATCAATTTATCACCATTTTTTTGGTTCATGGTTTCTCTGCAGCTGTTATTTGTTATTTCAACCCCGGAATCCCTACTTTCTAGACTTTTTGACATCCTCTTGTTGACTTCATTGAGAACTATTTTCTACTTCAATTTATCATAATCGATACAGGATACACCATTCCATACTCTTTGATTTTCTTTTTTCTAGATTTGGAAGGAAAGGAAAAAATGGGGAAAATTGAAATGGAAAGTAATGAAACACAGAAAATGCAAAAAAGTAGAAATTTTACTTAATCAAATATTAGTTATTGGCTAAAAACTAGTATCAAGGTATATTGAAGAACAAGATTCGATCATATTGCTAAGATAGATGATTTTCCCCAGCAATTTTATTCATGCCACTTGGCAAAGAGGAAGCATACCATTTTGAATGTAATTCTTACCGCTTACATCATCAAAAATGTATTGCTACAAATATTTTGATACGTCAAAATAATAATAAGACACCTGACGTTTCACTATCCATACAAACAGGAAATTAACAAACGGTTATTCCATTACCGTGGTCGGTTTGTATAACTCCTAGATTGGGCCCACCTCACCGGAACTTAATTTGGTATGAGCCGATAACCGTGCTCCTATTCACAATTAGTACCACCGCTGAAGGAGGTATTGTTTTCACTGGCGTTGGTTTGTTGGTTTGTTAGTTTGGTTTGGTTGTCAGCAGCAGGATAACTCAAAAAGTACTGAACGGATTATTGGATGAAACTTTGTGAAGCTGTTGGAAATGTCAAAAGGAACAAGTGATTAAATTTTGGCATCTCTGAGTGCAGAATTAGATGCAAAATGAGCTACATACTAATAAATATTTCAAGTTAGCCTACTCTGCCAATGATGTCGCTGTGCTGTAAAATCGGGTGCCGGGAGCGTCTTCCTCTCGAAATTTCGTCGAGGGGAACCCTCCCCCGTCCTCTACGCCGCCCCAGTCGTGAAAAATCCGAGTTGGACCTCGGACTCTAGGACCCACGGACGGCGGCGGAGGTTTGCACTCTCTGAGTGTTATCTATGCCTCTATTTGATATATTAATTGGTTGTTTAGACGACTCAAGGTCTCTCCTTCTCTCTCTCTCTATTCTCATCTCTCCTCTCTAATAGCTATATATATATATAATCTATATATATATATGTATATAATATAACCCAGACTTATAAGTTGTTCTTGATTATTACCTTTTTTATATAATAAATGTACAAATAATATTGTAGTCCTATTAAACAGTACCTAGTTTTAAAAGAGAGATTATATGAGAAGAAAATAAAATACAAAAACTGTAATCATTTCCTTAGAAAGATGCTGTGATAAGGCCAACTTATTAAACCGGAGGAGCGAATAAGAAAAGAAGCAGCTGTGGCAACTTTAATTGACCCATCTCTATTGTTGAGTTGTTCCCCATGAGAGTTTTCGGTTATTTATCTGGGGAATCAGTGTGGGGCTTCTGTGAAGTACTTTATGTTAGTATACTATATTCTTAACGAATCTTTTTATGGCATACAGTTCTCATTGTGCGTACGTATCTTTGAATATCTTACTTAGAAATAAGTAATTAATGACAATAAATGAAGTAAGAGGTGAAGCACTGATGAACCACAATTATTATTTATTGACATTTTGTCAAAAATCACTCATATTTTAGTCATATAATAGATAATGTTTTGGTTCTTGTTAGTGTCGCTGCAAGCAGAAATTTATAATGTAAATAAAGATATACGAGTGTACGGAAAATAGTCAAAGGGAAGCCCCGATGAACAACAACTATTTTTTGATGTCATTTTTGCGTTATGTAAAGCTCTAAAAGACTACAATGCAAAATGACTTATTCCTTGAGATATTCAATCACAAGATTTCCGGTGAAAAAAGCTTTGTCACATATAAAAATACACTAAAATACCTGGTCGTTTCCTGATATATATATATATATAAATATATAACAGATTTCACGATCGAGCGTGGCCGACCACTTCATTTTCAAAAAATCGGAATCGGCAAAAAGATATCGGCTTGTCCAATATCTTTTTTAATTATAAATATAATAATGTGTCTTTCCGTTTTAAATATATATCAGACTACATGACGTTCGCGAAAAATTGTCTTTTGTCAATCATTAAAGTTGTCGTTCGTCATTCTGAAGGAACGACGTGTTTAGAAAGGAATTTTTCTTCGTCAAAAAGGATTTAAAAGTTCAACACACCGGTCTATGGAAAATACATTCTGTATTTTTGGCGCCAGGGCTAGACATTCATGAAGGTATTAAGTATAAACCTGCAAGTTACTGTATGATTTTTTTTAAACGAACAACGAACGATAAAATTAATAAAATAAACTTGGGACATTTTAATTGAGTTTAGTCCCCTTTTCTTAATAGATTGCCAAAAAGTATTAATCGGGAAATGAAAAAAAAACAATCCGAATTGTATCGGGAACAAAAAGCGATCGGATTGGGAAATATTGAATCGGCCGATACTCGAATTCAAATGATCGGAATCGGGTCGTGAGCACAAAAAACGTGATCAGGACAACGCTTTTATATATATATATGCATATTTATATATTATGCATACTTATTCAAGTAAAAGATGTTGAAATAATCTGTAAGTTAAAATTACAGGGGTTCATATATTATGTAGAAACTATTTTATCCCATTTGCATGCATTATTATATATTTCTAAAGTTCATTTGCATATTATAAATGATCATTAATTTAAAAAAGAAAAATTAATAATAACATATATTCCTTATGTAAGAAATAACTATTTTATCACTTAAATATATGTATATGGTAACAACTAATACGCTTCTTAGACCTCTTCGTGCAAGATTTTTTTCCATCCAGGCATCTTGAAATTGCATTTAAACACGATCGTAAATCATCGCCTAACAAAAACGATTTCCAAAATCAAAAATCCTATTACTTTCATGTTTTCAAATTTATGTGTTTTCCATATTAACCCACCATGAGACTCAGACAATAGGCACATGATGTGTGTGCACTCACTCTTGTTTTGCTTTAGCAAGTGACCCTCATATATTTAAAGGCATAAGATGCAGTTTCCTGACCCTCTCTTGACCTCACATCTTCTCTAGCTACACACATTAAATATGATCCCGTTTATATAAATAATTATGTTACGGACGATGTAAAAGGAATTCAGAGTAGTCATACGTTATTAAAAAGGTCATCATCTATTAAAACTAATATGCATCTTTCAGAGAGTGGCGTCTGGAAAGGTCCTTATACAATCTCCATGGAGACACAGTACAAAGAAGTCGTTCTCTTTCTTTTTATGCTTGCGTAGGTGTCAGGCATGATATCAAGCTATTCTAAGAGAGAGAGATAATAGAAACTAATTTATATACCAGATCGTATGCGAAACGCATTCAAATGAGGGACATAGAGAGAAGAGTTTACTAGGAAATATTAACATTCCTGTTTCTTGTAGCCAGAAAACATCAGTTATGTAATATAAAATTGCATAATTTAGTAAAGGATTTTAGAAAAATTAAGGGTTCAATTTATAATTTTTGAGTTCTATAGTCTTAAACTTTATTTATAAGGTTTTTTTCTCTTCAGTAAAGTCTTTCTTAATTTGTTATAGGCAAAAAAAAATACATATATATATATATATATATATATATTATAAGAATAAAATAAGAAAAGGAAAACGGTGTCCTGTTAAATAAGCATCTTTTCAGTTAAGTCTTTCTTTAATTTGTTATAGGCTAAAAAATATATATATATATTTATATTTATTACAATAAAATAAAGAAAAGGAAAATTGTGTCCTGTTAAACGAGCATAAATAAACAGTCTTTAACAACACAAATTTGCGTTTAACTTTGGTTCTAGTTGACGGAAGCTCTTGAATATTTGGTTTGATCTATGAAACCTGCAATACAGAGTCAAGGAAAATACCAGGTTATGTGTAATCCTTTATTTAAATTACAGCTTTTTGCTGGTTCGTTTTAGATATAATAATATAAATATTAAAAAACATATATAAAAACAAATCATTTATATGCTTATAAAACTATTTTTGTAAAAAAAAACAATATCTTATTAGTAAAGATATGTCCCTCAGAAAAAAACGCTAGCCAATTTACCTATCAAAAAAACAATAAAAAAGGATCAAAAACTCGGTTTATTTGATTTATTTATAACGTCAGAATATCAGGAGACCTTATTTGAAGTAGCCCTGCAATCAAAAATATTTCATTAAGGAAGTCCAAAAGTATTTTGAGTCATAAGTGCCTTCCGCAAAGGAGTCAACGGGTCTTTGGACGACGTATATCTCCACACTTTGAGTACAAAGAGTGTCCAAACAGAGAATCTGCTCGGAGGCACAACACTTTCTTCATTTTTGCTATTGATATGCAATTTAAGAAATATAATCAAATATAGCATAAGTACTTTTAAAGCTTCAGAGTGGAACCACAAAGCAAACATACTCAATTCAATAGCATCTTCTCCCTGCTTTGCACGATATAAATATCCCTGACAGCTGTCATCCTTGCATCCTTGTTAAAGGCCATATTTACACGGTGATTTCGTGTGTGAATATCCCTACCTAATGAATAATTTCCACTCACACGCAAGAAACCAATTAGGATTATTACCATCTAAAAATATTCGATTAACAAGCAATAAAGCTCTATCCCCTGAATGCACAAAGGAATAAATTAAAAGGTAGATGGGGAAAAAATTAACACAGTGGTCATGTGACTCTCAGAGAGATCTCACGGACAGGTCTCAGCTAAAGCGTTAAAGTAAAGTGGCGCATGCAAGGAAAAGTAAACAAAAAAATTGGCCAAAATTTTGGGTTATTTTCTATAACGCTAAATGTCCCTAGTCCATGAAATTACACCACAATCCTATTTAAAACCGGTTTAAAGGGATTAAGTTTGCTGATTTGAAATATATCAAATCACTATAATATAAAAAACGTCTCCAAATATAAATAATAAAAGGACTTTGTTAGTATTTTCAAAGAGATCTAGCATCACAACGCCTCTTACGGCCTAAAGAGGAACTAAAATTTTGGCCAATTCCTTTGGGAAAAAGGAATAATTTTATGTTATGTATGCGCTACTTTACTTTCACGCTTTAGGTCTCAGCCATGTCGTAAGTTAATATTCATGCCTACTGGCTTGGAAGATATGAAGGTCCCTTATGATGCTGTAAAAGTGCTTATGAAACGTCATAACGAATACCAAAACTAAGTCGGCCACGTTCAATCTTCTCCAAGAGTCCCTTTGCCGGAGTTTAACGGAGTATCACAAAAGAATGGGCCAAATATTACTTCAATAAATTTGTGGCTCCATTCTTAAAAAAAGAAAAGTAATTTTTTTTTACTTTTTAGATTTTTATTTTTATGAAGTATATTATTCAAATTATGTATATATGCACATTATTATAGTTAATAATATTACAATTATTCCATATATAATTAGTATAACCAATATTTGATATATAATGTTTTTATAATAGTAATCCTAGCCTAATAGTTATATTTTTATAGCTAAAATATACGATTACAAACAAACACTAATACTGCTAACTTGGCAGTCATTTTTTTTGTTTACATTAGTGATTAACTTTTTTTAGAAGTCCAGAAGGTGATCCATAACCATAATGGTCCTAATCATGATAGTACTTTTAAAATTATGACATTTCGAAAATACTGTAGCCATTAATGTGTTATTTTATATCATACCGTTTGACAAAAATGTTTAATACTTTTATTTATATTAAAAAAACCTACCTGAGATTAGTTGATAAGCTGACAAAGTAACTTATTTTATGACATAGCATAGTACGCTATTAATACAATATGACATTCATATATAAACAGAGTTCTTATTTATTATTAATACTTATTAAGTATAAAATATATGATTTCTTGTAAGGTCAGTATTGAAATAACTTAGCACATGGGACCATGGAATAAACTATTTATTATGTCATTCACACAATGTAAAGATGAGATAAAAAAGATATTTACTTCGTTTGATAATATATACAGTACTCCAACTGGCTTCTATCTACTCATGAAAATAATGTAGGAGGTAAGATTTGTTTACTTATACATTTACTTAGACATCTGAAGTGGCTGGCCTCTTAGTTTATATGTCCTTTTTAGGATGATTTTTTCTAAGACAATTACTAACCGACGCCTTGGTGTAAACGGTATTCAAAACCATATGTTTCTTAATTTTCATTAAAACAACATACTTCCTTATTTACTTTTTTATACTAACAATCATATTTCAATGTGTAAATTCTCCACTCATGCAAAACCATTTAAATTGGTTAAAAGAGAAACTGGAAAATAAAAGTTCGGAAGATATTTAAAAGAACATAAAACACAAAAAGGTATAATTATGAGGGGATCATCTGGTTCTTGATCCATTCTTTGCTAATGTTAAATTGAATGGGTCGCTATGGGATTAAACCCATAATTAATCAATCTTTACAATATATTTTCCATCACTAGGATGGAAATCTGGAACTTAGCCTTGGTGCTTACAGATTCTATGACTTTTTTGCCGTGAAAAAGAGAAAAGGGTAAAGAGAGGGATAGAAGGGATTTTTTTTTTTCTCCCTCTCTTTCCTCCTCTTTCTCTCTCTTCCCTCTCTCTTTCCTTCTATCCCTCTCTTTACCCCTCTCTCTTTTACACGGCCAAAACAGTATGTGAATCTGTAAGCACAGGCTAAGCTCCAGATTTCCTTTCATATCCATCACATTCATAACATTATCATACATGGACATTCTGAAGACATTAAGTACTCGACAATCCAGCTTGATAGACCACTTTATTTTTGTACGAACGCATATACCAGTGGGACCCTCTGTTTGGCTGTATAAAAAAACTTTGGAGATAACTTTTTACCCCTTTAAATGTTTGATAATCATAAAACTAATTAACTTTTAAGAATCTAATAATAATGTATTATGAATATATATTGATCCCTGTATTGGGCACTAAGGGAGATCTAACTTGATAGAAAGTGTACGATACTCTACAATTGGACACGCTTAATTGACTCTACTCAACTGTTTCAGGTATGAAACATACATGAGAATGCATTTGAGTATTGGAGTTATCAATATTTTTTATGGTACTTTATACTCATTATTTATTTTCATTTTGAATGACGTCACAACAACTAAGGAATCACAAGATGGCTGAAGGAACCTTAAAAATAAACTCTGTTCTTTAACAGGTTTTATTCATTAATAAAATACATATTTTGGTGATTAACGGGATTCTTGCTTTAAATATGTTTACTTTTAATTAGAAAGGCTACGCTGTGGCACCAAGAGCTTATGATCCAAAGTGACGTGGTCAAGACCATAGAGATATAAAGACATAGAGAGCCTGTGGATTCTTCGAGGAATACGTCATTGTGCCCCATATCAACAAATCTTTTATCCCTATGATGAACGTACGATGACGTAGTACAAAAACCTTGTTTAATTGGGCACAGGCGACACCTGAACGACTATGTTTCTCTGTTATGAAGGGAATAAGCTCTCCATATATTTATATCTCTATGGTCAAGACGAGACCATGTAGCCTTCAAATATGAACCTCTGATACCGTTCCCGTGTTATTAGTTAAAGTATGTACTTTGGAATTACGTGTTTGGGACATGAGGAAGGAGGGGCCATTGAAGAGTGTAAGCAAAGACGAACTGTTAAAACAAACTCAAAAAGGAGTATGACGTCATGGATGGCATCATATTTTTTTATGAATTAAGGAAATTAAATATGTACAAAGTAGGATGACTTGATGTTAAGAAAGTAGAGAGAAACATTGAGTCCTCATTGTCTCGTAGCAGA
>CP045890.1:10314513-10344553 GCA_013387185.1 Caligus rogercresseyi
ATTTCTATATATATATATTATATGACTATAATATTACATATCATAATATATATCATTATATAGATATATATATTTATATATAATATATGAGGTATATATATATATATATCTATATATATATATATATATATTAGGGTTGTTCTTATTTTTCAAATGTTTGAAATGTTAGCCATTGAGTGGATTTTCTGTTTCTTGGTGATAAAAGAAGACGACATACAAAGTTTGAACAAAATCGGTCAACATTACGAGGTCGCGCAAAGAGGTCAAAGTTTTAAAATTTAGTAAAAATATAGTTTTCCCGCAAATTTCTTCAAAATGGTGGACGTTACAGACTTCAATAATAATTATTAATTTAAAGGAAATCTATTTACTACCAGACGTATGTTTGATGTTTTTTAATAAAACAAAGTTTTCAGTAAAAACAAAGCAAGAAAGGGAGTGTGTATTGTTAGCTTATTTCATAGCTTTTTTGTATCAATTAACTTCACTCGCCTGTAGAAGATGACTTGTTCGCTTCAGAGTAAAATAGTACTTTAAGTTTAGTAAACTTTAGATGATAAATCCAAAAATGACCTTGGTTGCATTCTATCAATTCAGAATTCAGTACAATCTGAGTTTACATCATATGATTCAGAGCCTGTATTGACCTATAAGAAATCGATTATGAAAAAAATAATAATAATGTGTTTCTTAGATTTGCGTCAAGGTATCCTCTCAAAATTTTACTTTGTCTCTGACGCATACATAATCCATTATATGCGTCATTTTGTACGCAAAATAGGCTTTTTTAAATGTACATATAACTCTCTACTTATTAAATTGACATGATTTAGTATACCAAAATATTAAAGCTGGTTACCAAGCTTTCATTTGATATGTTTGGTGTTCTAAAAATCGCTATACTTTAAGAGATATAAGCAAATACGTACTGTCCCCCCAAAATTGATCTTTTGATATGAGAATATACGATTACCATTGGTAACGCGCAGTTAGTGTTACCTGGATAGCAAGAAAAAAGAAGGGAAGGGGAGGGAAAAATACCCCCTCTCTTCTCCTTCTCTTTCTATCCAGGTAACACTAACAGCATTACCAGATGGTAATCGTATATTCTCATATCAAAAGATCAATTTTTGGGGAGAGTACGTATTTGCTTATATCTCTTAAAGTATAGCGATTTTTAGAACACCAAACATATCAAATGAAAGCTTGGTTAACCAGCTTTAATATTTTGGTATACTAATCATGTCAGTTTAATAAGTAGAGAGTTATATGTACATTAAAAAAGCCTATTTCGCGTACAAAATGACGCATATAATGGATTATGTATGCGTCAGAGACAAAGTAAAATTTTGAGAGGATACCTTGACGCAAATCTAAGAAACAAATTATTATTTATTTTTTTCATAATCGATTTCTTATAGGTCAATACAGGCTCTGAATCATATGATGTAAACTCAGATTGTACTGAATTCTGAATTGATAGAATGCAACCAAGGTCATTTTTGGATTTATCATCTAAAGTTTTACTAAACTTAAAAGTACTATTTTACTCTGAAGCGAACAAGTCATCTTCTACAGGCGAGTGAAGTTAATTGATACAAAAAGCTATGAAATAAGCTAACAATACTCACTCCCTTTCTTGCTTTGTTTTTACTGAAAACTTTGTTTTATTAAAAAACATCAAACATACGTCTGGTAGTAAATTAGATTTCCTTTAAATTAATAATTATTATTGAAGTCTGTAACGTCCACCATTTTGAAGAAATTTGCGGGAAACTATATTTTTACTAAATTTTTAAAACTTTGACCTCGTTGCGCGACCTCGTAATGTTGACCGATTTTGTTCAAACTTTGTATGTCGTCTTCTTTTATCACCAAGAAACAGAAAATCCACTCAATGGCTAACATTTCAAACATTTGAAAAATAAGAACAACCCTAATAATATATATATATATATATATAATCTAGATACTATTATATATATATATATATATATCATATATATGAATATATAGATGTCTTATGACTTAATATCCCTAATTGAACCTATATTGCCATCAAGTATGAAAATATTGGCATGAAAGTAAACAATTTTCATTAGTAGTATTGTTTCACAAAGTTTTATCATTTTCTTTCAGAGCGGTAATTAAATATATTGTCATTGAATAAAAACTTTCTTTATAAGGCTTTCACCAATCAATAATGTTGTGTCTGGTGGTTATGTTTTAAAAATTTCATACATTAGTTATTGCCAAGTGACATTTAAGAGTATCGTTGGGATAGGAGCAATAATATTTGCATACAAAAATATTTCATATTTGGAGATGTTTAGTATACTATAATAACAACACAGTTGTGTACTTTTTTCGCAAAGACTACTATAAAGCACTTTAAAACTAGGAATCTCTGAGTGTTCAAAATTTAAAAATTAGGTATAAATTACTTACAAAGATATCAATAAACATCAGAGTCCTAAAGTTAAATTATATACCTTTAGATTTATTTTTCTAATTTTGATGTTTCTACATTTATTAACCAAACTCAATGATAAAATACAGATTTTTTTCACGTTAAAGCTAACCTTCTCAATCATTCCTTTTCAAATAAAGTACACAAAATAGCAATTTAGATCTCAATATATTTGTATATAAACCCATTTGTAGACACACACCGGCCAAGATGAAAATAATTTTCATTATAGTTTTTTTTTAAATATAAGTGAATTGAAGGTCATCTCATCTTTAAAAAAAAAGTTTTAAGCTCTTTCATAACTTATTCTCCTAAATCCTTGTTAAGACGCACAAAAACTTTTCTCTAGACAAACAAAAAGAGACAAAAACATTTTATCCTCCAGAATGCCTTGACATATGTACAAAGATGTTTTTTATTGCGTAATTAAATATACTTTTAACAAAAAAACTACAACATTTTTTTGTCTTGTGCTTTGTCTGTAGAACATATGCTAAGGCACAGACGAGTGTGAGAAACGGTATAGTTTAGCATTTCAATAAAATACTATAGCTAAAAACAAATACTCAGGAAAATCGTTGAGGGAATAATATAGCCTCTACATACATACATAAAACATCTGTGTCTACTACATTGAATGAAATAACAAATCCTCTGGAGAGGAATTGCTTAGTTAGTTAAGATTTAGTGTTGCTAACAAATGTTATTTTTAAGAATTTTGCGTATATTTAAATAAAAAAAAGAGTTTATGTTTAGTTGTATATTTCATAGAAAGTTACAAACAATAAATCTGCAGTCTTTAGTCGTAGATTATTGGGGATTTACACTCTTCGTCAATTAGCGTATGGTGTTGGAGACCCCAACATTAGTTTATTGGTGCATCTAAACCAGGTGTCGGCAACCCAAAATGTTGAAAGAGTCATAACGGACCAAAAAAAATGTGTCTGGAGCGGCAAAAAATTAATTATTTATATGCCCTTCATACGGTGCACATTTTGGTCCTATATATTTTCCTATCCCATTTTCCCCCCATTTTCTAAAGTTTTTGGATAAGCTCCAAGGAGCCACAAAGGCAGCTCCAAGAGTCGCATGAGGCTCTAGAGCCGCAGGTTGCCGACTCCTTATCTAAACGCACTGACACGGGAACATTGGGTTCCATCGGCCACAATAATAGTTTTAGGTATAACTTCAGGGAGCATCAATCAGTTTTTGGGTTATATGCACAGTCCATGGGTTCTACGGGTCTTCATCGTTACATATTGGAGTTATAAGCACGTCCTTGAAATGCCCTGGGGTTCTGCCATCATAAGCATAGCATAATACAATCAAGAACACCTCTGGTTCCACCAGATCCGATCATTGTTACAAGCACAACGCTGATGGACTGTCGGTCACAATTCTAGCATATTGGGATACAGCACACCCCTAATGACCAGTCGGGTTCTGCTTACACCAAAAGGAGTTAATTTGGGGTTCAAAACCTTTTCCAAATGTGCTCTCGGTTACTTCTAATCAAAAACATTGCATCTTAAGGTATCAGGAACACAGCTGATGAGCACTCGCTTTCTGTCACCAAGAATTATAGTTTTTGGGGGGCTCGGGTACAGACGACTACAATTATTGAATATTGTGGGATCAAAACTTTTGCTCATGGGTCTTAGATTCTGCCCGTCACATGTAAAGGTTATTAGGAGATCGAAATTAATACAAATAGGCAAAATTATTCCTCAGGGTACACTCATGGTATATTTTTTTGTCAATAGGCATATAAATAAGTTCTCATAACGAATATATAAATATAGAAAGTACGTATTAAGCCTAAGTAACGTTGAGAGAATCACATGAGTTCATGATATAAATAATAATTTTACGTTAAAACCAATATTTATATTTATTAATAAAGTAATTAAGATCAAATTCAGGCAACTGTTTTTTAATTATGGAGTACAAAAGATACTATGAATGCTTGAGTGAATTATGGGACTCTCAGCATTCTTAATGAATGCTTGTATTTATTTGTATCTTCCATTTTTTTATCATAGTATTCTTTGTTGAATCATATTTTTGTGTTTACATTCTTCTTTCGTGGAAATAATTATTGATTATTATAAAATGAAGAGCTACAGTCAACTTCCCTGATGAAATGAATTATAATTTTCTATTTCAACATTAATTTTTCAATACTTTAAAAAACTAAAAACTCATTATAATTTCGTAAAAAACGGTCTAGGAAAAAACACCCAAAATTGTAAGAAAGAGGAAAATACGGTATAGCAGTAAAAATCCTCCGTGTATCTGAACTATTTTTTCTGCATGTCTTTATTTTCCTTTTCTATATGGTCAATCTTGTATTATGACATTTTTCCAATGACGTTTTTCCCTGAATCGTTTTTTCCGGACACCATCATTTCATTTCATATGGTATATTATAAATTATGAAATATCTTTATATTTTTCTGTCATGTAAAAAAGACAAAAATAAAAAATATCAGTTTCTACTTTATACTAGCAAATAAATGATATTTTAAATGAGATTAATAAACCAGTCATTCCCCTCTTGGGATGTAAATCTACGTTCTCAATATTAATACTTGAAAACACTTCAATAATGTAATAATAATTTTCTTTAGATTTTGGCCTAATAAAATATATAGTTTATTATATGCACGATAAACTACCCCAATAGTAAGGTTAATAGAGAAAACTAGAGGCATATATACACTCAGAGAGTGCAAACCTCCGCCGTTTCGGGGTCCTTATGACCTTCCGAGGCGGATTTTTTCACGACTGGGGCGGCGTAGAGGGACGGGGGAGGGTTCCCCTCGACGGAAATTTCAAGAGGAAGACGCTCCCGGCCCCCGATTTTACAGCACAGCGACATCTATTGGCAGAGTAGGCTAACTTTAAATATTTATTAGTATTTAGCTCATTGTGCATCTTAATTCTGCACTCAGAGATGCCAAATTTAATCACTTGTTACTTTTGCATTTCAAACAACTCCACAAAGTTTTATCCGAATTTGTTGCGTACTTTTTGAGTTATCTTGCTGACAAAACAACAACAACAAACCAACGCCATGAAAACAATACCTCCATCGGCGGAGGTAATAAAATATATCATGATTGTATTGGCTACATTTTCCTCTATAGCTTGTTTTTAAAATGTTTACAAGCTTATAACCACCCATTCAACGTTAATATATAATATAACACTTATATGAATATATGAACATTCTTGTATTTTGTATAAGCATACGCATATAATAAATATTCTCATTAATACCACGAAATATCTGATGTAAGTATTAATGTTCTTTATATTGGATACATTTCCTCTATAGCTTGTTTTTAAAATGTTTACAAGCTTATATACACCTATTCAACGATAATATATCAATAGAGCATTTTTATTATAAATATAATGAACATCCTTGTATTTTGTATAAACACACCCATATAAATAAATATTTTTCATAAATACCACAAAAATATATGATTAATATGAATCTCTTTAAAATACATTCATAAACAGGTAAAAAAAACTTTTAAATCACACTTTTTATAGTCTGGGCCGTGCCACTAATACTTCCTCCCAAAGATAAACATGTGGCAATATTTAGTTTTAAATACTACGGAAGCATTTTTAAATCACTTTGTGTCTATGGATATATTTCAAAGTACAAAAAATATTCGATGTAAGCAAATAACATGAGTGATGGGACGTTGTGATTGCGAAAATATATTTTACTAATTCTTTGTTATGGATAGCCAGTATTGAAGAGCGTCAGGGAGTGGGATAGCTCAGCGGGTTAAGATTTGTTCAACTCTCAATGTTGGAGGTACAGGTTCGACTCCCGAGAGGGGAAGGCCAATTTTGATCCACCCCATTAATAAGATCCCTGGTTGGACAGACTAGTTTAGACGCTATAATGTTTATTTATATCCACACATGGTGTTGTGTCGGTCTTAATTTATTCGGTCCAGTCTTAGGACCGGTCCTAAGGACCGTCAGTCCTTGGGATCGGTCCTTGAGATTGTTTTTTTTTCGGTCCTTTAATTTTCTCTAACATGTTAAAAGAGTATTTATTTTAAATGTTTTAACTTCTAACACTAAACGGTGGGGGATTCCCTTGGGTCTTCATCGTGTGGTCTCAAGAAACATAGAGGTCTTGCGCTCGGTATCAAACACTTTCAATTAAAATGCACGGACATCATCAATGATGTCCCCACCCCCAACGATGTACTGTGTTTGAAGGAGGAGTGATGGAGCTTCACACCTCTTAATTCTGCCTGGATGTCTTCTTAGTGTATTTGTTTATTTTTATTACAACTTCATTTTTTATCATACTTAAATCCTTTTTTATATTTACCTGTTTCATGTTTTAATCCATACGATTACATTATTTTATTGCATACTATTTTGTAATGTGAATTCTAATGAAATGCATTGGAGAGTTTTATAATAAAAAAAATTCTACACTATATTCTATAAAACTTTACTGTTATTTCCCTCATATAAAGAATTTTCCATTTTATAGCATTCATAGACGTTGACAACATGACGTGAGTATGACGTCATGAAAGAGCTTTTTCCCCCTTTTTTAAGGACCGACAAAAGGACTGGACTGCAGTCCTTGGTCCTAGATAAAGACCGACACAACACTATCTACACGGATGCAATTCTATCGAACCAATCGGCAAACAAAGAAAAAAAAGCATAGCGTCTCAATAGTAATAACTTATTCAAATATATTTAACGTCGATTTTAGACAAGATACGCTCGCACTTCCATAATCATTAAATTATACCAATCTAAAAGGAGTTGTTTTTACCTTCAATTAATAATTAAGTGTTTACATTTTGCATATTCTTCCTCTTAGAATGACATCAAATATGACAAACTTTTTCTATTATAATCATATTTTTGTTCTTTTTTGATATTTTCGACAAAAGTTCATGTCTCATATTTTGTTTTAATTAGAGATGTATTAAGATATGTAGAAACTTTTAATAAATGACATATTTTTTTAAAAGTAAGTGATACGTTTGACACGCAAAAGTGTCCGATTTAATGTTTTTTAAAGTATCTAAAATGACTCAATCTTGCTTTAAAAAAACTTAATAATGAGATTCATCATATTGAAGCATTTGTTTAATTTTATATTTTCTTAGTTAACATTTTTTAAAGCGTAGTTTACATCTTTGCGAATATGTTGGCATTATTTCAAGTATGTTCACAAAGGTTATGTACATATGTATATTCGATACAATTAATTTTTAGTATTAGTATATCATAAAGGTACGAGTACTCAACACATAATACATGCTGCAGGAGTGCAGTAAAATGCAAACATAAATTTAAGGATTGGAATGCATTTTGATATTTCTGATGTTCCATATCATTTATTATTCATAATATATATGTTATTTTTATAACACACTGAAATATATTTTAGGTTTTAACATTCTTTTATGAATGTACGTTTTTTGCTCGGACAAATGTTTGAAGTTACTCCCAAAAATTTCATTTATGTGTGTGTGTGATCGAATATATTTGCCATGGCATTAGTTACAAGTTAGTCTAAAAATAAATAAAAAACAATAAAATTAAAAATTATAATAAAATAAAAACAAATAAAACAAATGCCCATGCAGAATGGATTATATGGGGACGCTGCGTCCAATGGCCCTAGCTGCGGTCCTGGCAGTGTGGAGGGTAGTGGCCGACCTCAAGGCCTTAGACAAGTTCCACACTGATATTGCGTGGCATGCAAAAGTAGCTGTCTCCCTCCAAAGTGGGTACAACACTGGAGTCGTGGACCTCATGGGCCTCCTCGGGATGGGGAAGACGAAATCACCAACCGGGTTCCTGGCACCGCCGCCCCCGTCGTTGGAGTAAAACATTTCCAGTCTCCATGGCCACCGCCTTGGCGGCCACCTCGTTGAGGGAGGGAAGGCCTGCTCTCTCAAGGAGATCCCCGATGTGGATGTGATCCCGTCTTCTACATCCAACGATGCTCCTGGCGGCGTCATTATGGCGACTTGCACAGCCCTGTGCGCGGCATTTGGCCCCTTGCACTCACTATCGAATCTAGGAATTGTCACAGGCGCGGCAGCATAAGATATCTTCCAATCATCAATCCCTGGCCAGCTGCCGTAGGTATTTTCCTCTTGGTAAGTGCACGGCAACCTCGAGATGAGTGCCACCGTTTTGCTGCTGCCTTTGCGACGTTGATGTTGTGGGGTGCTGTTGTGAAGCCGGTATCAAATTTTACCCCAAGAAACTCAATTTCGTCAGATGGGTGCACCTACACCCCCAACGTTGACGGTGAAGACCGCAACATCCTTTTTTTTGCCGTTTGCCCTCGATCATGAGCTGAGTCTTGGTTGGCTGAAAGGACGAGGGACCCGTCACCAACGGCCCACAAAGAAGTCGTCCGCGTAGCCACTATTATCTTCATTGCCGACCCCAACGCAGGAGGTGACGTCCGCGACAAGGATAAGGTAAATAATAGGTCCAAGAATGGAGCCTTGTCTCACTCCGTACTCGACGGGTAAGAAGACAGATTCGGTGCCGTTCCACACTACACGCTGGTACCCGCCAGTGAGGTATGAGTGGAACCACTTAAGCTGTGTACCAGCAATCCCAAGCTTCTCCAGCTTTGGCAAAAGCTGCAGCTGGTTGACAGTGTCAAAGGCAGCAGAGAGGTCAAATCCGAGGACACCGACAACCTTTCCCTCTGCTCGGCCTCCAGACACTTTGCATGTGCGGTGGCTAGCGCAGCTGTGGTCGAGCGGCTTTTCCTGAATCCAAACTGGGTGTTTGGAAGAGCCTCCGTCTTGGCTAAGTGGTCCTCGAGGTCAGATTTTACGATGGTCTCCAGGACCTTGGACAGAGCCGGGAGGATGCAAATTGGCCTGTACGATGCGGGTCAGTCGCAGGATTGCCCTTGCCTTGAAAACGGGTAGCACATTGGACATATTGAGTGCGGTCGGAACGGTTCCTGACGCCAGCGATCTATTCACAAGATGAGCGATTGGCTCGGCAAGCACTTCAATGCCTTTCTTGAGAACAGAGACAGGTATCCCGTCGACACCCAGGGCCTCAGTTGCCTTCATCCCTTTGATGACCCTTGCAATCTTTCCGGCCCCTGCAAAGGAGAAGGAGAACGGCGCTGATAACTTGGGCCACGACGACGAAGGGGGCTGTGAGGGGGGAAGGCCTTCCCGGAGTTTTTTTACTTTCCCAATATAAAACTCGTTCATCGCAGTTGCCGTCTCTGCATTGTTTACCGTGGGGATTCCGCCCACCTCGACAGAAGCTGGGAGGGGAGAACTGAATTGCCGATAGCCTCATTTGCGAGGCGCCAGAGGACCTTGGGATCGTTGTGGCTCCTGGTGTAACTTATTGATGTTCGTGCGCACCATGTCGCGTTTTACCATAGATGAGACTTGGTTGCGAATGCGCCGGTACTCACTACCTGTGGCTTGTCTCTCTCTCTCATGAGCTTGAGCGTGTCCGGCGTAGATATAGATTTTTACCCGTCTTAACTATGATGGTCTTGATACCTCGTCGAGGGCACCCATGATGCCATCGAGGAGGAATTGGTGAACTTTTTCGACATCCTCAATGCTATAGATAGACGTCCACGGCCATTTTTGAGGGCGGTCTCTAGTTCACTTTGCCAGATTGCTTTAGAATTTCGTCGTTTGATTGATCTGGTCCCGCTCCTTCACTTGGGACCAAAATATTGGCGGTGATCGGAAGTGGTGTCCTCTAGAACCTTTACGCTGCAGTCTAATCCGGCGGAGTAGACGTGGTCGAGGCAAGATGTTCGGTGCTCACCTTCAAACTTACCATAAGACTTCCAGGTGGCCTTCGTGGTCGCGTAGTCGAGACTCGCGTCCTTCATGCCGTCGCTAGGATCTGCAGGAAGCTCCTCCGCGAGTAGCTCCTGTCGTTGTGTGTCGAGATTGAAGTCACCAAGAATGAAGACACGCTTTGACGTTCTTGTCACGGATTTAGCTTGGTCAAGGATGACATCAAGGCCATCTCTCTCGGTGAGCACAGATCCGGGCTCGGAGAGTTCAATTCCCTGTAGACGCCGCCGACAAGGGACACTATAAGTGGGGAGGGTCAGCAATCCACACGTTTGAAAATCCGAGGACATGGTCGGGAGTAGCTTGGCGGTGTGAATAACGCATTGACTGGTCGATTTTCAAAAGAGAGTGACTATCCTCCTCTTTCCAATCCAAAGAGGATCAAACAAGACGTACCATTTTTTTAAAGGTGCCAACCGAAAGGGCCATTTCGGTCTCAGTAATACGGCCGCGTCGATGTACTGTCTGTCGAGCAGGCAGGAGAGGTAGAGCTTTTTGGTGCCCGCTGAGCCCTGCGACGTTCCAGGTGCAGACCTTTAGTCTTGGAGAATTGCTGCCAGGTCCGCCATTGCCTGGCGATTTGTCCAAGAAGGACGCAACGTTTGATCCACTGGTAGGAGGTGCATCACGGGAGGGCCGTGCACAGGCACGCGATATTTGCGTAAAGTAAGGGATTGGGTCGATTTTGTTGCTGCTTCGACCGAAGCAGTACAATCTCGGACCGCAGTTGAAGGTTTTCACATTTTTCCAGGGTTCTGGTACTTTTTTGGCTTGTGTTTTGGGGGCTGAATGTTCCTGGGGCGCCCTGTTTCCGTGGAGGAGTTTCCTCTTGAGCCAAGCCTTGAATTTGCCGTTTCTGCTCATCTCCTTTCCCTCTTTCGTTCCCCCGGGCTGTTGCAGGAGTGTGGTCTACCATTAAATATAGATACTTTGGTTCTATATTAAAATAGATTAAACTGTATATTAATGAAACTGTTATTCAGTGAACAATTATGTACCAATAATTAACAAAAATAATTCAAAGAGGATGCGGTTCAAGTCAAAGGTTATGCAGATGATATCCTTTTACAAAATGTAATAATAGAGTGCGTTAGCCGTTGTACGTACCTCTATATAAAAGAACATGCAACAAAGTCACGTGGAGAACAAAAATTTACTCTCCGTGACCATGGGATGGAGTGGGCAATCTCTCAAGGCGAACTTTAATATTGATAATACTTTCGATCAACTCTGCTGTAGTAACCAATTACCCTCTATATACTTGATTTACATCAAAAAATCCATAAGGAACTCGAAAATTTCCAATAAAAAAATAGGCTGGGATTTTGGCCGGGGAAAAGCCCCAAATTTAAGAGGCATGTAACTTTGTCAGACAACAAAGTTCGAACTGAAACTTAAGACATATAAATGAAAGACTTAATCATTCTATGGTGTAAATTCATTTGAATCCATGAACCCAAAATTTCATTGAAGTAAATTTTTTGTGGAATGACCATATATAAAAAACTACAATTAAAGTGGTTTCCATTATGAATCATAATTACGAACAAAAAAAATGGTTTGCATTCTTAACAGTGGCAGGAAAGAGAAGCTGGCGTGCGATATAAATCTCTCGTCAAAATCATTTTTTGTGTCACCATGGGAAAAACCAGTGATCCAGAGGTTAAAAAAGGACTTGAGTCACACATTTTTAGTTTTTATATCCACACGGATTGAGACGAGAACGTGATCGCCAATGTCTGTGAATCTATTTAAAAAAAGCTTTGATCAAAACCAGTTGACAAAGGGAAAAGTGACATCATATGAATCCATATCATCCAGAACGGAAGGATCCAACAAGTGAAGCCATGCAATGAAACAGCGGATAGGAAGGCTCTAAAGCCAGGGATGCCAGGGTGAAATCGGTCAGGGGGCCCGGACTGTTTTCAAGTGGGACCTCGGGGGGCCAAATTACCGGTACATTTTGGCCTTGCAACACTAAACACTAAACAAAAGTAGATTACGTCTTGCTCGTTATTGTGATTTAGGTTTTGTTTGGTTTAGTATTGCTTTATAACTTCCTAAGTAATTTGATGTTTTAAGGGCTTAAAGGGAAAATAATTTAAACTACAATGTTTATTTATGGTTTTTCAACACTGCACAATTTCCTTTTTTAATTTTATTATATATATATATTTATATTGTGTTCGTCAGATATATAAATAATGAAATAAAGACCTTCTGAAGAGAAAAAAAAAGAGATTTAAATTTGTTGATATTGTATCTAAGGATTAGTTATTTATAAAAACCTTCTCAACCACAAACGTAAGGGCCAAAGAGATGTCCATTCGGGCCGGTTCGGCCTGCGGCTGCCACCATGGAACACTGCTCTAAATGATTAGTCATTTGTACAATATTTACAGTGATTTGTGTAGACATAATATTACTAATAGTTTATGTTTAAGAAAAGAGAGAGCTAGCGGGAGAAAGAGCAGTGTATGTTAACACAAAGGGGCGTGTGAAAGGAAACTACTCGACCATCGAGTTATATAAATAAATGAATGTTCATAGTCTCAATACCTAATAGGAGAGAGAGAAAAATATTCAATATGGCAAATGATTGGAAGCATTTTGTTAAATATATGACAAATGCACGGTGTATATATAGGTATTCGTAAAGTCGATATAATAATAAAGAGAATGGAGAATTTTTTGATTCTTATTATGCAGTCAAAGTTTAAATACTAAGGCTAAGGGGACAAGGAGAAATGTGGAAACAAATCACCTTGGCTTTTAGTATTTCCCTTTTTTCAATGATTTTCCCATAATCACACAGTTGGGCAGCTTTTTGAAATGATTGTTCTTACCAACAATTAGTTGAAATGCAGCTTGTTTTATTCATTTTTATATAACGAGTTATTGGTACTCAACTGAGAAATAAGGAGTAATGTTTATCGCTTACACTTGTAAAGTTTAATACATATTAAAAAAAGTGCTAACGTTAAGTTAACCCTGCTCGACTCTCAAGGTTGAAGGTGTAGGATCGACTCCACAGAGGGAGGTTAGCTGATTGCGAGTAAACCTCATTAAAAAGATCATAGGATTAAATGGATAATTTAATGAAGTATGTTCCATTTTTCAAGAATGTAATTCCAATCGGAATATATAACAACCTGGAAAGGGAAATCCTCCTTTTATGTCAAGCTTAATACCTTCGTAAAAAAAAGGAAAAGGCGGGAATTCCTACCAGAATTCCTCCTTTTCCTTTTTACGAAGTGATTTAAGCTTTACGATAAAAAAGGAGGGACTTCCAATTCAGCTTATAGTATCCTGGTCCATTCATTAAATTGTCAAAAATGGTTTACAATTTGGATTGCATAGCTTTGTTTTTAAAAAAATGTAGGTTGGTCTCACAGATAGAGTTTCAGTGGGTTTTTGATTAAAATGATTTGCCTACTTTGATAGTTTCTAATCCATTCTCTGTGGCTTGCACAAGTAAAAATTTTTGGCAACTTCTTAGAAGTTACGATCATTGCTGTTAGTAAAATGGTTGAAGAATACCCATCAAAATCAATGATAAAAAGACAGTTTTATTAAGGAAGAAATCTAAATAATTTGTTCTAATGTATATCTAAAGTAGACTCAATCATAATTATATATCTCATGGACCCATTATACATGCTTCATAAGTGTTTTAATGAAAGTCCTCAGTCTACCGATGGATGCCATTGTGATAGAATGTTTTTGTTTCTGAGAAAGATAAGCAATACACACAGTAACATTAAAACTAATTGAAATATTACCTGACAATTATATTATATATAGAAATATGATACGTTTTATAAAGTTGTTTGTAATGAAAATCATTGCAGAGGCTTTGGTTGCCGAAATAGAGCTATATGAAGGTTACATATAAATTTAAAGGTATAATTTCAGATTATCAATATATTTAAATTTGAAAGACTTTCTCTCTATTGCCCATAGGTCCTATAATAGAAACTCCTCCTTCCTTTTCTTTTTACAAGGAGGTTTAAACTTTAAGATAAAAAGGAGGGACTTCCAATTCCAGCTTATAGTATTCCCTGGTCCATTTCATTAAATTGTCAAAAATGGTTACAATGGATTGCATAGATGTTGTTTTTTAAAACAATGTAGTTGGTCTCAGATAGAGTTCTCATGGGTTCTGATTAAAATTATTTGACCTACTTGATATTTTCTAATCCATTCTCTGGGGCTTGCACAAGTCAAATATTTTGGCCAACTTCTTAGAAGCTACGATCATTTGCTAGTAAAATGGTTGAAGAATACCCATCAAAATCAATGATAAAAAGACAGTTTTATTAAGGAAGAAATCTAAATAATTTGTTCCTAATGTATATCTAAAGTAGACTCAATCATAATTATATCTCATTTGACCCATTATACATGCTTCATAAGTGTTTTAATGAAAGTCCTCAGTCTACCGATGGATGCCATTGTGATAGAATGTTTTTGTTTTTGAGAAAGATAAGCAATACACACAGTAACATTCAAAACTAATTGAAAATATTACCTGACAATTATATCTATATATAGAAATATGATACGTTTATAAAGTTTGTTTGTAATGAAAATCATGCAGAGGCTTTGGTTGCCGAAATAGAGCTATATGAAGGTGCTGCATATAAATTTAAAGGTATATTTCAGATTATCAATTATATTAAATTTTTGAAAGACTTTCTCTATTGTCCATATGTCCTCCAGGCTCTTTCAAAGGTCCTGGAAACCATCGTAAAATCAGACCTCGAAGACCACTTAGCCAAGACGGAGGCTCATCCTAACACCCAGTTTGGATTCAGGAAAAGCCGCTCGACCACAGCCGCGCTAGCCACCGCACATGCAAAGTGGCTGGAGGCCGAGCAGAGGGGAAAGGTTGTCGGTGTCCTCGGATTTGACCTCTCTGCTGCCTTCGACACTGTCAACCAGCTGCAGCTTTGCCAAAGCTGGAGAAGCTTGGGATTGCTGGTACACAGCTTAAGTGGTTCCACTCATACCTCACTGGCGGGTACCAGCGTGTAGTGTGGAACGGCACCGAATCTGTCTTTTTACCCGTCGAGTACGGAGTGAGACAAGGCTCCATTCTTTGGACCCATTCTTTACCTTGTCCTGGTCGCGGACGTCACCTACTGCTTTGGGGTCGGCAATGAAGATAATAGTGGCTACGCGGACGACTTCTTCCTGTGGGCCGTTGGTGACTCCCTTGAGGGAGTCCCTTTTGGAGTCAAGGGCGGACGCCTTCTCCAGATTCGCGGGGGGGAACGGCCTTGTCCTTAACGCCACCAAGACTCAGCTCATGATCGGGGGCAACGCCAAAAAAAAAGGATGTTGCGGTCTTCACCGTCAACGTTGGGGGCGTTGAGGTGCACCCATCTGACGAAATTGAGTTTCTGGGGTAAATTTGACACCAGCTTCACAACAGCACCCTACAACATCAACGTCGCAAAGGCAGCAGCAAAACGGGTGGCACTCATCTCGAGGTTGGCCGTGCACTTGCCAAGAGGAAAATACCTACGGCAGCTGGCCAAGGGATTGATGATTGGTAAGATATCTTATGCTGCCGCGGCTGTGACAATTCCTAGATTCGATAGTGAGTGCAAGGGGCCAAATGCCGCGCACAGGGCTGTGCAAGTCGCCATAAATGACGCCGCCAGGAGCATCGTTGGATGTAGAAGACGGGATCACATCCACATCGGGGATCTCCTTGAGAGAGCAGGCCTTCCTCCCTCAACGAGGTGGCCGCCAAGGCGGTGGCTATGGAGACCTGGAAATGCTTTTACTCCAACGACGGGGGCGGCGGTGCCAGGAACCGGTTGGTGATTTCGTCTTCCCCATCCCAGGAGGCCCATGAGGTCCACGACTCCAGTGTTGTACCCACTTTGGAGGGAGACAGCTACTTTTGCATGCCACGCAATATCAGTGTGGAACTTGTCTAAGGCCTTGAGGTCGGCCACTACCCTCCACACTGCCAGGACCGCAGCTAGGGCCATTGGACGCAGCGTCCCCATATATCCACTCTGCATGGGCATTTTGTTTTATTTGTTTTTAATTTTTTTATATATTATATAATTTTATTGTTTTTATTATTTATTTTTAGACTAGTTACTAATGTAACTAATGTGCCCCATGGCAAATATATACTCGATTAAACACACACCATACATGCTTAAGATAAGAAAAATATAAGTAATTGACTATAGATATATAAAATAATTTGTATTAATAGATGAATAAACTGTAAAAGTTTGATTTTTGAGGGGAAACTTGTTTTTACAAATATATTCAAAATAAAAATGAGGAGTCAATATAGCTCAGGAAAAGAAAAAAAAACTCGTGAAACGAGAGGATATCTAAACATATACTATTTTTTGTTTCGCATTATCTACTTTATAGATTATATGCAGCCCTTTTAGATGAAGGTTCATTATGTTCGGATTCTGGAGTCTCGATTCTCAATGTCAATTGTTCATGTCCAAATCCGTGTCCCTGGACCAAGCTCATTTGCGCTCTAACTCAATTATAAAACTCCTTTTTTGTGTGTCTCCACTTTTAATCATAGACAAAAATCATGGATTATTTATATCATGGTCAAGTTTATCCATGAAACGATCCACACGCACCCTCTCAATATTATCATATATATATATATATATATATCCAACTATTTTACATCAGCTCCGTTAATTGCAATTCTTTTTATAACATTTATTTAGTATGTTGCCACTTCACACAAAAAAGATTCGATATAAGATAAAAATGATTGATACTACGACAATTTGTTTTTATGAAGCTATCATATTATGCCAGGTTAGAAAACAAATTATATGTAAAAGTACATATTTATACACACGTAATTATGGAGCTCGATAGATGGACTCTCAATGATGAAGGTGCAGGTTCGACACCCGTGAGGGGAAGGCCAATTTTTATCAATCCTAGGTTCATAAGACTAATAGATGCAATACGGCTCATTCATGTCCACAGAGGTGCATTTTATCGAACCAAATAGATAGTAATAATAAAGTAATACATATTGTCGAAAAATGGTGTCATAAATCTAAAAAAAGTATCGAGAAGCAACATATAACCACATATTGATTGAGATTGCCTCTTATTATAAGTTGAAAAGTAACAAATCCTCAAAATATATAATTAACTAAATTATATAGCGTATAAATAAGCTGATATAGTAAGTAAGCACTGCGAAAACCTAATTTTTCATTTGCTAGATGACTTTAATAGATGGAATTGATAGTAAATAAACAAATGCAGTTGCCTTTACAGAAGAATGAATCGATTGTTCTTCGGAATACCAAATAAAGATTAACTATTTTAGAGTTTAGGATCGAAGACCTAATCAAATAATTACATACAAGGATATAGGCTTGAATGCTGGCAAAATAGAACAAGTAGAAAGATCAAGATCAAGAGAGATCTAGCGGAGAAAGAGCAGGGTCTGTTAACACTAGGTGTGTGGGAAGGAAACTACTCGACCGCCGAGTTATATAATAACTGAATGTTCAATAGTTCACGGCAAAGAGACAAATACAGTTGAATGGTAAAGGAACGATATAAAAAATCATTTAATTTCTTACTCGTTACACAACTTTTTAGTGCTCCAAGATCTTACAACCAATAACCCGCCAAAAACACATAATAATAGTACACATACATTATATTCTTGAATCTGGACAAAAATATTATTTTATTTTTCTAAATACAATTGAAAAAGCTTAAGTGCTTAAGAATGAGGAGCTAAAACAAATATTATGATAGCTGATTTAAGTATATTTGGACAAGAGATATAAAATCCCCCCCTCCCAGTAATTCATTTTGCACTCAACTCTTCAGGAATAGAAAACAATTGTGTATAAATAAACATCGTTTAAATAAATTAACAATACAATAAACTACGGGAAAACAGTTACTACCAAAGCCATTTAAATACATGAAGTCTAGTCCAATTAAATTATCTTGGACTTTTGTGCAAAAAAGTGTCTACATATTTACCGAAGGCAAATACTAACAATTGCTCTTTTATATATATATATATTGCAGGTAAATCCGCACAAAGTTCAACTTCGTCCAGATCCATAAGGAGCTTATATATTGCACATGTGGGAGGTGTCGTGAATGTATTGTCCAATTGCGCCAAAAACAAAACAAATACACTATACGGAGATGGAGCAGACCCGGAGGGGCACGGTCATCGAGTTGCTGTGCGCAGGGCACCGTCCTGCAGCCATCATCAAGTTGCTCAAGTACCCCAGGAGGACGGTCTACGACATCACCAAGAAGTGGGAGGAGTCAGGGATGTCCAAGAGGAAGGAGCACAATCCCAGGAGTGACCGGATCTGCACGTCCTCATTTGTGGCTGGTCTCAAGAAGTCCATCAAGGCCAATCCGGGGACGCCCATGTCCATCCTCGCCAGGAAGCGTCCACCTGTCGTCGTCCCCTGGATGGAATCTGTGACCTCCGGAACCACGTACACATTCCAGCAGGACTCGACGCCCGCCCACAAGGCCAAACTTGTGCAGTCCTGTCTGAAGAAGAATTTTCCCAACTTCTGGGAATTCAACACTGGCCCCCCAACAGCCCCGACCTGAACCCATGCGACTACTACTTGTAGGGGAAGTTGAGAGAGGGGTGGCGCCACACACCACAGCAATGTGGCGTCCCTGAAGGCCTCCACCAAGTCGGAGATGAACAAGATGGATCCTGCGGAGGTTTCCACGGCCTGTGGGAGGTTCAGGCGTCGTTTGAAGGACATCCTTGAGGCTGAGGGCGGCCATATTGGATATAATCTTGTATTATGTCTAATAAACAACTTTCTTATTCAAAATAGGCCTCACTTTTGTTCCCATTTTGGATCTGGAGGATATTGAACTTTGTGCAGATTTACCTGCAAGACCCTGTATATATATATATATATATGGGATCATAACATTCTTAGCAAAAAATAATACTTCGTTATATAGTCGTTATTCAATTCGTTGACCTTCTTGCCTTTGAGCATGGCGCGCATAAAAGTGCTAAGTGTAAGACGATAACTATGGCTTCATGTGGCCGTGTTTTTTTTATTTCTTCATCTTGCTTGAGGCAGTAAGTTAATACTTTGTGTCCTGAGGAAAAACTAAGGATTTATTAAATGTTTTTGCCATTAAAGTCACTCATTTATCTTCATAAATAATTAATTGCTTTAAATATATATTTATAAATATTAGTCTGCTGTTTTTTGTTATAAAATTAACTATATCGTTTTTCAGCTTTTTATTTATATAAATTTTGTTTTTGAAATTTGGGAGACTTCAAAGTGTATTTTATCTTAAAACTTGGTGTCTGCACAAATTGTCAAAAGAAAAGTGTCCTGGGAAATAGTGTCAAAATAGAAGAGGAAAATAAAAATATACGTAAAAAACGACCAAATTCATAGGAAAATATTTGCGTGTAATATATCTAAATATACAAGGACAAATTTAATCCAAACATTAGTGTTTTTTTAAATTACTCAATGTAAATGAAAGCAATTGTTGTTCAATATTAAATGTATTTTACTTAAAAATGTTCCTACCCATGTTTTTGACATTTTCTTCGGACTTCGTAATTTTTTAATAGCTTTTTCTATTATGTTTTTACTTTTGCCTGGTCGTCCCCGTATGGCAAACATATATATAACAAATGAATAATATTTTCTTTGAGATATAGTATAAATATATAAATGTATACAGGAGTAGACTTAAACAAGACAAAATGTGAACTATAAAAAGCTTTAGAAAAAAGTAGTTTTTAGATTAAACATATCTTTGTAAATATAATAGTCAAATAATAAAATCAATCCATTCATTATAATTTTTTTGCTGTGATCGTTATAATACAATACCAATTTATGAATTTTGTTTCTTTATAAAAAATCTTCGTTTAATCAAGTGTATTTATATATATATATAGTAAATTATATTTAAATAACCAAATATTTATTAATTTATGTATATATATATAATATTTATATAACAATATTTATTATGTATATGATTTTGTATTTATATATATATATATATGGGAAATATGCAAAAACAAACAAATATGACCAATAAAGTTTTTTTAGTCTTATTCCTACTTCGAGGAGTGATGGAGTCATTTTTAAATACTCCTTTCAACAAATATTAATATTTTAACACTTTAGATTTTTTTACAGAAAACAAGAAAAACCGGGAGTGGTTAATTAGTTGATGTGGCATCATGGATCAATGAGTTCTCCCCTTTTCAAGTGTATTTTTTGCGGTCCCCTGACTCATCCAGCATATGACTCAGGGTTAGAGGGCCACTTTTCACCCTCTGGTTCGTTGTGGTAATACTATCGATTGCTTCAAGGGTACATAAGCGTCTAATGAGGGGTCTGCGAAATCTGATATTTGCGCTGTTTCAAAACAACACACTCATCCAAGCCTTACAAAAAATCCCTCATGAAAATCCATTGAGTCACTAGGGAAAAAACCATGAGCCAGTTTATACAAAAACGACGCCTTGAGTTACTGATAGTGTGTAATTGCAAGGGCTATGGTTGTTTTAGAACAAAAATAAAAACGAAAAATCACTAAATATTCAACAAAAATAAATTACTCAAGACAGTGCTTTAACTCAGTGAAAGCATGCTCGACCTTAATGATAAGGGATCAGATTAGCCTCACGATAGGAAAAGGGCCAATATTAATCAACTTCATTGAAGATTGACTAATTTTGAACGTTATAATGGTAATACATATCCTAATTTTAATTGGAAATAATTTATCAAAAATAAAGGAGATAATAATTTACTATATAGTCAAAAACTTTTATTTCGGTTACATAATTTTATTATACTAACTGATAGTAACATTCTTATATATAATTATCTCTAAGTCATGTTTGCTGACGAGAGATATTTTCCTTTGGAAAGGCTCTGGGCTCTGTCTGTAAAGATAATATTATGTCCAAACTTCTGTATCAGCCTTTTTTATTTATTATATAGTAAAAAAGATAAAATGTTTTGTATAATGGTGCAAAATAAGCATCTAACAATGATTTGAATAGATATCCTGAAAAAAAACCATTGCTTACTTAAGGGGGTAGTTATATGAATATATATATATATATATATTCACTGAAGTTACTAGGGAGTAAGTGTACAAGTTTAATTGTTTTCCATAGATGATATTACAAGTATCGCTTGCTTCTTTCATAAACGTTTCTTTACATGCAATTAAAAAGAAGTGTATGTCAAATGTTCTTCAACGCAGTGTAAGATTTCTTTTGGTGTGCAAACAAAAAGTATTTTATTGCATCAAAAATGTCGGAATTTGTTTAAAAAAGCAGCTTTACGTGAAATTCTTCTCTACTTTTTCAGAAACAAAAGGGGTTTTGCATCGCATCACAATGGCGATGAAAAATTGATTATTACGACACTCCATAACGCAATTTAGCATGGGGGAAGCCAAGTGAACACGTTCCATCAATGTCAAAAAGCAATATTCACGATGTCAAAAGTCATGCTGAAAACCGTCCGGATTCCCAACGTTACGACTTAAATAATGCGTGAAACACGCTATTCACGAAAAACGGCCGGAATGGTGCAATAGATACCTGCTGATTTAGCAGTAAGACAACGTTAGACCGCATTTTGTTCAATATCTACGAAGATATCTACAATGAGTGAAATGGGAAACCCAACCCCACCCGCGTATTCACCAGGGCATGAATAAAAACGATTAAAACTATCCAAGCCCATTTATTATACCTACATATCCTATGGTTGTAGCCACTATTACAACCCGGAGCAACACAAAACCTTCCCCATTGTCGTCTAGTTTGAAGATAAATAGGTAGTTCTAAAACGATTCCTCTACACACTTCCCACTACTTCATTCACGCGGCAAATAAATAAATTAGTCGATCCCACTTTGTATTTGTTTTGAAAGGTTGTGCGACTTACCATTCCTGATTGTTTTAGTATTCATTGTACTATGTACATGTCCTGCTCACTCATTGATAAAGTATTTCTCCGTCCATAATTATACATACTGAATATTCTTTTGGGCGAACAATGAGATGAACTCGGTCCAAAATTATCGGAGCTAGTGACTTTTAGGAAACGGATATAAAATTAGTATTTTTTGTTTCATGATATTAGGCTATTTTAAACAATTCAATCTTAAAGCTAAGAACAAAACCTACGGCTAAAATTTCTGATATTTGCAAAAAAAATAAGGTATAATGATATTGATTGAATGAACTCATTTTAAGCATAATAGATGTCTAAAATCTCTGCTAAGATTTTATCCATATAAATATAAATAATTCTATATATTTTTTAATTTTATTAATTACATTAATTTGTATTAATCAAGGACAATAGCTACTAGATAGGTCACATCTGGCTGATACCCAGATTAGGTTCCGGTGAGGTGGGTCTATTCTAGGAGCTAAACAAACAAACAAAACAATCCTATAAACATTAATGTATATATATTAAATTGGTATTTTATCAATTTAAATAACTGATTAAATACACATTTTTCTTCAAACCAAAAAGACCAGATGATCGTTATAAAACATATAATTATTACCTCCGCCGAAGGAGGTATTGTTTCACTGGCGTTGGTTGTTTGTGTTGGTTGGTTTGTCAGCAGGATAACTCAAAAAGTACCGAACGGATTCGTGAAAACTTTGTGCAGTTGTTAGAAGTGCCAAAAGGAACAAGTGATTAAATTTTGCATCTATGAGTGCAGAAGTAAGATGCAAAATGAGCTAAACACTAATAAATATTTCAAGTTAGCCTACTCTGCCAATAGATGTCGCTGTGCTGTGAAATCGGTGCCGGGAGCGTCTTCTCTCAGAATTTCCGTCTAGGGGAAACCCTCTCCCGTCCATCTACCCGCCCCAGTCGTGAAAAATCCGCTCGGAAGGCTCATAAGGACCCCGTGACGGCGGAGGTTTGCACTCTCGAGTGTATATATATGCCTATATTTAGTTATAATACAGTTCAATAGCTTATATGAGTTTTATAGTTTAAATATAATGCAACAAACGATCTAAATAAATAATAAATAAAAACTAAGATCTATGAATTAAATTATATGTTTAACATCGTGGAGGATAAACTATATGTGGATTATAATTTTGATTTCGGATTAAAAATGCTGTTGTATCCATCAGTCCTTTAAGAACGACTAAATAAGGCATAAAAAACTAAAAATAATATATTTTTGGTACTTAATGCAATGCTTATATTATTATTTTTTAAATATATCGAGAAGTCATTTTTTTGACCAAAATATAAATATATAAAGTATTTTTTGTTTTTAGGATATCAGTATATTCAATGACAAGAAAGATTCTTTTTTATTATATTTCAAATAAAATCAACAATGTTTATGATTAGTAAAAGATATTCAATCAAAGAAGTAAAATTTTAAAACTAGAGGCATATATATACACTCAGAGAGAAACCCTCCGCCGTAACGGGGTCCTTATGAGCCTTCCGAGGCGGATTTTTCACGACTGGGGCGGCGTAGAGGGACGGGGGAGGGTCCCTCGACGGAAATTCCGAGAGGAAGACGCTCCCGGCACGCGATTTCACAGACACAGCGACATCTATTGGAAGAGTAGGCTAACTTGAAATATTGTTAGGTTTAGCTCATTTTGCATCTTAATTCTGCACTCAGAGATGCCCAAATTTAATCACTTGTTCCTTTTGGCATTTCCAACAACTCCACCAGTTTCACTTGAATACGTTTGTACTTTTTGAGTTAATTGTTGACAAACCAACAAACCAACGCCAGTGAAAACAATACCTCCTTCGGCGGAGGTAATAAAAAGGAAGAATGTGTTTGCAAGAACTGAAATATCCTATATATCAAATTGCTTCGAAATACGACTACATATATTTATTGTATATATCCTGTATGACACCTAATTTCACCTTGAATCTTAATAATAAATCAGCCAACAAAAATTGATACGAAAAATTAAATTTTTTATTTGTCATGAAATATATTTCAAAAACTAGAGGAATAATTACACTCAGAGAGTGCAAACTTTCGCTGTCACGGGGTCCTTATGAGCCTTCCGAGGTGGAGGAGTTTCACACTGGGGCGGCGTAGAGGGACGGGGGAGGGTTCCCTCGACGGAAAATTCCGAGAGGAAGGACGCTCCCGGTACCCGATTTTACAGCACAGCGACATCTATTGGCAGAGTAGGCTAACTTGAAAATTTTATAGTATTTAGTCATTTTGCATCTTACTTCTCACTCAGAGATGCCAAAATTAATCTTTGTACTTTTGACATTTCCAACAAACTCCACAAAGTTTCATCCGAATCCGTTCCGCAACTTTTGAGTTATTCCTGCTGACAAACCACACAAACAAGTTTGTTCGACAAGTTATAAATGCATGTGTTTTTAAATGTTATATTTGTTTTTAAGTAGCTTTATCAAATTTTTCATTTATTTATTCCTCCTTTATACGTGCATTTTATTCTGTTCAAGATATCTTTTAGATCATAAATAAAAAAATATTAAAAAAAAAAACCCAACAAACAAAACAAACCAACAAACCAACGCCAGTGAAAACAATACCTCCTTCGGTGGAGGTATATAAAAAGCTAATTTGATTCCCATAACATGAGATGAGTCACTACTAGATCTTCGTAGATAAATGAGGTAGTTTCATTTGAGAAAAATCTAATCGATTGTTTGCCTAACCGGAAGTTGGGGATCTTAAGTGCTTATCAGTGACTGTCTGCACGGGTTTGATGACGGCACGGAGATTAACTAGCAGGTGGGACAGCTAAAATGAAAGGAGGGGAACCCCTTAAGACAATTCCCCTTCACATCATCACGCAATATTACTTTACATATTGAAGTGAATGCATTAAACCAGTCAATATTTTTAATTCCAAATAGTATTATTTTAATACTTGTCCAAATAAAGTAATGGGGAGTTGATAATATGATAATTACCTCCGCCGAAGGAGGTGGTATTGTTTTAACTAGCGTTGGTTTGTTTGTCAGCAGGATAACTCAAAAAGTACGCACGGATTCGGATGAAACTTTGTGGAGTTGTGGAAATGCCAAAAGAAAACAAGTGATTCAATTTTGGCATCTCTGAGTGCAGAAGTAAGATGCAAAATGAGCTAAATACTAATTACATATTTCAAGTTAGCCTACTCTGCCAAAGATCAATAGATATCGCTGTGCTGTGAAATCGCGTGCCGAGAGCGGTATTCCTATCGGAATTTCCGTCGAGGGGAACCCTCCCCCGTCCTCTACGCCACCCCATTCGTAAAAATCCACATCGGAAGGCTCATATAAGGACCCGTGACGGCGGAGGTTTGCACTCTCTGAGTGTATATATGCCTCTAGTTTAAATTGTCACTATTGCGTTCTTCAGTGTATTTATCGTGGAACGTAATGTCAATACGATCTTTTATACAATGCAGAACATTTTACCATTAACATATAAGGATAACCTTTTAAGAATATTATCATGATATAATTATAAAAAGTATTGGTTTCTATTGTAAAAGGAGAAAAAAAAATATTTTTTTTGGGAGGTAAGGGTAATCATACTAACGGCGGCGGATAGATACGCGGCTTGGCCATCAAGATTCCTTGTCATTAATAGTAAGCGGAGTTTGGCGACAGCCGAAATTCGTAACTTCCCTCCCTCCCATATCGAAATGTTTTTTACTTCAATTCAAAGATTAAATTTTTTTGCCTATATGGTTCGATAGAATTGCATCGACAGGATATACATAAGCATTTGGCGGAGAAATTAACTCTTGACAGAGTAATGTTATTAGAGACATTCGGGCATCATGATCTCGACGGAAGCGCGATACCTGGCCTTTAGTGTGAAGATCCCTACAATCAATACCATTCCGTGGAAAATATGTGGGGGATCTGATAATATATTATCCGTCTTGCTCCGCTGGACATCCCAATTTCTGCAACGGATTATGAGGCAATACAGATAATTTGTTAAAAGAGAAACAAAATAATATATTCAATCTTTAGCATTTTATTTATTATTTGCAACCTTTGTTTATTATATTTTATGTTTGATTACAATATGGTTCCTAAAATTTTTTAATTATTAATTTTGTATATAGTGCCGCTAGAATTTAGATTAGAGATTTAATTTTAAACTAAAATGTTTATTTATATATATTTTTATATGTAATATCTCTAAATCAATAAAGTCTTTTTAAAAAAAAAATATTATATATATTTATTCGTGTTTTTATTCTGACAAGTGTTTATTATAACTGTTGCTGTAGTTTTTAGTTCATATATGTTGTTAAATTTTTAAACAAGAATGTTTTATATGTTTTTAATGCAGTAACATCATTTCATGTATATTCGCTTTTTGTTATTGTATATTTTTATGGACTGGTAAAAAAGAAACCATATTGAACATCATAAGGATTTTTTTTTTTAGCGGTTGCATCCTAGTATCTGCAATAGTTTGAGGCTTAGAGAAACATGCATATTATTATGCAACGAACTTTTGCTGTGATCGACAAATCGATATATATATATTTTTTGCTATATGGTTCGATAGAATTGCATCCAACAGGATATAAATAAGCATTATAGCATTAAATTAGTCGATCGAACCTAGGATCTTATCAATGGGATATACCAAAATGACCATCTCACTCTCGGGATTCGAACCTACGCCCCTAACATTGAAGAGTTGAACACGCCTTAGCACGCACGGCTATCGCAACCCTATATTTTGTAATATAATATTTACCTGATTCCGTGGAAAGAAATACATTAGCTCAACGCAGTTTTAACCTTGTGTGGTGTTCAATTTTTGTAACTCAGCCACTGTCGTGGGTCTGGTGACCCGCTGCGTTTGGGGGTTCTCAGCTAAACACAATAAAACTTTTTTATGTTAAAAATACTCAAATGATATTTTCCTTATCTCAATTACAAGCAATATAAACAAACATAAATGATAAATAATAGTTTTACGTTATTAGGTCACATTTATAAATAAACATCACTTCTTTGTGTTGTTGCTGGCTACCTGATTATGAAAAATATCAGAAATTTTTCTAACTCCTCTCTCTCACACACAAGATATGAGTGCCAGATCAACTGCAATAGCATCACACTTACTTCAGGCTTTGCAGGTGGTGGTTCTGTAGGTTGGGGGGATGGTGCACAGACCTAAAATTCCACATTCATTGACACGGGTCCAGCAGACCCTCTATGTAATGTAAATGTGTAGGGGGGTGTATGGTGTGTGGTCACTGAAAACGTGTTGTGATATATGTTCTTCACAGAAAATGAGCCAAGGCCAAGAATCTGAGTTTGAAAAAAAAAGTTCGTATACTTTGTCTTTGAGAAAAATGAAAACGGGTCCCACAGACCCGAACACCACAATAGGGTTAATAAAGGCACACAAATTTGATATTATATATTTTAAGAGGATCCTTCTATGACGTTATGTTTCAGGATTATATATATAATCTAGGTGTGTTTGTGTATATTGCTTTTGAAAAGAAATGAACAATAGTGTTTAAATTAATGTATTGTTTCTTCAAAAACTGTTCACAATTAGTTTGGTATTGGTTCAGTAGTGTTAGTGTATTTTTAGTACTTCATTTGATTAATTTTATATGTAAGCTTTATGACCGTTAAAACAATGTTAATTGCAATATATATTTATGTGCGATGCATAATCTGAATAGGAAAATTGATTTTATTGTTTTTTAACAATAATTCGCTCAGGGAATATTTGAAATGATTCTCATATGTATATATATATATATTAATGAAATAATTATTTGATGGATCATAATTAAAAACGATATAAATAATATTTCATTTGGCTTCATGAAAAACATTTAAGAGTCTCCTTTAGGTTACCCTAAATTCTTAATTTTATAATTTCGCCATAGTTTCAGGAATAGCATTGGGTGTTTTTATAAAATATAGTGATATCATGTTAAAAGACAAAAAGAGTTTATTTTGGACAAACTCTATGTTCAGTGGATATTAAACCTTCATTTCGCCATCAGCAAATAATATTTTATTTTAGGATAAATTCTACATTTTGGATATGTCATGTGAAACTTATACCGAAAAACTTATCAAAGCTCTTATTGTCTATAAGACTTTTGAGTAGTATTACAAACTTGCTTACTTTTTTAAATTATTTTTATAATTATAACATAATTAAAATATCATTTAATAAAATGTAAACCGCCATACGATTTATGACCTAAAACTTTTCATTCTTCTTTGGTTCTCTTATAAAAGGCTCAAATATCTTTGTTTTTTATAACAACATCATAACAAACATTATGGATCTCTCAATATTAGAATTTAGATATTGAACTAGATAAGAACCGTCTTTCACTTTGTTAATAAGTTTAAACTTTTATTGTTTACATATATATGGTTTTAAAAATTCCAACTTTATTGCAATAAAAACGTCCTCATTAGTTGTTTAGGTAACATATAAATAATTTTAAATGTTTGTTAAAGCAACAAAAAAGGTGAAAAAACTTTCTGTCAATTCGACATTATATTTGTTCATTAAAGTATCCAATACTTTTACTCTTTAAATATCTCCAAAACCTTTTCACTTTCAATACACACATTATCATAATTAAACTCTATAAAAAACCATGGCTTTTTTAAAAATAATAATTATATCCCAACATTTATGTCCTTTTGCGCCCATTATACCAAAAAAAATTAAAAAGACATAAGTGAAAGTACAAAACACATGAAATAAAAGTTTAATTTATCTGCTTTTTCGCCAAAAAGGCAAAAAAAAGGAAAGAAAAAATAATAACATCATCATTTCACCAGCTTCTTTAGTTGTAAAAAAAAAAAGAAGTATACTAAATATATTAAAAAGGAAGGGAACATCAAATCTTTACACAGATATTTTCCCCAGCGGGAAAGGCCATTCTTCTTCTTTTCTTTTTGGATGATGTTCTCCGTGTGTGTGTGGGTGTAGCCGTGTTGAGTGCTCTCCTTACGGGCGGGGGTATGTAAAAAAAAAAACACCATTTTTTCGGGCCGCTTGTAATTCTTCAGTCATACAAGAAACTTCCGTGGGGCGGTAACAACATAACACGCCACATATGAAAGGGGGGATGTTATAAAAAATAAAATGTGATTTTTTTTAAAAGTCATGCCAGTGATTTGTGACGAATGTAATAGGGATTGACGCACTTTGAAGAAGTTAATAAGATATGATTGCCACAACAGAGGCTGGCCCGCCGAGGAGGGATGGAGGCTGAAAGTCCTCCATTGATGGGGGAAGAAGGGGCTGGAGTGAGGATAACATTCAAATGACTTCATGACGGGTAAGGAGCAAATATCCACGCAAAAAAATGTGTAGATATATTATATATTCATTATTTCTACATATATTAGAAAAAAACTATTATATAATCAGTATTTTGACTAAAATAATAAAAATCTTTAATACTATTCCATTTAAAGAGCTTTTTTCAATATATGGTCGAGTTTTCAGAAGTATTAAGCTATTGTTAATATCTACATCTATCGATGCAATATCTAAATATCGTTATATTAAAATACTATTCACATTTTAAAAACGTAGTCAAATGACCCAAGCCTAGATACATCCAAATTCAAGTTCTGAT
>CP045890.1:10344653-10363978 GCA_013387185.1 Caligus rogercresseyi
GTCAGCAAGATAACTCAAAAAGTACGCAACAATTCGGATGAAACTTTGTGGAGGTTGTTTGAAATGCCAAAAGTAACAGTGATTAATTTTGGCATCTCTGAGTGCGAATTAAGATGCACAATGAGCTAAATACTAATAAATATTTAAAGTTAGCTACCTGCCAATAGATGTCGCTCTGTGCTGTAAAATCGGGGCCGGGAGCGTTTCCTCTTGAAATTTCCGTCGAGGGGAACCCTCCCCCTCCTCTACGCCGCCCCAGTCGTGAAAATCCGCCTCGGAAGGTTTCATAAGGACCCCGTGACGGCGGAGGTTTGCACTCTCTGAGTGTATATATGCCTCTAGTTTTCTCTATTAACCTTACTATTGGGGTAGTTTATCGTGCATATAATAAACTATATATTTTATTAGGCCAAAATCTAAAGAAAATATTATTACATTATTGAAGTGTTTTCAAGTATTAATATTGAGAACGTAGATTTACATCCCAAGAGGGGAATGACTGGTTTATAATCTCATTTAAAATATCATTTTTGCTAGTATAAAGTAGAAACTGATATTTTTTATTTTGTCTTTTTTACATGACAGAAAAATATAAGAAATTTCATAATTTATAATATACCATATGAAATGAAATGATGGTGTCCGGAAAAAACGATTCAGGGAAAAACGTCATTGGAAAAATGTCATAATACAAGATTGACATATAGAAAAGGAAAATAAAGACATGCAGAAAAATAGTTCAGATACACGGAGGTATTTTTACTGCTATACCGTATTTCCTCTTTCTTACAATTTTGGGTGTTTTTTCCTAGACCGTTTTTTACGAAATTATAATGAGTTTTAGTTTTTTAAAGTATTGAAAAATTAATGTTGAAATAGAAAATTATAATTCATTTCATCAGGTGAAGTTGACTGTAGCTCTTCATTTTATAATAATCAATAATTTATTTCCACGAAAGAAGAATGTAAACACAAAAATATTGATTCAACAAAAGAATACTATGATAAAAAAATGGAAGATACAAATAAATACAAGCATTCATTAAGAATGCTGAGAGTCCAATAATTCACTCAAGCATTCATAGTATCTTTTGTACTCCATAATTAAAAACAAGTTGCCTGAATTTGATCTTAATTACTTTATTAATAAATATAAATATTGGTTTTAACGTAAAATTATTATTTATATCATGAACTCATGTGATTCTCTCAACGTTACTTAGGCTTAATACGTACTTTCTATATTTATATATTCGTTATGAGAAACTTATTATATGCCTATTGACAAAAAAATATACCATGAGTGTACCCTGAGGAATATTTTGCCTATTTGTATTAATTTCGATCTCTAATAACCTTTACATGTGACGGGCAGAATCTAAAGACCCATGAGCAAAAGTTTTGATCCCACAATATTCAATAATTGTAGTCGTCTGTACCCGAGCCCCCCAAAAACTATAATTCTTGGTGACAGAAAGCGAGTGCTCATCAGCTGTGTTCCTGATACCTTAAGATGCAATGTTTTTGATTAGAAGTAACCGAGAGCACATTTGGAAAAGGTTTTGAACCCCAAATTAACTCCTTTTGGTGTAAGCAGAACCCGACTGGTCATTAGGGGTGTGCTTGTAATCCCAATATGCTAGAATTGTGACCGACAGTCCATCAGCGTTGTGCTTGTAACAATGATCGGATCTGGTGGAACCAGAGGTGTTCTTGATTGTATTATGCTATGCTTATGATTGGCAGAACCCCAGGGCATTTCAAGGACGTGCTTATAACTCCAATATGTAACGATGAAGACCCGTAGAACCCATGGACTGTGCATATAACCCCAAAAACTGATTGATGCTCCCTGAAGTTATACCTAAAACTATTATTGTGGCCGATGGAACCCAATGTTCCCGTGTCAGTGCGTTTAGATAAGGAGTCGGCAACCTGCGGCTCTAGAGCCTCATGCGACTCTTTAGAGCTGCCTTTGTGGCTCCTTGGAGCTTATCCAAAAACTTTAGAAAATGGGGGGAAAATGGGATAGGAAAATATATAGGACCAAAATGTGCACCGTATGAAGGGCATATAAATAATTAATTTTTTGCCGCTCAGACACATTTTTTTTGGTCCGTTATGACTCTTTCAACATTTTGGGTTGCCGACACCTGGTTTAGATGCACCAATAAACTAATGTTGGGGTCTCCAACACCATACGGCTAATTGACGAAGAGTGTAAATCCCCCATAATCTACGACTAAAGACTGCAGAGTTATTGTTTGTAACTTTCTATGAAAATATACAACTAAACATAAACTCTTTTTTTATTTAAATATACGCATAAATTCTTAAAAAAACATTTGTTAGCAACACTAAATCTTAACTAACTAAGCAATCCTCTCCCAGAGGATTTGTTATTTCATTCAATGTAGTAGACACAGATGTTTTATGTATGTATGTAGAGGCTGTATTATTCCCTCAACGATTTTTCCTGAGTATTTGTTTTTTAGCTATAGTATTTTATGAAATGCTAAACTATACCGTTTCTCACACTCGTCTGTGCCTTAGCATATGTTCTACAGACAAAGCACAAAGACAAAAAAATGTTGTAGTTTTTTTTGTTAAAGTATATATTTAATTACGCAATAAAAACATCTTTGTACATATGTCAAGGCATTCTGGAGGATAAAATGTTTTTGTCTCTTTTTGTTTGTCTAGAGAAAAGTTTTTGTGCGTCTTAACAAGGATTTAGGAGAATAAGTTATGAAAGAGCTTAAAACTTTTTTTTTAAAGATGAGATGACCTTCAATTCACTTATATTTAAAAAAACTATTAATGAAAATTATTTATCAATTTGGCCGGTTTGTGTCTACAAATGGGTTATATACAAATATTGAGATATAAATTGCTATTTTGTGTACTTTATTTTGAAAAGGAATGATGAGAAGGTTAGGCTTTAACGTGAAAAAATCTGTATTTTATCATTGAGTTTGGTTTAATAAATGTAGAAACATCAAAAATTAAAAAAATAAATCTAAAGGTATAATAATTTAACTTTAGGACTCTGATGTTTATTGATATCTTTGTAAGTAATTTATACCTAATTTTTAAATTTTGAACACTCAAGAGATTCCTAGTTTAAAGTGCTTTATAGTAGTCTTTGCGAAAAAAGTACACAACTGTGTTGTTATTACATAGTATACTAAACATCTCCAAATATGAAATATTTTTTGTATGCAAATATATTTGCTCCTATCCCAACGATACTCTTAAATGTCACTTGGCAATAACTAATGTATGAAATGTTTAAAACATAACCACCAGACACACATTCTTTGATTGGTGAAAAGCCTTATATCAAAAGTTTTATTCAATGACAATATATTTTAATTACCGCTCTGAAAGAAAATGATAAAACTTTGTGAAACCCAATACTAACTAATGAAAATTGTTATACTTTCCTGCCAATATTTTTCATACTTGATGGCCATATATAGGTTCAATTATGGGATATTAAGTCATAAGATATATATATATATATATATATATATGTGTATTTATATTTTTGTTTTGTTTTTATGCAAGCCGGAGTTCCAACAAGACATCTTTGAAACTTTCATTGCAAAACCTAAGGACAATCATTCTTGCATCAAAATTAATCGGTTAAATAAACTTTTAGCCATACTAAATTGAATACGGTGTGTATGAAATAGCTCGTCAAAATAAAGGAGAAGAATATAAAACGTGTAAAGCAACAGCGGAAATCTACTGTTAAAATCACAATAATTATTATAATTATGCTTCAATTAGATTGATGCTATTTGAATGTAAATAATTAAAGTGTTTCAATGAATAGCCGAAACTTGGATTATACAATACCTTATTAACTGTTTAAATTAATAGCAATTTTTTACATTTATGTTATATTGTATAAATACTGGGATGTACCATGAAGAAAGCGCCTAGATATGTATCTGAAAAACAAACAAATTAAATCAAAATATCCAACGGCATTATTTTTATCGCATATTTATATTTTTCCCTGAGTGGTTGAGTGAGTTCAGACAAGTGTAATAAGTAGTCGGCATTCGAACCATATATATTTGTCACCACTCTTGCCACTGCAAAACATCTAATTTTCAATCCTACTTCCGGTACAAACTCCGCAATACAGTCAACGAGATCCCCACGACCTCATTTGTGTCTTTCCTCATGCCTCATACCTCATTTTAATACACTTCCAGCGTGAGGGTTTTCCTCTGTAGAAAAAGATAAGCCATGGATATCCCCGAGAGATAAAGACGAAGGAGAATGTTAGACAAGAAATGCGTTTGAACGAACAGAACCCTCGAATGAGCACTCGTAAGGTACTGTAGAGTTTTCCCTACCCCATACAACCGTCAGGAGGATCTTCAAGGAAGATCTTGGACTCATTAACGTCCTCAGTTGCCTCGATCCTTACCAACTCTCAGAAACCAATAAAAGGCAGCGATTGAAGTGCTGTTGGGACCTCTTTAAGATATTCAACCACAGAGAGGCCTATTTGGGATATCCTCTGTTTGTTCAAGACGAATCCTGGTTATACTAGGACTCAGCAGAGGCAGGTCTGGGTGGATCTCACAGGCGGCTGGCTCTCAACTCCCCGATCGAAGCTGACGACATGAAAGACGATGATCCTGATGGGTTTTTACCCAAGCGAGTTTTCATCCAGGCACTATTCCCCACGCCCATGATACCTAAAGACGACTGGGAAATGCTTCAACAACTTAAAAGAGCAAAAAAATCACCTAAAGCATTGCCTCTTGATATTGGACAACGCCCGTCCTTCACGCTGCCGCTGAAACACAATATTTAATGGAAAAAGGTAAGTGGAATCGATCCAACAGAGCCCCTATAACCCAGATTCGAACCTCTTCAATCAATTCCTGTTTCGGAAGTTTGAAGGGCATGAGGTAGCTGTGCAGAGCGAGGGTGAGCGAAGATGAGCTCTTCGGTCCACTTAAGAATCTGTCACGGAGTTATCGCAATAGAAGGGGATTATTTTTTTTAGGAAGCATTTTTCTACTTGATACAAGTCCTGACTTTTTCATGGTTAGATTTATTATGCCTTGTACACTCTTATATTTAACAGTAAATAAAACTCTTTTATAAGAGCAAACATAAGCCTTAAGCCGAAATTATGAATATAAAAAACCACATTCTTCATTTTTTAACACATAAAACATCTATACAACACACATTTATTTATTTTTTTATTTTTTTCACATAATTTCACATAAAACATCTATAACAACACACATTTATTCATAACTTTCCTTTCACCTGAACACAAGTATTATTGTGTGTGTGCGTGTATGTAGTATGTGTGTAAGTATGTATACAAAGTAATCAAGAGAAAATATAATAATAAAAGGAAATTTGGAAAAATGTCAAGAGTAGTTGACGTTTCCTACAACGAGTCTTAGTAGTAGAACTATATAATATGATGAAGCTTATGTAATGATTCAAAATGTGATGATGAAGAAAAATAATAAATGAAACGAATAAAAAAGAGGGTTTTCATACTTAGAATGAGAGGAAAAAAGTGCTAATTGAGTTATTCATTCGGAGAGGTTTATTGTAGGTTTGAGATGAGGGTGAAGGGGGATTTGGGTTGAGGTGGTAGCTTAAGGTCTTTGGATGGATCAACTGTGAAGAGCCAACGGACAAAGGAGGTCAAAGGATCTGCTTTTTTTGCTTATAAAATGTATTATTTTGTTATCTAAAAACTTATAAAATACAACAAAAAATAACATTTTAAATAAATAATAATATTTAAGACAATTGTGTTAGGGTTTTAATACATATAAAACTTATTAAAAATATCCGCTGAATTGGGCAGATAAACGGTAGATCCGACTTTGTTTTAATGAACGAGCGTGAAAAATGTCAATGTTTATTGTTTATATATGTTCCCCCATATTATGAATAAATTGTGTTAAAACAAAAACAAAGTAGACATTTTACTCTAAAACTATTATTTGGGGCAGAACAAGAACAACGTTTATATGGAATAACACAAACAATCCAACAAAAATATCATCTATGAAATTACAAAATACATATTTTCATACATGATTATTGTCTAAAAACAATATTACTATAAACTGAACGTATTTTTAAGGCCTCATAAATAATTGTATGATTATTATTTGTTTCTTCTGCAACAAGTGTCTAGAAATTATTGTAAGGCGTATATCCGGCTCTAACTAATAACAAAATATTTCGTAGATCCATTGGTTTTACAAAGTACCAATCTCTGCACAAAAGAAAATTAGTTCTTTAATACTGAACAATGTATTGTGGACCAAATAAGCATCTTGTTGCAAACATTTTTAAATACGTGACTTCTGGGGATAAAACAATGAATTCAATCGGTCAATTGGTTTTTTTTTTTTTTGCCTATATGGTTCGATAGAATTGCATCCGATAGGATATAAATAAGCATTATAGCATTATAATTAGTCTATCGAACCTAGGATCTTATCAATGAGGTAGACCAAAAATGACATTCCCTCTCGGGATTCGAACCTGCGCCCCCAACATTGAGAGTTGAAACGCCTTAGCACGCACGGCTATCGAGCTCCCTTGGTTTTCTTTGTAGTTATCTGAAATTTAGAATACAAGATACATATATTTGCTAAATTATCTAGTTTCCCGCAGTTTCAACTTTCCTGCGCAAACAGATGTTTAAAATTTAATGTTCAGAGTCGTTTTAGGTGTAGATTTATCCCTATTTTTTAAAAATTATTTGAAACATATTTCTCAGCATGATTAATTTTTCAATCATGGGGTAATGTTTTGTTATTTATTGTTTATTATGTTATCTATTAAAAACAGTATAAAATAAACATCAGACAAGATATTAAAAATGAATCCCAAATGCCTTCAGATGTAGATGGCTCAAAGTAGTATATATGTGTATAGTTATGGGATGTAAAATGTATTGAGCCTCAATTAAAAAAATTATCTGAAGAGTTAAAAAATGTTTATTTTTTAAATCGTATGGCGGATATTTCAATATTTTTAGTCAGTATTACATATTTAATCACAAATCTGACTGATTATGGGACTAAAGTATGAATAAAGCGTACTCTTCTAGTATGTTTCTAAATACGCGTGAAATCGCTCTGGGATCAATAAACTAAGCTCTTCAAAACATTGCGTAAATTCTCAGGGGACACTTCCTAGAATTTTTAAGCTCTTGATATTTATCGACATGTTTGTAACTCTGTTGAGAGGGTTTCTTTAAAGAACGTATATATTTAAAATTATTTCACTTTTCTTCATTGGATTTTCGACAATCCATTATGTAGTCTTAATCGGCGTCTCAGAAATCGAACACGTCATTAATATAATTTTATGACAACCCCTATATTCAGCCATTTACTTCACTTGATAACATAATGGAAATACAATACTTTTGTACAAGAGCTTATGAAAAAAAAATACTAAGTGAAAGAACTGCAAGGCGTATTCTGCTTAAAATCTGTCGGACAACTCGTGTACAGAAGAGGAAGAGATGTGAGTTATCATGATTGAAGCAGCTGCCATATATTGGCATTCTCCTTGAAGATCCCGTGCACCTTCAGTGATAAAATATGCGTCCCACCCGCCTACGTCAAATCTCTTCTGTTTATTAAAAAGAAGTACAAGAAGTTCAAGGAGGAATTAATGTTATATTTCTGTTTGTAAATGAAATTCCATTTATGATTTGTTTTTTATTATTGTGAGGAAGTTTTAGGTCTTAAAAAGGAAATAAATTACAAAATATAATGTTAGATAAGGTTTTATATATTTTACAATTTTTCCTTTTATACAATAAATGTAATATAGTTAAATATACCGTATCTGTATTTTTTTTCTCAACAGTTCATTTTATTTATGTATGTACAACAGAATATATAAAAACCTAGATAATGCATGAAAATCATATATGTAAGTAAATATTTTAATTTACAATTTTATCATAGGGGTTGAACTAAACGCACTATTTTCAATCAATAAATACAATTAAAAAATCAATTGACATGTGTACTAAAATATATAAAAATAAATTTTGAGCTTTAAAAAGGCATTACTTGCAATTCTTAAAATTCTTTATTATTGTAGATAATGTCTTTCGGTGGATGGATGCAAGGGAAGGGAAGTATATCTGTATATTTGATTTGTTTTCATTAAGAACCTTGCTGATGAGAGGGGAAAATACTTGTATCTTTAGTATTTTTTAAATCTTTACATAATATATAGAAAAAATTAACTATATGGTTTAATGCAGTTATAGGATATATTTGTTATATGCAAGAACATAACAACTTGTTAGCACAGCTATAATTATATATTTGGTTAATTGTTTCAAAAACTTATGAATAATAAGTAGCATTTAATAGTTTTTAAAACGGTATATAGGTACTATTAAATGTTTATTTACTAACACCCATCAACCACCTCATAAAAATCCACACACCCTAAAGGAATCTTCCATTGATTGTCCCTTTGCAAGAGAGCGAGGGAAGAAACAATATTATATGTACATAATACTATAGGTAATAAAAATCCCCAAAAAGGAAAAATGATCCAAGACTCCCCCTTTATTGAAGGAGTCATAAAACCAATGAAGCATGAGGAGAAGAGAATCAAAGAATCCTCCAAATACAAGAGAAGAAGGAAAAAAGTAGAAGACGAATAAAGGTCTATAAACGCCAAGCCATAAAAATCAGTCCTTCTTTTTCCCACCCCAGTATTTTTGAAAGAAGGTGTCTTTTTTCATCTGTCTTTGTGTTGCCCCAGGAATCCTTTCATGTGACTTGCAAAGAGTGTAAAGATGATAAAGATGTGAAGGGGGTATTTCAAGGAAGGGTAAGATGATTGCAAAAAACAGTATTTATAAAAATAATATTTTTTTATATTTGGAAGGAAGGAAATTGCACAGCTAACATTAGCCTAAAATTATCAAAAATCCGCTCCTTCAGAGCGATGGTTAAAATATAGAGTGCTCACCGGAACGCTTGAAGTTCAGGCCAAGTTCTTCTTAGGATCCCAAAGGGTTTGCACATTTTGTGAAGGTTGTAAAGAAACAACACATCATTTCATATATATACTTGTGTAATTATTCAGAATGTATATATTTCAATTGGGGAACAACTTCTTCGACTCCACTATGAGTTCTACATGCCAAAAGGGATCATTTTATAGCATTTTATTATGGAAAATCAAGAGAATATTGTCAACGATTGCCCAAGATCAACATTTTTTTTCTCCAAACGACGCTCAAATGATTACGACATATCTGGGGGTTTTAAACATGGCAAAAATAACTCTACTCGTTCTTAAAAGAAGCTTAGAAATATATTAAAAACGTTACTTAATATAATTAATTATTATTTTATACTTAAAACGGTATTCTTTCTTTCCTTGGTGTTTTATTTCCTATATATTGTACTTTCTGACATTTTCGTGTCCTCATAGAAGTCAATGAAGTTATGCTTTATGGACAAAAATAATTATAACTAGAGGACTCAGAGAGTGCAAACCTCCGCCGATCCCCACCAAATGAATCACTTGGTCTTTTTGTCATTTCCAACCCTCTACGCACTGTCCCTTTAACTCTACCTCCTATTGTTTAACTAGATGTACATGGAAAAAGAAACTGACGTCATCAAAGAGGAGAGCACAGCACAGCGACATCTATTGGCAGAGTAGGCTAACTTGAAATATTTATTAGTATTTAGCTCATTTTGCATCTTAAACAAGCACTCAGAGATACCAAAATTTAATCACTTGTTTCTTTGGCATTTCCAACAACTCCACAAAGTTTCATCCGAATCCGTTGCGCATTTTTGAGTTATCCTGCTGACAAACAAACCAAACCAACAAACCAACGCCAGTGAAAACAATACCTCCTTCGGCGGAGGTAATAATTTGTCATTGTTATGAAAATAATAATATGATTTTGATATAGAAGCTTTAGTTATTATTTTTAATATGGCTTAATACACTTAAGTGGTAGACTGACTTCATGTCATGCTTAAATTAAATATACTCCGTGGATTTAGAAGTGCAACAGATAATTTTATGGATCAACCCGCCGACTTTTGACCCCGCACCATCGTTTTAATTTTGTCAAAAACTTGATCTATTACCGTTTTTTTAAATTATTTATTGTACTCAACAATCACAAAAATGTTATATTAATAGAAGATACGTACTCTTTTGTGATATACCAGAGGAATATGCCATTAAACATGGAGATTATACTTTCCCCTACACAGAACTGCAAAAACACATATCACAATAACTCCGTGGCATTTAAAGGTCTCTGAAAGGGCTTCCAAATCAAAGGATACTCTTGGAATTATAAGTAAAGGCGTATGGAAGTTTTTTATCTGTTAAGTGTAAAAATGTGTATAATGTGTAGCATTAAGAGAATTGGACATTTCTTAGGCCATATATATCAGTGCCTTAGAGTAGGAGAGTCTGGACGAAAGACTGATGAGTCATAACATAAGCTGACAAAAACCATAACAAACAAATTTCATATCATAAATTAAGAGATGTTTGGACTTAATAGCAAATTTAAGTAACGATGACTGATCTAGAGATATAAATATAAAACAAAAAGGTTCGTGATGGATGAAGGGCTGCCCACATTACGAATAAAATTAGAAATGTAATAATATTGATATTCAACATATAAATCCTATTTATGCTCAAAATAGTGGCAAAATCATAAAAATAATGCAATTCATAGCAAATTCAACTCAATTGCCATCTTTTTACATTAAAATATATCCCCTTGATTTATACAAATAACATTAAATTTGCTATTAAATTCAAACATCTCTTATTTATGATTTGAAATTTGTTTGGTATGGGTTTTTGTCAGCTTAGTTATGACTCCTCAGTCTTTCGTCCAGACTCTCCTACTCTAAGGCACTGATATATATAACTAAGAAGGGAAAATAGTTGCAAAAAGCAATATTTACATATATTGGAGTCGGTTTTTTTTTGCAATGAATATAACAATCTGGATTTTTTTTTATCAAAATGAACAATTTTTGTGCTACAAAATATATACATTATAACCTCTACGATGTGTGCATAAAATGAAAAAGAAAAAAGATTGCTTTTAATTATATTCGATGAAAAATTGAAGGGAGTGCGATAGCCGTTTGCGTTTAAAGCGTGTTCAACTCTCCATGTCGGGGGCGTAGGTTCGAATCCCGAGAGGGGATGGTCATTTTTGGTCTACCTCATAGATAAGATCCTAGGTTCGATAGAATTATTTAATGCTAAAATACTTATTTATATCCTGTCGGATGCAATTCTATCGAACCAAAAAGGCAAAAAAATGAAGAGTTTTTGTTTTGGTTACATGAAATAGCTCATGATTTATATTGTGACTTAATGAAATAATACAAAAGTCAATTAATTGTTTTTTACCTTATATTTGTGAAAAACTATTCGGAGCCTTTGAGAAGAGTCAAAATCCTCACGGCAATATAACTTTCTGTTGAAAATATATATTTTATTCATTTAGAGTATTTATGGTAAATTTACAGCATTTAACTAAGTATACCGTTTATATAGTCTCATATTAAATAATAGGTTTAATCAAACACACCAATTTGAGATGGTGATACATTGGAAGTATCGTGATTTGGGTACACTTTTAATAGTAGTCATAATTTATCGTGACGTAATGTATTATATAATGTTTCTCTGATTGAATATTATCAAGGAGGATATTCAATCATCATCCGAGGACTCAACAAACAGTCACTGAGTTTTTTGTTAAATATTAAATTATATAATTTCTCAAAATAAACCTTGACGAAAGAGAAAACGGAAAATAATATCAAAAGCTATATGACGTAACATAAATAAATGCAATACAATTCCAAAATGAGCAGTAATGGTCCTATGTTTGAAAAGTAGTTTTTTAAAATCAAATTTGGACTTATTTGGTTACAAATAATAGTTAGTTGAGGAGGGATTGTACGGATGCCATTTTCTTCGTCAATATCAAGGAATGTTAATTCATGGACTAACTATAGCATACTCCTATAAAGGGTATAATATACACCTGTATATTAGACCCCAAAATAAACCACTTTTTTAGATTCAGCGATCTGGTTATTTTTTTTTTGCTGAAAACGAATATGTAAATGAAAATTTCTAGCATTGTTAGAAATCGGACGTCACTGGGTTCAAAGGTTTCGTTATGAAGCAAAACTTTTTTGTTTACTTATTTTGAAAAAAATTATTTTATCAAACTTAGCTATGATCAATTTATGACTTTGTTATTTTTGCAAATTTTCGTCAAATAATATTTAGTGCCAATAAATGAACATAAGTGCTGATGCACCAACCATTTTTTAAATAACAGCTCCTACTAGGGTTCTTTAAAGTTTCAAGAAGGAAAAAGAAAAAGAGGGTACTCATGTTGATATATATATATATATATATATAGTATATAGAATAATCTTTATCTCCACCTAATTTTTGAAGCTCACTGCCTCAAATTTACATATTAACAATATAATAAAATAGAAAGAATAGAAACTTCATATTTAGTTTTTGATACTTTGACCTTGTCAACATTAAACTACTTTTTTAGTCTTACAACATCATTGACATTGTATATCTTAATCAATAAATGGTCCTTGTCCTTCAAATAACTTAGTCTTGTTTTATTGTACGCAAAATCATAGTTTTTAATAAATTGAAACATACAAAAAAGGACTCTAATGGTTTGAGTATTTTCTTGCTACTTTAAATATTAAAACGATCGAATAAGAGGATCATATTTATTATATATATTATATATATATATTATATATTAATTTATCCATTTTATAAAAAAAACAATCGTCAACCATAAAATTAAAATATAGTTGTTGTTTTAATATATATATGTATATATTTATTTATAATAAATATATATATATATAATATATGTTTATTTATATAATATATATATATTTATGTAGTATATATATATAGTCTGAAAAATCTTCATTAAAATATCGTTTGGCTGTTAAACCTTTTCTATTTACTAGTTAATGAATTAAAAAATTAATTAATTTAGCTTGTTAAGAATACTTTTTCTTTTCCATTAAAAAAAAAAATACCAGTTAATAAAAATAATAATTGATTGTCTATATGTTATTATGAGCACTTGGGCCTTACAGAGATAAATATGGAATAGTTTATAATATATACACAAACAAAAATAACCATAGGGTTTGTTATATAAAAAAAACGAATTTAAACATTTTTGTATAAAACTTCTTTGTTATATGAACCTTGGCACAAAAACATAGGAATACTAAATGAATAAAAACCAACGTAGGAAGAAAGCTTTCAAAATAAAACTTTAGATACATTTTTGTGCGATGGATATTATATAGGACAAAATGGTCGCTTCCAATGGAACGAGTGAGTTTGGAAAAGAATGAATAAGTATTTATACAAGATGTAAGATATATGGTATAACTATTTCAAACTATTTGCATGGTCATGGTTGATTTGGACGGCTCGACTAAAGTTATTTAGTGGGTGCAATTTCTAAACTACATTTAATTAATTGCCTATACGTAGACAAGTTATTCAACTATTATTTCAAATATAAACATCACATTGTGAAGTTATTAAAATACTAATTTTCTTCGACATTTCTTAATTGAATCAAATTTTCTCAAAACAATTTTCAAATATAATATATACGAAGAGGTATAAACATTTTTTGTGTGTGTGAACTAATAGCATCTGGATCAAAGAGCCCATCGCCGTGCCTAAGATGTCTTTAGAGATAAGAGTATAAGGAGTACAATTTTTGCACTAAATTGAGGCCCTATCATTACGCACGGATTTGTTGTAAAGGGGAGATATTCAATAAAAAAAACTCCCTTTAATTGGGAGTGAATAATTTGATTCAATTAGTTACATAACAGACCTATAATGTAGCACAATTACAAGCAAGAGATATATGATCATATACATATAACATGTCTACTGGAAGATGATATATGTCGATTATAATAGTTGTATATGTATACATACATATATGGATCCCACGTTTTTTTTTAGCGAGAGAGAGGAGTACCACGCAGTTTGGAATTATTTATTATCTGCATATATATACGTCTATAGTTAACAAATACAGTTCAAGAAACTTGCTTTGAACATGAGCATTAGCATTATATAATCATCCCCCCTTAATAATGCAAACTTTGTTTACTCAGCTCCTAAATCAGCTCACCCACAACAGATCTCAACTCGGTTATAACTTTGTAATTAACAGCAAACGATCGGGGATGGTACATTGAAAAGTGATCGTGAATATTTATAAGAACAATTATATTTGGATTCCCGACTAAACAACGTGATGAAAGTAGGAGGACTAAAATCGATACTTTGATTTTCGTCACTAGGATCAATTATATTTTTTCAGTTTGCCAAGTTTAAATACTTTGATATATTTTATAAATGTTCAAAAATTCACTTTTCCTTCCTTAACACAAAAACTTTAACGTATATGGGCATTTTATTACAGCATGTAAATAATACATATTAATACAAAAATATCATGAATTTTTATTAATAGAAAAGCAAATTTAATTGAGTATAATATAATTCCCAATTTAAAAATATAACCCTAATGGATTCCATAACCCTTTCAATTTTGTGTAGGGAATAAAAAGTACCTCAATTATATAATTGATCCCTTCCTAAAAATAAATGATATGTTCCTAATAGCAAATTTTAGCTTTATACAGCCCAAAATTGAGTTTCGCATGGACAATGTATCATTTCGCTTATAAAATAATGGTATACATATAAAGACTTATTCTGTTCAGTAGTTATTTGATGTGTTTAAAAAACGTTTGATGAGGGGGTTTTCAACAGTTCACGATAAAATATGTATACAAAACGATATACAAAACATATGCTAGTAAGTAAAAAAAATACAACATATAAACATTATAGTTCATAACTTTTAGCCACTTAATGAACATACTCATTAACTTCTCCAAACGTAAATATTAAACCATTAAAACATAAACAATAAAAACGAGGTGTAAAAATATTATCTTTTATTATTGAGTTTTGATTTGTTGTATTTCAACGTGACTTTGGTGTTAAATAGAAATTAATATCCTGAATAAATTATTTCATATAATTAACATTTTTCTCATTTGTATCTATTACAAAGGAAGAACGGTATAAATTTTGTGAACAAGAGTATGAAAGTATTAAAAAAAACTTAAATAATGAACTACAAATCATGCAGTGTTCATAAAAAAAATTGCTCGTCATCTTTCAAACAAAAATTGGTCAATCGACTCCGAAGAAAATGTCTCTGGAACGTGATGTCCGAATTCGGGTCCACGCGCTTCTGGAAGCCGGGAAAACACCGACGGAGATCTCGAGGCAGTTGGGCATCAGCAGGCCAATCGTGTGCAAGGTCAAGGCCACTGGCATTGAGAGGAAGGTCGGGTCGGGTGCAAAGGAGTCTCTAGACGGGGAGAAAGTGAAGCAGATCCTCATGGCAGACCCGTTGAAGTCGGCCGACATGGGCGTTCTGCATTCGGTCTTGGTCTTGGCAGTCAAGAACTCGGGCGGAAAGAGATTGGTGAGGTTGAAGAGGCCGTTGCTGACCCCTGCAATGAAGGAAAAGCATCTCCAACGCTGCCAACTCTCTCATCAAGACAACCGTGGACCATGGATCCGGTGCGAAACAGGCGCAATGACCGGTACCTGAGCTTCGGGGACGTCGACGAGAACGTGAGGACCCTCACCACCACCAAGCATCCAACCAGCGTGATGTCCTTGGGCTTTGTGGCCTCAAACGGGAAAGCCATGGATCTCATCTGGTTCCCGACGGCTACGGGCTCACCGCGGCCGACTACATCGAGATCCTGAGGACCAAGTTCATCCCCTGGGTCCGGGAGAACTTCCCCGATGGGAATGTGGTGCTCCAGCAGGATGGAGCATCCGCCCATACGGCGAGGGCCACGCAGGCGTTCCTGGGGCAGGAGATGAACTTCTGGGCCAAGGACTTGTGGCCCTCACAGAGCCCCGACGCCAACCCTTTGGACTACGCCTTCTGGCTGCCACATTGAGTCCAAGGCCTGCAAGCTTCGCCACCGAACATCGCGCCCCGAAAGCCGCCGTCAACCAGGAGTGGGCCGGCATGGACGAGGACTTCGTGGTCAAGGTCTGTCACGCTTTCAGGAAGCGCCTCACGGCCATCGTGGCCGCCAACGGCGGGTACATTCGAATGAAAATATTTAAAATATACTTATGTTCTTTCATACTGTACAATTGGTTTTCACGTGATTATTCTTGCTGCTGTACTAGATCTCAATAAAGTTTGACCTGTTATGTTTAAAAGTTTCACTTGTACAACCCGGTAATAAAACATCGGTTCATTTTTGCTTCTTTATTTTTAAAGAAAATAAACGTCTAAAAAAAAAAAATATATATATATATATAGAACTTTGAGATATAACACAAAAATCATACTTTATATTTTTATAATAAACTGGAAAATATATTTTGAGATCCAAACTAAGTGATAGTAAAACTCCATCTATAACTTTTATAAAATGTAAATCATTTGTGCGAATGAATGGCATTTCAACTTACTCTTTTATAGGTAATCAATAAGGATAACCCAAAATGAGACATTTTCTCGAACGTAATTGGCGGAAATAAAAAAAGTACAACTTATTTTTTAAAAGCGAAGGACGCTAGTAATCCGGAGACTCCAGACGTCGCCTGGATAATTATTAAAATTAAGGGAGTGCGATAGCCGTATGCGTTAAGGCGTGTTCAACACTCAATGTTGGGGGTGCAGGTTCGAATACTCCCGAGAGGGGAAGGTCATTGATAAGATCCTAGGCTCGAGTCACTAATTTTAATGCTATAATGCTTATTCATATCCTGTTGGATGCAATTCTATCGAACCATATAGGCACACAAAAAAAATACAATTTAACCCTCTAGACCAGGTTCGGATCTCATCTACTGTAAGTGACAGTGCAGCTAGCAATCAACGTTATCTCACGAGTTGTATTTGGAGTTCGGAGAGCAGACTCAGGGTTATAGATACATGTTTTTTAGAGCAGAGATACAAATAAACTTCTAACAATTTTTATCTTGATTCTGAATATTGTAAATGTATTAAATTAGTCATCCTCATCCTTTTTCCGGATTTCGTTCTATTTTCTTTTCGGTCGTTATTATCTATCGGATTTTTATATCTACTTTCAAAACTAATTAAATATGAAAACGCTCTCAGAAAAAACATTCCATTCAACTCCAAGGAGAGATCAATAGTTTCACCCCTTTAAAATGGCTCGCATATTGAGAGGCATCCACCTCGTAGGGGGTGACTGTTCTTTATTCCAAGGAACATTGCCGGTGCTCTTACTTTGTGTGTGTCTTCTTTTGTCATTCACGTGTTAAATATAGTGACTCTCATCAGACAAGACTGTCTTCCACCATTCCACAACAACACTGGGGAGGGGGGACCTTTCTATAACACGGCAAATTTGACAGTCATCAGAGCATTACAATACATACATTCAAAATATACATACATACTTATAAACATATATATTTTTTCACATATGAACCACATAAATAAAAATATTCTCGTCTACTAATGTACTGTTTTTTTATACTATATATTCAGTATTTGGATGAAGTGTCACATACATTTTTCCTTCAATATGTTGTATATAGCATAAATATATATTTTTTTTTGTGCACTCATTCGAAAGGGGCATCACTGGATCTCTTGGCGGGATTATTTACTACAATTGTTATTTACATATGTATTATATAAAATATTTTTTTGAAAAAAAACTACTAAACAGATAATTATTTATTTCTCTTAATATTTTCTTTTAGTATAAAATAATAATAATAAAATAATTTTTAGTACTCTAATAATTTATTTATTTTTAGTTACATTAGTTATGTTTAGTGTTTTAAGTTTTATTAGTTGTTTCGCTGATAATATGATGTTAAATTTATAGCCTTTACCTGATATTGTGTATCATTTTATTGTATGCAATGTAATGCAAATTTTGATTATGTTTTTATTGCGCATACTCTCTTGTTTTTATGTATTTATTTTATTTACATAATAAGCGAACAAAGAGAAAAAGTATTCTATAAAATATAGTTCATTGCTTCAGCTAGGGTCTTGTCATATGTATCATTATCATGTTATATGTTATATGAATCTTCTAGTTTTCTCGAAAATCAGAGCAATTGACGAAGAAATGAATTCAATATCAAAGTGTACAACGGGGCCAAGTATCTTAATTGGTCACTCAGTGTGTTTGACGTAAATAACCTCAGCTAATGATGAAGAAAGTCCTTGTATTAAGCATTGTAACTTAAAATGCTTAATGTTGATTACGCAATCATTTGATACACTTTACTGAAAGGATTAGTCTAGGTGCGAGGAACTATGTTAGTTTTATAGTATTAAAACATTACAACACATGCCATCTAAGGATGATTGAAAAGGGGGTGATTAATAGTCATAAATATTATTTGAATATTGCTACTCAAAAAGATCCTTTCCAATTTGGACTTTAAAGACATTATTCAAAATATAAAATCATCAACGGAATTTTTAAATGTACCATTTGATATAACTTGTTGAGTACTTTCTTTTTTTCATGATTGGACAAGGTGGGAGTGTAAAACTTTGTTTTCTCCAAATAAATAAATAAGATTGTTTATTTGGGTTTGTTAATCCCATTGTATGAGTCAATATGACGCTATATCAATCGGGGGGAAATATATTGTTGTCATTTTTCTTTTATAATAGGCCAATATTTAATATCTATGTTTGACTCTCGTTCGGTACATGAGGACTAGGCCTATCCTTGAGCCCAGAGGCGGAGTGGGCCACCGGAGTAGTACCGGGACTATTCCGGTGAGCCGCTGGCCTCAAGATACCATAGAAACGGCCGTTGACAGCCTTTTAATGACATATTGGGGCCGTATAAGGCCGGCGAGGGCATAATTGTCCCAGTGGATAAATTTATTCCCACTCCGTTCCTGCTTGAGGCTTCAAGAGGTAACTAATGGACTCCTCGGCTATCTTTCCTCCTCTTGGGGATCAAGGACAGCCCTAGTCATTCGGGGATTGAACGAGGAGACATACTAGGCACATATAAAAATGAACATCAACCTCAGAAAAACATCAACAATGATTCGTTCACACGAGACATCACGTAAAATAAATCATTATAATGGATTGGACAACCATT
>CP045890.1:10364078-10382591 GCA_013387185.1 Caligus rogercresseyi
GAGCGAACTTATGACAACTAGAAAGAGGTTGGAGACCCTTTGCTTCACTCCGTGCTTCAGCTGTATTCTGGGGTACCCGTCCACGTCGATAACGGACTCAGAGTCCGTGAGGACATTATGAATTGCTCGGAAAGAGACCTCTGGGAATCCCACAGAATGCAATTCCCGATAATGTGATGATGCTCCACCGTATCAAATGCCTTCTGAAGTATAGGCCCACTACTGCGATATCCTCTCCTGATGCCTTACTTCTCCGATGGCGGACTTCATACTCATGACAGCGTCTTCCATCATTCTATTTGATCGAAAGCCGAACTGCTGGGGATGAAGGATCCATGTATCGACAGATAATATGACTATCGAACGAAGAAAAATGAAGAAAAACAATTTTACCAACTAAAAAGTCATGTTTCTTAGTTGGTTTGCGAGAACATCCTTTTTATTAACCCAATTATGGACCTTTTATGACCTATTGGTCAATTATACAAACCGTATTCTTATTCACCACTCTTTATCTCTGTTACATTTTATCCTTAGTTACTTTTTCTTATCTTAATACTTGTATGATACACAATACAACACAGAAGGCGCTCAGTAGGGCAAGGGAGGAGTCGAAATAATTAGCAGAACAATGGCATTGTCTTTTGAAATCCATTTATTTTATTGCCTCCGTTGTTATTGCTCTACCTCTATACAATATTATACTATTCATTTACCATTCATCCACCAACAATCTCAATGCTAATCTAATTAAATATTCGCTTTTTTCTTCTTGTTGTTAGTTAGGTAGTTAACCCTAATTCCATGAAGATGGATCTAATGAAATACAGATATTCGTCTCACACTTCAATAATGCTTACAGTGCTAATTGACGACTTGGAGTCCTTCCAAAGACTAATGGGAGAAGATATAAAGTTTTAAATATGTAAAATGTATTATTGTTATGTGATTTGGCTTAAGTGGTTTGATTATGTTAAGTAATTATTATTTCAATCCCCCCATTAAATCTACATTTCTCAATTAATGCAGTAGTTGACGTTACTTCCCACATCAAAAAGAAGCAACACCTACTATATAGTAGCACTGGATGAACAATCGATTCAATTAAGAAGAATACTCGTGGTAGCCATCTTGTGTAGATGACAAATATATATATATATATATATACCGGGTGTACATGAAACTTTTACACTCGTATTTAGTTAAATGCTAGGTTTCATGTTCTTCTCAGCTTCGTTCTTACAAAATACGAAAAAAACATTTGCTAATCATCTTTCAAACAAAAAAAGTAAACAAAAATCAGTCAATCGAATCCGAAGAAAATGTCTCTGGAATGTAATGTCCGCATTCGGATCCACGCGCTTTTGGAAACCTGGGAAACACCGACGGAGATTTCGAGGCAGTTGGGCATCAGCAGGCTCACCGAGTACAAGGTCAAGGCAACTGGCATTCATTGGGAGGTCGGGTGGGTACAAAGCAGTCTCTAGACTCATGTAAATCCTCATGACGGACCCGTTGAAGTCGATCAGGGCCCATGCGGCTAACATGGCGTTCCGCATTCCACGTTGCCTTGGCTGTCAAGAATTCGGGTGGGAAGAGTTTGGTGAGGTTGGAGAGGCCGTTGCTAACCCCTGCAATGAAGGAAAAGCATCTCCAATGCTGCCAAGCTCTCATCAACAACCTCAAGAGCTCTTGGCCAAGGACTTGTGGCCCCCAGAGCCCCAACGCCAACCCCTTGGACTACGCTTTTCTGGCTGCACATTGAGTTCAAGGCCTGCAAGCTTCGCCACCCAAACATCGCCGCCCTGAAAGCCGCTGTCAACCAAGAGTCGGCCGGAATGGACGAAGACTTCGTGGCCAAGGTCTACCAAGCTTTCAGGAAGCGCCTCATGGCCATCGTGGCCGCCAACAGCAGGTACATCGAATGAAAAAGTTTAAAATATACCTGTTCCTTCATATTTTAAAATTGGTTTTCACGTGATTCTTCTTGCTGCTGTACTAGATCTCAATAAAGTTTGACCTGTTAAGTGTAAAGATTTCACTTGTACACCCAGTATTATATATATATTTATATATATATATATACATATATATATATTATGGCATATCTTAAAACAATAGCATTACCAGGATTCAAAGGTTAAATAACTACTTATTGGCAAACCATTTCGATGTTGGAAGAGCTGAGTGGCTAACCAAACACGGTAAATTTGATCTTATGAGACGACTTTCCATGGAAAGGAGGGCATGATATATAGCTTTATACATAAACGTAGGGGAGATGTTTGGTTTGGGGCATTCAATTTGTCCGAATTTTAACAATAATTGTTAAATCTGTGAAAAAATAATCGAATGAAGTAATTACATACTATTCATTATATTATATTTATTTGGTTATAATTCAAAACCCGATTGTTTTCATAAATTCATATTTTTTCTACAACTTAAATGCCCGAATACCTCAACCAATTTGCTCGAATTTGGGAGCTCACCCCAAATTTTTTTTTGGGGGGGGGGGGCAGTTGCCCTCCTTGCCCCCCTGCAGAGGCACAGGAAGACATTTTTGGCAGGGGGCGCTGTTGGTGGAGGACGAACTTTTGAACGGGGTCTGGGGGCCCTCCCCCAGAAATGTGTGTTTTAGATGCAAATTTCCTGCATTCTAATCAATTTTATGGCATGGCAAATCCATCTGACTCACTCTTTCAGAATCTACCAAAGAGTTGGTACACACAACACAATCATTTCTGTAGCAATCAGAATCAATGGTAGCAACTCATGAACTCGCTCTTGCCAGCACTATCTACGGCACTGAAAATAGCAATTAAACACAATGCACTCAGTGGTGCTGTACATGGAAATAGCATAACCCAATGACTTGCCATTTCCCCCTTTGTTGCGGAAGAGTTGCTTTTCAGTGCAGCTGATATATAACACAAATATAATTACATTGTCACAGTATTATTATTGTTATAGACCTATTAGGCCTCTATTACAATGTTGCACCACAACTCGCAACACATAGCATTCCATTTTGAGTGAACCCATAAACCATAAATTGGCCTCCTGTACCAACTTTCGCTGCACAGCATGTGCAAGCTGCTCAATCATTCGTTTAGGATCGTATCCGAGAGCCCATTATCTCTGCAGCATCCATTGGCGAGCTTCAGGAAGAGACTCGGTGCGATCCAGCATCATTACCCAAAATTGCCGTCCCGATGGCCGTGGCCACGGAGTGGTAAGCCCTGTCGGAGCAAATAGCGCACCGACCTTAACGCCTCGTTCAGAACGACCCTGGCAGTTTTATGATCTTTTGCCACCACGTCGGAGAGTAAAGCGCTGATTGGGGTGTTAGTAAGTGCAGCAACTTTATTCACGGCGTCCAGATGAAATGTCGATCTCTCATGCTCCCTGAATTTGTTGGTGGCTTTACGCCAATTCGAAAAGCCCCCTCTTATGAACACCGCGTCTGCTCTCGTCTTCTCCTCCTATATAAGACCTTTCTCGACCGCAGACACGCAGGTGTAACACAAAGCTTTGTCCACATCCTTTAGGTAATGCAGCCACTTCCATTTTCCAAGCCATGCTGATTTGAATGATCTGGTAAAAGTTTCAGTCCCGAATGGTTTTGCTGAAAAATATTGCGGCTGAAACGGCTCTGATGGCAAGGTGATGTCCCTGTTCCCACGACACTCTCCTCAGTATCTTGCAAAGGGCTAACAGCAGTGCTAACAGGGATCACATCAGCGGCAGCACAACCTTGTCCTGACGCTCCAGTGCTTGGTAATATTCTTGGTCCGATGCGTTGGGCTGTGGATTACTATTCTTCAAAAGTTTGTTTTTGGGGAGGCTTTAAAAAAAGACGAAATCCTCTTCTGCGACATGTTGCTTCTCTTTGCTAATTTTTACACAGCGGGCTCGCGGGTTTTGTTTCGAGGAATATCAATCACGTCAGGACAAAAAAAAATCTTTTGGCCACAACACAAATATGTATTATTTTAATATATTTAAATATTAATATATTATTTTAAGAGCTAAGATATTGCCATCCCACTTCATGAACACAATATATCATATTAGCAGAGCGGAAAACAACAGTTTGAAAAAAAAAATAGCCGTATCTTTATTTCATATCAGTTTCGAAGCACCGCCACCAGGGGGTGCTGCCGCACCTCCCACACCCCCAGTTCCCGCGCCACTGCCCCCCTGTCTCCTACGCCTATGGCTTTATATACACAATGTAAACTTATGGACGAAATCGTATATGAATAAATATCTTTCGATCCTAGCAGCCCATACTTCTCTTTTGCCATGGCATTTCTTCAAACAAATATATAATACTATTAAGTTTTTGCTTATAACCTCTATTATCCTGTGATATATATTTTTCTGATTTTTATATTCACTAACAAGTGAATTTGTAGGTTTCAGTCTCTTATTTTTTCCCTTCTAAATGTTTTTTATAAAAAATTGATACAATTTTAACAAGGAAATTTCGTGAAAATATAAAAAATATTTTAAAATTGCTCTACTTTATAACACCAAAGCTAAAAAAAAAAAAAATACAGGAGATTATGATAACGGGGATCTTGGTTAATTATTTTCTTTAAAATAAAAACGGCTCGAAGAAAGTATTTTGTAGGAACCTTTCATTCTAGTTTGCTCGCTCGCTAAAATTGTAGATGATACTTATTTTGGAGAAATAAATGTTTTTCATTGAGTTTGTAGATGTTTTAAAACAAATTATAGCAACGATTGGTGAGTATTCATGAAGTTTAAAGGCTGTACCCAATTACAAAAAATAGGAACAACATAATTAAAAGATGTTACACTTTCGTAATGGCAGTTCATCATGGGAACATTATTTTTATTCAAAAGGGTATATAATAAGAAAAAGGTTTGTGGAGTCCTCTGATGTCAAATAAACATTTCTTTAACATGGTGTGCTGGTCTCGATAATGATTTCAAATGTATTTTAGGAGAAAAAATTGCAAGAAATATATTTAATAGAATTATTGTTAGGAACTTATATAAAAGTTGAAGTAATAGCGTTTAAAACACATAAGAAGACATGGCGATTATTTTTTAAATAGTATTTGGCCACAAATGAAACAGGGCAGGAGCCGGCATATTTGACAGTCGCTAAGTCCAAATGACATTTCATCGTATTATAATATAATACAAGTGGGGACATGAAATTAGATTTAGGGGCATCTTGCATGATATACAAATTTTAAGTCCCCTTAGAAAAGCTGGTTTGCCTAAATTACATTTAGGTTGAGAGTCTGTGGTTGCAGAATAGAAGGCAATAACGACACTAAAAACCCTTCGGCCATATTCGAGGTGTACAATTTGAAGACACATTGTGCAGTGTGTGATCTAAGAAGACTGTTTCTTCTTCTGTCAGATCATATACCTAAAATATTTATTGACAGACAAAGATTGGCTGGACTTTTTTTAAACTTTGTTTGTATGAAACATATCTCAATACCCACCAATTTAACAAGAAAATGAAAGAGAATGAATATATGTACATATAAAGATACATTTTATATATATATATATATATATATATCAGGAAACGACCGGGTACCCGGCAGTTTTTTATCGTCCCGGCCCGATGTCTAAAAATCACCGGGCCGGGACTTTAAGAATTTTAAAATATAAAAAAATATTTAGAAAATGCTTTCTAAAAAAAGCGTCGTCACTTTTTTGAGGAATTTCTTTACTGAAGTCTCGGCCCGGCACGGTCCCGGCGAAAAAAGTGTCCTGGTCGTTTTCTGATATATATATATATATATATATATATATATATATATATATATATAATATATATATATATATATATATATATATATATATATTATATATATATATATATATATATATATATGCAGTTGAAAATAATAAATTATACGATAAATAATTCAGAATATTGGAAAAAGATTAAGCAATCAAATATCACGAATTATTTTTGTGGTAAAAAATAACCACTATTAGTCATATTAATTACAATTGCAGGAAGCTGAAGATATCTTAGAAATGATGAAAGGAAGTTTTTGAACTTGGTAAAATACATTAACGTATTCTAATTCTCACCTTGTGACAATGTGATAAACAGAGATGACATTTTCTTTTTTTTCCTAATGACTCCTAAAACGGTTCCATAGTCTTTTTTCCCAGGGGTCAACCCTTCAGTAAACATTGTTTTTGATGGAATGTGCTGGACAGCTTGCTTTTTTTTTGAAGGGGAAATTCGTCTCGAATTACGAACACAATGTTTGGGAATCGTCAATATTATATTCTTAAGAGTGATGGAGATATTTTCAAAAGGAGGAATCCTGGCGATAATGAAATCTGACTGATATTCTGTATTTTAATACATCAATTTTTTTTGTTATTCTGTATTTATAAGAAAGATACACACATTTAATGAAATATAATGAATGTATTCTAAATGTTAATGATGAAGAAATAAAAAAATAGTATAAAAGTATTTTTCCAAGTTCACACAAGAGACGTGGAAATATTTCTTGCGAGTTGTAGGATTGATATCGTTTTGAAGAAGATCAATTTATTTGCAAGGTGGATATGCGAACCATCTTAATAGCAATCACTTTACTAGGCTTTATCAATAAGAGACTCTTAATTATAATATTGACAATTGCCAATTAATTTAATTATACTCTTCCTTTTCCGATGAACACGTGAATTTTTAAGCAAATCCTGTAATATGTGAACAAAAAAATAATATTATTTTATTCTAAAATAAATTTTTCAATTAAATAATTAAGAGTTTTCATGATTTCCCGTTTGGTATGGGTGGTAAATAAACCTCAAATGTAGTAGTTTGACGTGTTCTTATTTTTAATCTATTTGATTGCCAATTTATCGTTCTATTTATTGCTTTTAGTTCATATGATAGAAACATAACGTTTGGTTACAATTGTGATTTTATTGTACAACATTTATTATAACATTCAGAAAATATATTTTAAACAACAATGTTTATATAATTAACATATACAAAACTATGTCAAGTTAAAAAAAATTACTTAGAGAGTTATTTTTTTGTTCAGAAAACAAGAATTCCATCAATTGAGCAATAATTTAATTCATTAAATTCAGTCTAAAGCTTTTTCTCTTATTTAATAACGCATTTTTGCTTCACAAGATAATCGGAATGTTTAAAAAAACCTTTTTACAGCTCTCTGATCAAAAAAGTATTTTATTTGGCTCCCATAGTGTTCAGTATGAAGTAACTTCAAAATACATTCTTTATGCAGATCTAAGAATGAATAATTTAGATCCTTGCGCATTAAACAATGTTTCCTCTTTTATTGCACAATGGTATTAATCTATTAAAAAACGTTCTATTTTGTAAAACTATCAACTTCATGATTTCAAAATGGCGCCAAAAATTACCATTTCCCATTGAAATTATTAAACATTAATTCCATAGTATATATTCATAAAAAATCAATGTATCAAAAAATGAATAGAACTCCATATGTAAAAATAGAATATACAAATGAGAGTATACAAACATGACGGCGAAATGTCACTCTGAATGTCATTCAATCCATGATTACATAGAAGAAGAAGGTACATTTCAAAATAGGTGAAGGAAAATAACATGTTTGGATAGAGAACAGAGAAGTAAAGGATGTCTATCATAACAAATAATTCCTTGGTAGAGGTCAAGGGTTAAAACATCTAACCTATATAAGAAGGGGCTGCAAAATTCAATGAATATAGTTGAACAAAAAGAAGAAAAACAAACATCTTGATGATTGTTATTTAAATAATATATCATATAAAAACATTGCAATGTAAAATAGGAAAACTTTAGCTCTTATTTGGTTAAATACTCACCTTACTGGTTCAATTGAGTTACATCCGTGTGGATATGAATAAGGGTACTAGCACAACTAAAATTAATCAACCGAATCTATTTTCTATAAGGTAAACATGCGCCATCAATATTAAGAGTTGAACACAAGTTGTACACATACTAAGCTAATTTGTTGTGTGATTTAACAATTCGGTATTTCCGACGTTCTGTGACAAGCTTTTTTTTTGCTCCTTCGGGGATCAAAGCATATATATAATTATGAATAAGATTGTAACACACAAATAACTTCTCGAATAAAGTCAGCGAGGATTTATGTTCATTGCAACGGAATAAAAACTATAGAGGATAATTTTATTGTGTTATAATTTTGGAGGATTAAAAAACGACAATTGATGGGGGTTTTCGTCATATATAAGCCCAATCTAACCTTTGCCTTGGAATACTCGAAAATAGACAAGTAGACCAACTATTTTGGACATAGTGTTATGGAAAATTAAAAAAAACTAAGCATACTAAAGTTTGTGATAAACTTGAGTTCTACTCTAGATAATAAAATAATTCCGGAGAATAAAAAGAAATTATATTTCAAAAGTCTTTATAATATTTCTTAAAGACAAAAAGTTATTATGAAAAATCTTTAATAATATAAAGTACAAATGTGCAAGTTACATCTCTGATATAAAGATATGTAAGTTGTGATTAATTTAACAATTATTGTATTCTATTTTTTTAAATAAATAAAATGTATTTAGTAGTTAATATGAATAAAATCCAACGTAGTACAGTTTAGTTCTGAGTAGTGTTTATGTCGGTCCTTATCTAGTACCGAGGACTACAGTCCAGTCCGGTTCGGTCCAGTCCAGTCCTTTTGTCGGTCTTTAAAAATGAAAAAATGTATTCTTATGACGTCATAGCCTACGCAAGTAGTCATATCTCTTAATGCTATGGAAAGAAGAAATAATTTATATGAGGAAATTAAACTCTTCTATGAACGAATGACAAATATATATTTTTTACTTGTGTTATTAATAAGTATTATTTGTTGATTATTATTACAACAATAAATCGATGCTAATTATAATACCTCAAAATTAGCCTATAGCAGTTGAAAATAAAGGATTGTGAATGTTTATTTTTACTGAAACATATAACGAATAATCACCCACGATGGTATATGAAAAGTCAATAATGTGAGAATATTTTTTCTCAATTGTCGAATATAAATGTTATTAACCCTTTTGTTTCAATTGAATTAAAACCAAATTTTAATATAATATATACATATAATAATAGCATTTAGAACTTAAAAATAATACTCTTTCAATATTTTATGAAAATTGAAGGACTAACAAAAGACAATCTCAAGGACTGACAGGTCCTAGGGACCGATCCCAGGACCGATAGGACCGGTCCTAAGACTGGACCGGACCATATAATTTGGGACCCACACAACACTATTTCTGAGCTTGAGCGGCAAAGAGTTTTTAACCTATTTATTTTGTGCAAAGGAAAAAAATTAATCCAATGTCAAAACGTAGTACCTACGTATCTCAGTAAAAGTGCACCCATCTCTCAATGATGAGGGTCGCAGGTTTAACTCCTCCCTAGTGAGTAAAATTCATATTGATCAACTTGATTGAAAAGTTGGACGGACTATTTTTTTTAATATAATATCCACACGAATGCATCATCAACCCTACAGACAAAAAGATCAACGATGGTAGAACAAAGTCCAAGTATTCTTAATCATAATAATATTTAATTAATTTTGAAGCTACTCCTTTTCTTGCATGGATTTTTATCATAGTTGTTTTCTAAGCCCTTGATTATATATAACCTATAGATAAGACACGATACTCAGTTAGCCCATCTGACAACTAATTTTGAAATCTGTATTTTGAGGTCATGAACGATTTAAATGAATTACCAAACCGCTCCTAAGTTATAGAATTCAGTTCATTCTAAAAAAAAGTGTTGTTCCCGACGACAAGTATTGTTGTCTTTGCAAATATATTATATTCCTTTTTTTGGATAAATATATAAACTTATCTGTGAGAAATAGTGCTATAGTTCTAAAAACAATAGCATCATGAAAATCGCCATTTTCGATTGAATGAATAACAATATTACAAAGACATTTGTGACATGTCTTCTCAAAACTCTCGGAGTGGCAAAAAAGACCTGCTGTTGGTATGAATTTGATTGCCATCGTATCTTTACCCTCTCATTTGATACATATATAAGTTTACAAGACCCGTAAAAAATATGCACAAAAATATCATTAATTATTATTTATTGCTCAAACCACCGACCTAACAAATAACGGGATGCACAATAATAATAACTAGAGGCATGTTACACTCAGACAGTGTAAACCTCCGCCGTCACGGGGTCCTATGAGCCTTCGAGGCGGATTTTTTCACGACTGGGCGGCCGTAGAGGGACGGGGAGGGTTTCCCTCGACGGAAATTCCGAGAGGAAGATGCTCCCGGCACCGATTTCACAGCACAGCGACATCTATTGGCAGAGTAGGCTAACTTGAAATATTATTAGTATTTAGCTCATTTGCATCTAAGAAGCACTCAGAGATTGCCAAAAATTTAATCACTTGTTTTTTTGGCATTTCCAACAACTCCACAAAGTTTCATCCGAATCCGTTCTGTACTTTTTGAGTTATCCTGTGACAACCAACCAACCAACAAACCAACGCCAGTGAAAACAGTACCTTCTTCGGCGGGGTTATAATAATAATGGAAATTAATGTCGTGTCAAAAACTGATGAAACAAAGGAGAGAATGAAGGAATGATTATATCCCTTGAGCCGTCAAAGTCTATATATCAGTCTTAAAAAGGAATATAGTTTTAATCATGGACAATAAATGCTGGATTCCTTTTTGTATTCATACGACTACTTAATTATTTCAACAAGTAAGTAGCCATTTTAGTCAAAGAAGAGTGGACTCAATTAAAGGATGACTTTTTCTTCTCTGTGTTATTATCTAGTTATGGCCGTGCCTTAGAGTAGTATGAGAGTCTGGACGAAAGACTGATGAGTCATAACATAAGCTGACCAAAAACCATAACAAACAAATTTCATAACATAAATTAATAGGTGTTTGGATTATTAGCAAATTTAATGTTATTTGTATAAATCAAGGGATATATTTTAATGTAAAAAGATAGCTATTGAGTTGGATTAGCTATGATTGCATTATTTTTATGATTTTGCTACTATTTTGAGCAGAAATAGGATTTATATGTTGAATAACAATATTATTTATTTCTAATTTTATTCGTAATGTGGGAAGCCTTTCATCAATCACAAAAACTTTTTGTTTTCATATTTATATCTCTAGGATCAGTCATCAAAATAGGTTTTTCGTAATATTTTACCCAGAATAAGAGCAACAAACGATCGTTCTGGAGTCCAATCAGTTTAAAGAGTGGATGAAATTATTGGCAGTAGCCTCATTCTACTCTTGAATTGTGTGATGTATGATAGGATTGCCTTTAGATATAAGTTTTCTCGATGGCAGTACGTGGGATGCTTCCATGTTGTTTTTTGACTCGGGAACGACATTTGAGCTTATATCGTTAGTAAAGTATTACAAGAAGCTTATTTTGTTGATTCATCCCAGAGATACAAAACAAAAAGATTTCGTGATTGATGAAGAGCTTCCCCACATTACGAATATAATTAGAAATGCATAATATTGTTATTCAACATATAAATCATTTCTGCTCAAATAGTGACAAAATCATAAAAATAATGCAATTTTAGCAAATTCAACTTAATGCCATCTTTTTACATTAAAATATATCCCCTTTGATTTATACGAATAACATAAAATTGCTATTTAATCAAACACCTATTAATTTATGATGTTAAATTTGTTTGTTATGGTTTTTTGTCACTTTGCTATGACTCATCAGTCTTTCGTCCAGACTCTACTACTCTAAGGCACTGGTTATTGGTTGGTGAACAACAATTTTGTCCTGTGGTAAATATTTATTCACGTATAAAATATATATTCCGAATACTTTACTTAACTCTGCCGCATAAGACTGTGCATTAGGGGGTATAATAGAAACCTAATATTAAGATATCAAAATTATCCCCGCGAAAGTTGCGTCATAAGAAACTAAATGATCGTAGAAAAAGGGATTTTGTTTGACCCCCCTTACCCCCCCCCCCCCAAATTGTGTTCAAAGGTTTCGTTATGAAACAAAACTTTTTTTGTTATACTTACTTTGAAAAAATTTATTTTTTACAAAATTTAGCTATGATCAATTTATGACTTTGTTATTATTTGCAAATTTTCGTCAAATAATAATTAGTGCCAATCAATTAACATAAGTGCTCACGCACCAACCATTTTTTAAATAACAGCTCCTACTAGGGTTCTTTTATAGTTTCAAGAAGGAAAAAAGAAAAAGAGGGTACTCATATTGATTTTTTAAAGTTATTTTTTAAATACGTTTGCTTTCACATCCTAATTTTCATACAGTAAACACCCTCACATGGTTGAGAATGTAAATCTATGCGATGATTATATCCATAAACAGATGCCTCCGTTACTAGTTTTACAGCTCTTTCCACTGATTGTGAATGGCAAGTAACTTATTAATTTTTACATGATGTTCTTTTGCTTTTATAATACTTCCTCAGGCACAATTGGAGGAACAGACAAATTTATATTTGACCAGTCGATAAGATTTAAAAAATCTTAGAATTACAACTGATAGTTTGGGTAGTCGAAAATTTCTTTGTTTTTAATATTCTTTTTTGCAAACAAAACTTTTTCCAAGGCAAATATCTTGTTCCATTTATTTACGGTTAGGCATTCTATCAATTATTTTCAGGCTGGGCAAAAAAGCGTCTCTTGAGTACTTTTTTATTGAAAGGGCTAAATTTCATCAATCTCTTGTAATAAAGTTATGGCGAATTGATAATGCTTGAGCTTCAATAAAAAGAGGATTTAACTTGGTTTTGAAACCCTATAGGAGCGTAAAAATTAGTATACATTTTACAAGTTTTATGAGAATCACATGTGAATTTTTTGTGAAATATAGGATCTTAAAATTCTGTTGGCTTTGGTAAGACATTTGCCTCATGTAATGCTCCTAGGAGACCTGTAGCAAAAGCTTGATTTTATGATGAACGAAAGTTATGGATATAATCAACGTCATAGATTTACATTCTCAACCATGTGAGGGTGTTACTGTATGAAATTAAGATGTGAAAAGCCAAACGTATTAAAAAATAACTTTAAAAAATCTACATGAGTACCCTCTTTTTCTTTGTTCCTCTTGAAACTATAAAAGAACCGTAGTAGGAGCCGTTATTTAAAAATGTTTGGTGCGTCAGCACTTATGTTCATTTATTGCATATAATATTATTTGACAAAAATTGCAAAAAACAACAAAGTCATAAATTGATCATAACAAATTTTGTAAAAGTAATTTTTTTTCAAAATAAGTAATAACAAAAAGTTTTGCTTCATAACGAAACCTTTGAACGCAATTTGGGGGGGGGGGGGTAAGGGGGGTTCAAACCAAAATCCATTTTCTACGACCATTTGTTCTTATGACGCAACTTCGCGGGGGGATAAATTTGATATTTTAATATTAGGTTTCTATAATACCCCCTACTGTGCATGATAGTATATATATTCAAAACAATATCTTTCATAAATACATGTATTTAAATCGTAGATATTATCACTTTTATAATTACTACTTGAAATATTTTATACTAGCAGATGTTACCGGCGCTGCCCAGAATTTTCAATTTGAAATCCTTGGATAAGAAAAAAAAATCTACGAATATTTTTAGTGATGTCATATTAAAATCAGTTCCTTAAAAACACATCATCATTGGTTCTTTAATGTAATTTCTTCCTTTTTATTAAAAAGTTCGATATTAAGACATCATAAACATGTCATTTTAAAGTCATTTCATATAATGGCGAAGTCACGTATGATGCAATGAATATCGCAGATTTGTTTGGTCACCATTGATTGGAGAAGGGCAGCGTTAGATAGATCTTAAGTGAAAGTGTCATAGAGAGATACGTAAGGTAGCGTATTGTTACTCATATAAAAATAGTACCTTAAACAGTTGTCATTGCGTCTTCATCGCCATTTCTTCCACATTCTATTCGAGAAGGCCGTGTAATTAAACATCATAGAAAGAAGTTATTTCATAGGGAAATAGAAGATATATATGTTAGCGTGGATATCATAGTATTTGTTTGTTATTTTGCTGTTTTCATCCCATCAAAGAGACCAAACTTCACAAATTGAAGGTTAATGATAATATCATATCTATAGCGAATGTTACCCGGCGCTGCCCGGGGTTTCCAACTTGAAAAAGTTGGGAATGGAAAAAAATCACACGAATAATTTTTTGCATGTGATTTTTCATATTAAAATCAGTTCCTTAAAAAGTCATTATTGGGTCTCCATTGCCATTTTTTATTCCTTAAGGCTGGGTATTTATACTTCATAAGGAGAAATTATTTTTTAAGTAATTTCATAGGGAATATAGATTGCCGATGATATGTATGGTTGCGCTGAAAATTTGTTTGATCTCCTGGCGGGGGGAAAACAGAAAAAAAAACTTACGAGAGAGTGCGACTTCATATCTTTATCAAGAAAAGTTGAGAGGGTTGGCATCACTCTCCATCTCTAGGCATTATTAACTTTGATTAGCTCGATTTTGCGTTATAAAAAAGTTATTATTTTCCAAAAAAACTTATATTTGGGGGGAAAGACAGGGATAGAAAAAACTTATTTTTAAGTAATCATATGGAAAACGAATTTTCCGGTAAACACCAAAAAACAAAAACTACCTCAGACTAGTTCACAGAAAAGTTGGTCAAAATTTAACTTGGCAATTTAAAAAAAACGACAAAAACTTTTTGGCGAATAAATAAGGATGGCGATGAGAATTTCCAGGAGTTGACAACACCACTTAAACACTCCCAGAGATCTCAAAAACTACTCACTGAAAAATTTGTCAAGATCTGATGAACCGTTCGGGAGATACAGGGAAACGAACAAACGAACGGAATTATTTTTTTATTGGTATAGATAAATGATATATAATTCAAGAAAAACATATTTAAGTAATTAAGTAAATTTATAATAAAATGATGATTTTCGCTGATGCAATTCAATCAAATACTATTGGCAAAAATGTCATATATTTATAATACAATCTGAATGAGTCATTTGATCCTATGAAAATATAACTTAGCTAAACGTTTTTTAACTCCTCTAAACTCCTTTCAACTCCCTTAAGCCTTCGTATATAATAAAAGGAAAAAAGGCGCCAAATTTCAAATACTTTTTATATATCCCTACGCAATAGTCCATAGAATCCAATTTTATTCATATATTATTTGTATGGGATCTCGCAACAAAGAACAGCCCTGCGCTGTAAATCCCTTTTTTACCCACCGTTATTTGTAGTAAAAAAAAGGATGTTATTAAAGTATATATAAGTACAGCCAACAAGCCAAGGGTGCTCTATGGGAGGCATCCATGTCCATGTGGAAGGCCATTGGCCTGAAGATGAGTTCCTGCAGGCAGACAAAATATTTCATTTCGGAGCCCTATCTTGGGAAGAAAATGTACCATTATAGGAGGGCTTCTATGACCCGAATTGTCTCCATGGCCAGTGGCCACATTAACTTAAATGGACATCTTCACCGAATGGAAAGTTGAAAACTCCAACGTGCCGTCAGTTCACGACCAGCTGATACCGGATTAAGTTCCGGTGTGGGGGGCTGATCTAGGAGCTAAACAAACAAGTACATTAAAACCTGTTTTGCGATCCCCTGTGTATAAAGGTCAATCGCCCATAGCGGCCATCTTAATTTACCCTGCAATTCAATTATTATATTGTTATCATCTCTGAAAGGTGGCAACATTTTTTGAGGTTCCCGTGAGTGGTCAGGTTTACTTTCTATTGTATGGATTCCTCTCTCATGGATGAGGGAAAATGCTTGATGCTTAATCACTTAATGATAATATATAGCAATAATAAAAAAAGTTATTATTACTAGAACTCAAAATATGATGAGCTATTCCATGGCAAATGATATGTGATCAAAATCTGACAGGAGGAGGAGGGAATTCCTTCGTTTTAATCTCAGGGATTATTGAGGAAAAGGCTCCCTTATTTTCCAACTCATTGAGTTCGTAAAGAAATTTAATGATATCTATATTAAATAAATGGTGAAAAGGAAAAGAATACAGAGAGTAAAAGATTATAGCAACATACTTAGTAAATCAAATAAGGATGTGCTTTAAACACAGTGCGTGAAGTACCGATTTATATTCGGTATTTAGGTAGATCAGTAGTAACGGCAGGGTTTTTCTTCTACAGATATAGACAAATATTCTCTTAAAACCACTATGATATTCATGAATTCAGCAAATCGTAGCGGAAGATTTATAACAAACCTTTTTTATATGAGAATCTAGATTTTGTTGAATGAGTATCTCTTTACGTAGATCTTTTTTTCGTCACTTGTTGTAGTGTCTCCACAAGGTATTTAAGTGACTATATCACTTAAATTTAACTAGAATGTCTCCCTCTCTTTATTTCCTTCTATGAGATGGAAGCCTGATTGTAATTATTACTCTATACAACTAATTTACTTCTAAGAGGCCTCTCATAAGTCGTTTACACTTCAGCGTAAGTATTTTGACTATAGTAAAAAATCGCTAGACACCCTTTAGAATGTCGTCTTTGCAAGTATTTTGATAGTGTCTTTGTGGTATTTGCTATTTTCAGCATATGTATTCCAAATATAACCAAAAAGTACAGTTGCTTCAAATTACAATATGTATTATTAGGGGAGGATATGCTTGGTTTTTTATGTTCGCAGAAATGATGCACCATGATTATAACGCGTGTGTCATTGGGATTGATCGGATAATATCAATATCAAATATGAACTCCCCTACGTCTCTATGTTCTGTTTTGCCATATCACCCATGTTCCTGGGCGTTCTCCTTGTATATTCCCATTGATTTCCCAGAAGAGAACCCTTATAAATCAGTCTCCCCGACTTACCCGGAACTAAAATCCTTCCCTCCTCCCATCCCTTCAAAAGCTCTGCTGCATCCACCCTCCTACTACAATCCAGGCTCGCTGTTGAAAGACAAGAAGAGACTCCCTTTGATGCTTCTCATCTTACGACATTTTCCTGCATTTGTATTCCACCCCCTTCATTGAATGGAAACGTTTTTTTGTCTGGAGAGTTTATAGAAATGCATACATTTTTCGGACTCTATTGAATCATATTTACTCCTAGGGAGTTAATATATCTGCAAAAGGAAGATGAATGTGTCTAAACCATAGATATATAAAGATCTAGAGAGCTTATTCCCTTCAATAGCAGAGAAAAATCGTTCAGCTGTCGCATTGCTCAATATAAACAAAGTAATTTATACTACGTCATTGTAAGCTGATCATAGAGATAGAAAGATTTGTTTATATTGGGCAGTATGACGTATTTCTCTAAAGAATCCAATAATCTCTCTATGTCTTTATATCTGTATGGTCTAAACCACCGATCTATATAACTGGATCTAGACTCAATGAAGGAAGAAAGGAAGACTATTCGATGTCAGCCATTTTAGGTAGCTGACTAAATATATATGCTTCAAGTCGATGAAAGAACACTAAGAAGAAAGGAAGTCTTGTTAAACCTTGAATAGTCAAAGTCTATATATTAAGCAGTAAGGAATAGAAAAGGGGACACAAATTAAACCCAATGACGACAAGGACTTATTACATAACTTAAGGAAATATCTCTGGACATTAATTGTAAGATTAATATACAAAGAGTAAATTATTTCCTCTAATAGAGCAGTCATTTTGAGTCAATATACGTAATAAAAAAACTCTGGACATTATGTAAGATTTATATTCTAAGGACTAAGTTATTTTAACTTGTGATGTAGTCACCATACGGCATCAAAGAACTCTTTCGCATAGTTTTTGCACATGTCGAATTATAGTTTATTATTCTAATACAAACAAATAAGTAGTTATATTTGGAAGACGGATTGTGAACCTTCAAATATGGTTTTACCACCTTAAAAATAGATTAAGGAAGTATTTTTTTAGCCAAATAGATTAAAAACTAATTACTTTGGCCAAAGGCGTGTCCCTCTCTCTCTCTGCACTCATTTGATGGATCCCTTATATTTGCAAAAGAAAAAATAAATAGGTATGTGCAGATATAGTCGATGTTGTTTACCTTGAAACACCTTGCAGCAACAATACATTATTTTATGTCAACAAAGGAATTATATGTTAAAATGTGTATAATCGGAGAATCAATAAATGTACATAACAAAATAGAATTATGAAATTGTCATCAGAGTGTAATTAATTTCGAAGAGTTTTCGATTTTTAAATACATAGGCGTTACTTAAACAATATCAGATGATACAAAATGTTCTAATGAAGAATAGAGGTGTTTTATTATAAAATACTATTCGATCATTTTTGATTAATACTTCATTGAACTAATTTCGTTTGAATATGAATAAACATTGTAGCATTCAAATATAAAACAGATAATATTCAATTGATATTGTTCATTCTAGCTACGATTATCTTCACACACACACACACT
>CP045890.1:10382691-10394592 GCA_013387185.1 Caligus rogercresseyi
ATATAGCCGAGGATCATTATTATTTCCGTTTTTCGGATTTGAGAGTCGGGCTCCCCCCTAGGATTTTGCCTTAGTGCATGCAGACAATCTTGTAAAAGTTTGAACGAAATCGAATAACGTTAAGTGTATCCTCAACGAGGCCAAATTCATATATAAAACTTATGTATAACTTTTTTCGCAATTCAATCGCCTCTCATGTTCACAATAGAAATGCTATTTTAAAATAACTGGGTACAAATTATAGATACAGTCTCTAATTACATCTTTTTAATATGCGTACAAAAAATATACGATTAATAAACGTTTTGAATTAGTCATATTTTATATATATTATATATTATTTTTTTTTTTGGGGGGGGGGGTGAAAAAAGGACAAATTAAAATGTTAATTACTCTCGTATTTTTGTATATAAATAAAATATAACAACTATTTCGAACTCCTTGACATCCTATGTACAATTTGCTTCCATTTTTTTAAAAACATTTTAATTGTGGATATGCGTGGCAATTGATAGCGAAAAAAAAATTACAACATAACTTTTATTACAAATAATATTAAAACTATTAAAATAATCTAATTGCTTACTTGAAGATGCTTCAGATACCCAATTTCGTCGGGGAGTTTCTCAAAGCAATTGGAGTGAAGATTGAGTATGACTAGGCTCTCGGAGAGACCGGTTAAGAGCCTCCACCGGATAAGTTAGAAAGCTCATTACTATGCAGAAGCATGAGTTCTTCCTTTGAACTTTCATTCTGGAGTAACACCGGTAGGAACGGCTTTAAAACACATTCTACAAGATCGTAGATGGGCTCTGGACTTTCCTGGGCCTAAAAATACAAACCTATTATAATTTTTTTAAATAAAGTACGTCAGCTGCACGAGTACATACTACCCATACAAATAATCTCTGACAGCTCTTTTGAAGATATACCAAATACAAATAGTTGGTGATCATACAATAGAAAATTCCATATTTTTTAGTAGCAAGAAATCTACAGCTTCCCACTAATTTGCTTACGAGAGGGAACTTAAAATCTGGCTATGAAAGTGTCGAAATCTGATTTTGTATTTCATTTTACGGTACATTTACAATTGTTGTTTTTTTATCTATCAAAAAAAAACCTATTAAAAAAATAATTTTAAATCTTATCTTATATATAAGGTCCTAGTAAACTCAGCATAATGTGACTGGTCCATTGAAAAGGAATTTAAAACAGAGATATTAGACATAAGCAGTTAATTAATTCCTATTCCATTTATTTCAACCCACTTCATGATTGGTTTCAATATTGCAGAATCATAGAGTCAGCAATTTCGCCATAAAGTAAGTAAAAAGTCAATTTCAAAGTCGAATACCTAAGAGGAATACATTTTTTTGCTTATATGGTTCAATAGAATTGCATCCGATAGGATATGAATAAGTATTAAAATAGTCTACCGAACCTAGGATCTTATTAATGAGGTAGACCCAAATTGACCATCCCCTCTCGGGATTCGAACCTACGCCCCCAACATTGAGAGTTGAACACGCCTTAACGGAGACGGCTATCGCAATCCCTATCATTTCTTTGATATCACCGTTCATGAAAAGAAACGCAAAGTGGAAGAACGTGCAATAAGTGCCCCATTGAGGAACTGCAAGGCCTATCTCTCAAAACCTTTCAGACAAAACGTTAACATAATAAATTAGCTGAGAGCCTGTCATTATTAGAGCAGTTGCTAATGTGTGACATTGTCTTTGAAAATCCTCAAAGTATACAGCCCAGAATGAACCCTGCAGCTTCAGTATTAAAATATGTGTCACGACCCTAGCCTATCTACGCCAAATCTCCAGTTTATTATAAAACAATACAAGAAATTCAAGAATCCAACAACATTTTTTTCTTCTTTTTACATTATTCTTAAGGAAACCATCAAGCTGTATTTTATGTCAGTAAGATTGATTGTAGTTGTTGTTTTTTGTAGTTATTGTTTTAGATGAGTATATGATTTTAAGATTTGAGGTCTTTCAAAGGAAATTAATTTGAACTTAAATATTTATGCATGTTTTTATGAAACACAATTTCCTTTTATACAATACATATAGTGTTCTTTTTTATCATATTTGTATATATAATTTGTTTTATAAAAACCTCCTTATCGATGAGAAAAAAAAAAAGTTATTTGGGATAGAGTTATTAAATAAAAGCTCCGAATAATACCATCCATTTAACTTACAAGATACTGTTTCCGCTCTAAGCGGGACTTGTAGTCCACTTTGTCTTCACCGTTGTTCGTCCACCGCTTCCAGAAAGGCATTCTGTTGCCTGCCGCCGCCCACTAGTAGAAACCTTATCTTTCTCTCTCTCTTCCGCCAATCTGAAAAGATGAAAAACATATCAAAAACTGCTATAATATACTGCTATTATATATTTGGGCTGTCAAAATTTCTCAAAAATGACATTCGAATATTCGTTTGAAAAAAGAAATCCCGAATTCAACCTATTCGAATATTTGGTTACCCATTTACACATTTGCCGTGTAGCCCATATACGGCAATAATGCGGCAAAAACATAGTTAAAATCAGATCATTAAATCATCACATATAGCCCAGACATCCAAGTCTCCCGGAAGTTCCGGGAGTCTCCCGCATATTGATAGCGACTCCGTGATGCCCGCAAATTACTTAAGATCTCCCGGAATCAAGAGCGAGCGAGCAAACGCGCGAGCATCTATGTACACGAGTCGCGCGCACAACAGAGAAAGAGGGACCTAGAGACAGACCTGTGCGTGTGTGTGGCTGTGTGCGTGTGTGCCTCATGAAACATCCTGATTGGCCTGTTTTGGTAAGTCAACCAATCAATTTTCATTGTGGGGGGCTTTTTATCTCTTCTCCCAAACCGAATGAATCAGTTCAGTGTATCGAGGAACAGGCGCACCATGGCTGAGGGAGAGCCCCAAAAAACGAAAATATAAGACACATTTTACCACAGATTATACCAAGGAAATTAGGAAGGCAGGAAATAGGCCTAGGCCTACATGTTGCATGTATGTAAATAGTTATTTAAGTAATCTTTGTTCTGTTCTGTGTATATAATGTTATATTGTCTTTCATATTTTGATATATAGAATTGAAGAAGTCAAGTTCTGTGTTGAAAAATGATGTCCTTGGCCCTTTTTTTATCCGGGGGGGGGGGGGGTCACGGGATACCTCCCTGAAATGACTTTTTGCAGGTTGGGATGCCTGATAGCCTATATAATATTACAATTCAATAACGTTCATTCACAAACAGATGGAGGCGCTTGTACCGCGGGAGTGTTTTTTAACATTCGAATATTAATTTTCACGTTCGAAATTCGGTTCAAACTCGAACTTCGAATATTGTTGACAGCCCTAATATATATATATATATATATATACATATTATAAGATATGCAATCATGGGTTCTCTTGCACCAAAACTTAATCAGAGATAATTTGATTAAAAAAACTGGGAAAACGGTTTTGCATTGAGGCTCACAGAGTATTCATTTATCCTTATTGTCTATTAAGGAAAGCACTTTGCATGCAATGGACTTGAGAAGATAGAAGAAGGGATATACTTTTTGTTTGGTTATACTATGTATACTCAACACACATATATATATATAGTGGAAAAACTCAATTATCTCAAAGAAGCAAAGAAGGATGGTGTTGTATGTTCTTACAATTCAATGATTCATGTAAAAGGAGAAAATTGTGTTCCCCTCTCGTGGGTCTATTACTCTCTCCTGATAGAAATTGGGAAAGATAGTAAATCTAATCAATGATCGAATCGTCTATTTTATCGCACAACATTTATTTCGTCAATCTTTACACTCCATAAGAGATTATTTTTGTTTGTTTATGTCCAAATGGACCATAACGCAATCAACTATTAGCCAATTGACACTTATGAAGGAACACTAATGTTTATTTAAGGATAGGATCCAAGAGACCACCGAATTGAGTCTTGGATCTAAAGCAGATCGACTTCAGGATCTGGGTCCTTAACCTAGAAAACACAAAGACCTTGAGTCATTTGTGAACTCCATAAGAGGAAGTCAAACAAATAGTAACTAAATGTACAACTTCTAAGAATTGCTGGAGTTATTTGTTTTTGCTCAGGAGGATGCTGGTAAAAGCAATTATGTGCCATCATTCTTTAAAGACGAAAGGAAGTTAGCAAGTCATGAGATGTCTCATCACTCTTCAGAAAAAAAGCTATACTTTGAAACGAGATATTTACTGCTCGTATATATTAGAAAGTTATGAGCAGGGCTGTAGGAATTCGGAACAAAAATAACGTCGAATTTGTCCAGAAATGTGCAGAAAGAATAGCTGAATATGCAGACAAATAAGCCAAAAAATACTAACTAAGCTAAACAAGTCTAAAAATATGCATTCTGGATGAAAAGTGGCGACATTTAAAAAAAGTTCAATAATGTTTGTAAATGTCATTCTGGATGAAAATGAAACCTTTGGTTTTTTTAGTCCACAAAAAGTGGAGACTTTTTTTTTCTTAGAAAAGAAGTCGCAGCCTCCTCAAATTTTTAATAATATGCGATAAATAAGGCAATATATGCGTTGAAAGGTGTTAAAGCCCAAGAAAGTTGATTGCCCAGATTCCTACAGCCCTGGTCATAAGCATAGATAATATAAAATGCCGAAGTCACGTATGGTAGCACTGGATATCGGGGTATTTGTTAGCTCTCAATTTAATGACTCGTGGCATTATAATGAAGTCATGACAAGTTAATATTTGTGAATTCATATTAAGATTAAAGCAAAGTAGTGCGTCGACGAAAAAAAGAACAACAAAGTTACTGGCCTTTAAACGTCGTCAATCCATAAATGACGTCACGATTCAAACCGGTCTAAAGTGATTGAGTTCAATTATTACCTCCGCCGAAGGAGGTATTGTTTTTTTCACTGGCGTTGTTGGTTTGTTTGTCAGCAGGATAACTCAAAAAGTACTGAACGGATTCGAATGAAACTTTGTGGAGTTGTTGGAAATGCCAAAAGGAACGAGTGATTAAATTTTGGCATCTCTAAGTGCTTTTTTAATATGCAAAAGAGCAAAATACTAATGAAATGGGGTCTCTATTCAGGGAGTAGGAAAGAACAAACAAACAAATAAAAAATATCATTGACGTATTATTGTTCATATATCAGCTCAGGACTATGTTAACCCGTGACGTAGCTTAAACTTCTTCCTCTTCCCGTCTCTGATGTGCTTTTTTAATATGCAAAATGAGCTAACAGAGAGGAAACAACAATGATTAGAGATAGAAAATCGGGCGTGTGAAAGGGAGAATGTTGAATGGGATGTTGTGGGGATCGGCGGAGGACACACTCTGAGTGTATATATGCCTCTAGTTGGGCCGTATATTAATCTTAGTACTTCATGGTAATGAGTGATTAGATTACTTATATTCAAAGCGTTAGTTTTACATTAACGTATGTGGTTGGGGAAGAAAACTATAAGAAGAGTTTGTTAACTGTTCTTAGATAATTTAATAAAGGTGGCTTGATTCGGTTTGTTCAGAAGAATATTTTTTTCTTATAATTAAGACTAAGAGACCATTAAGAGGGAGTAAGTATCAACGTAAAAAATAAACAGATACTCAAAAGCGAATAAGAATTACCTCTACTCCAGAGCTTTTTGATTATTTATATCGACTTGAAATGACTTCTCTTAGGAATAAAATAAATAAAAAATCCTGCGAAAAATTATAGTGATGTCATCGTAGTTATATTTCATATCAAAAGTCGTCCCTCAAAGGGATTTAATTGTCATTCTTCTTCAGAATGATATTTAGATATCATAGCTCCACTCTAGCGGACTAAAATAGTTATTTCAGGCCACTTCCTTTACGGATAAAAGGAAGAATTAGTTCAGGCTGCGCTACTTTCGTTTAATGTTTTAGCTAAGATATCCACGATGAATGAATCGTATCAATGTGTCTTCAACAGTGAGCTATCCAGTGTCAATTGAATGGTCCATTACTTATACACACCCCTCCTTGTCGTTGTCCAGAAGAAATGGACCAGGAAAAATACGGCCTAAGAAGAAATGGGCCAAATACATAGGGAGACAAGTATTAGAGTGGAATATATTTAAGTATTGTACAAATACTATTTCTCATATAAGTTGCGTAAAAATGACATAAATAATTTGATTTTTGCAGTTTTAGATAAATGCACTCTTTTTGTTGTCAACTTTAGTTTAAAATCACCCAAATAATTGTAAATAATATGTATTGTCCATGTGTTTCTAGGCCGTATTTTCCTCGGCCATTTCTTCCTAATATCCTCCTCGTCAGGTTGGACACAAAGTAACTTGGAAAATGAAAGCCCTTTTACCCAGCTTTGACAGCCTGCATTAAAACACTAAATAATTCCATTTATATCATCAGAAATTTCCAAGTTAGACCTCCAAACAACACTTTTTTTAGAAAACAGTTGACGGCTACAGACAAATAGACGGCCATTTTTTTTTTTTTTTTTCCCACGGCAAGATCTTTATTCAGCTTGAATGTATATATAAAAACAATAAACATGAAACTGAATATAAAATAGGAAAATTGTGTTAAAATTTTTAGCCATTTTAGCTTATGATGCCTTTACTCAAGGTCAATTAGCATTAGACACACAACACACAGGATGATCCATTAAGACGACCAACAAACTTTGCAACTCTGTCCACATGCAACCCACTACCTATATTTCATGCGTTTTCTGCTTCACTTGTTTTATTTATTATTATTAGCAACAATAAATCATAAAAATGTACAAAAACAACACATTTACTATGTGCAGAGTTGAGTTTGTTTATTTCTTGTGTGTAAGTATGTATAAAAGTTATCCTTGTGTTATATATTTCATGTACTCATGTGGGTAATTTTTAGAAGGAAAAAGATTAAACCAAAAATCTTCATTTTTTGTTACCCCATTTGGTTCGATAGAATTGTTTTTGCTCTCTCTCCTCTCCATTTAAAGACAATTTAGAAATTCAATCTACGAGGTGATATGAAAAAGTATATCACTCCAATTGTTTTATTCGTAGCAACTTTTGACAAACGCTCAAACAATTCAAAGTCTCAAGCCATTGAGTATGCTCAAGCATCCGAAGCCTTCTACCTGAACAACTGGCATCTTCTCATCCCTGATCAACACTCTATTAGATCAATCTTCCTATCTGCCTCTGCAGGTTATTCCGTGCTAACAATGAAGATTCCCTGCGTTTCGGGGACCCAATGGACATACTTCGGCGATTAAATAAGTATTACCCTAATGGCGCTCAAGGGAACCTAAAATTTCTTAGACAACTAATTTTATTTCTATTGTTAACGTGCTTCTTTTACTTTTTTTTGTATTGTAGAGTATTTATTTTCTAAAGATCTGTAAAATAACTATTGCTTGACTTATGTCTAAGGTTGTGATTGTTTTTTCGTTAAAAACATTTTATTCGGTAGTGTGCAAAAATATTATTCAGTGTAAAAATAAAGTAAACTAAAAATATATACAGGAAGCAGAGTAAAACTTTTCAGGGTAGTTGCAAAAAAACGTAAATGAACATTTTAGTTCAAATTTACTTCACTGAAGATAACCTTATATACAAGGACGCATCATTTTTATATATAAAAATCCTGATGTCTTTTTAAAATTATTTTTATAGTTCATGTAACGCTTCAATCTTCCAGGCACATATTAAATTATACCAGCAGCACAGGGTTTATAAATTAAATTTTAACACAAAATGTATACTAATGTATTTTTTTTAAACATATATATATATTTATATAACTATTTTAAGCGAATAAAGTCTTTCAAAATTTTATTATGTGCTTTTTAAACATAGTCACATATATATTATTTAATATATATATATATATATATATGTTACGGGCAATGTGGAAAATCGGGCAATCTATACATTGCCCGGGCAATGTACATAATGCCCGTTATGTAGGGAAATCTATAGATTGCCCGGGCAATCTGTAGATTGCCCGCTATTTCGGGCAATGTGGAAAAAGGCGTAAAAACGAATAAAAACATATTACAATGTATTAGACTTGGTTTGAATTAATTAAACTTAAGGTAATGATACTATAAATGTCGTTTTTGCACCCTTAATGTTACGAAATTACCAATTTAAATGGATGAGAAAAATGTATTCCGAGACCGATATTTGATACAGATTAAAATAATCTATCCAAAGGCTCATGACGTCATAGGGTTAATTATGTATAACAATGCCACCTATAAATATAAAAAAGAAATAACTTCTTTTGAAATAAAAAATTCTCTAGATGGAAGGTATTAATTTTCTGGGATTATCTTTTAAATATGTATTATTATTTTATTAACCGGCTGGGATGCACTTTATGTTCTATTCACTTTCCATTATTTAATGCAATCTCATGGATCTCAGTTGTGAAATATTTATTTTCACTAATCTACTCCGTGTTTCTCACATTCCCTTGGGCGGTGAACCAGGATATTAATTTTTATTCATCTTTAGGTAATAAGATATAACATTTGCGACAATTCATGATATTAATCTTTATTCGTCTTCAGATAGAAAGTCACCATTGACGCCGATGGCGAAAAGACTCCCCAGGCTGATGCTCAAGGAAGTGTACCTGAAGATAGATTAGAGGATTGCTCCAGCATTCTTTCGGCTTGTTCTTCTTGCCTCTTTTTAGCTCCTTTTATGTGTTTTTACGCTCATCGTTGATGATGCAAAGCTTACATCCCTCTATGCGTCCTTGATTGCAAGATGGGCATTTATCTGTGATCTTTTGGATTTTTTCATTTGTTTGATCAACGATTTCGGATAATTGCTCCTCAGATATGATATTATTATCTTTTGGCAGATTCATTCCTTCGAGTCCTACTCTCATGGGGCGACCATACATTGCCTCGTAGGGAGTTCGTCCAATACCAGAGTGGTATCTGCAATTTTTGGCGTATTGGACAAAGCAAAGTCCATCGGACCACTGGGTTTATTTATTGTCCCGGAGCCACATCATTAAAATGTCTTGAATATCGCGATTCGCTCTTTCCACCGATCCTTGGGATTGAGAGTGACGAGGCTTCCCATGCACAAGCTTGCAATTTGACCATAGAGAACCCAGTTTTTCTATAACTTTGTTGGCGAATTCTCTTCCATTGTCACTTTGTAGAATTTGCGGCGCTCCTTTGTCACAGAATTTTTTTACTAATTGTCCAGCAACTTCGTCCGCGGTCTTTGTTTTCAAGGGACGAAGGCAAACAAATTTGGTCAAATGGTCTTGATAGACCATAATAAAGCGGTATTCCCTATCTGCAGTGCTTTGCATATCTATTAAGTCCACTTGACACCGGGAATTCATATTGTCAGAAATTATTGGTTTCACAACAATATTTTTTTTGTTTTAGATTTTTTTAGTAGGCAATTTTCGCACAATTCTAAAAAGAGCATTATATTTTCTTTGGTAATATTGTAGAATGATTTTTGTAGCTCTTTCATCATGATGTTACGTCCTGCATGTCCTAATTTAATGTGAACTTCAAATATAGTATCGAAAAGATCTTCTTTTGGGACAATGAGTTTATTGAGTCCTCTTTTGGCAACTTTGAGCACACCATTGCAATCGACCAATTCGTAACGGCTTTTCCAAAGGTATTCCTGAGACGAACGGGGCTTGCAATCTAATCGAAGACGTTGGAGGGATGATGATATACTCTCGTAGTATTGTTTATCTATCACAATAGTATTTCCTGCTTTATTCTTGAGAGCTTCATCCAATTTTGATAGATAAGCTTCTCTATTAACAGCCGAAACACTCATTATGATAATTGGAAGGTATATTTTGGGAAACGTAAACTTTGGAGTATGATTTAGCTCTTTGTGGGGTCTTTTTTTAAACTGATGAATCATCTCAGTGATGTCCAATAGAAAAGAAAGAGAAAAAAGCAACGTCATAACATTGGTTAACTTGTTCTTTTTATAAGCGAAGAGGTTGCGTAGTCTAAAGAGGAGAATATTATGCCGAAAATATTTGTACAAGCCATCAAAGCGTTATAGAAAAAGCTATGTTTATACAACTAAGGTTAATAAATCCTATAAAATATATTATACTATTCCTTCGATTTAAATTTGACTGAAGTACCCGTTTCTTTATTTGAATAAATTAAGGCACGATTGATTTGTTGTATATTGGTTAACTCAAAAAGGTATAATTATGATAAAGATATTTTTACAATATTCTATGAAGCTTAAAAAAGAAGGACTCAATTTAATTTTGAGAACCCTTTTCAAGAAGAAAACAAGTATGACGTAACAAAACAGTATAAATGGAGAAAATCCATTGTTGTGATACCGTTTCTTAATAATATTTTTCCAGGGAGAATTTGTCGACAATTAACAACGCGAATAAAAAAGAACAAATACATGTGTGCCATACTATTAAGGAAATAAAGCTCTAAAAAAGTGAAAAACTTTATTTACAGAGAACCAAATTGATTTTAGATGCACTGCTATCTTTCAGGAGTAAATGTCCAATTTCTTAGATTTTATATTAAAGTCCCCGAGGATTCTTTAATTCTTCATATCTTTTATTGAATATAACACAATTAGAAATATGATTTATTGTTATTGATATTTTTCTGATAAAAATATTGAGTTTTATCTGGAAACATAAGAGCAGACTTAATTTATTTTCCTTCATCGATCGGAGATGAAAATCTTGGTAAATAATAAAAAAACTGTTGAAGTAGAGCAATGGGAGAAGTGTAGTCACATGTAACATGGATCTTTATTTTAATTAACCTTGATATACTAACAAAATAATCTATTAAATAAAGTAACTAAACACTAAGAAAAGAATTGTATAACAAAAGATACAACCATTAATAGACAAGGAATGCCAAATGTTATCTGCTCATCAACAGTACGGTTGATTACACAGCCCCCCCCCCCCTCTTCCCCTTTTCGAATATTCGAAAATAAAAACCTTGTAAAAGAAGAGTAAAAAGCAATATATTTATTAATATTCAAAAAAACGTGCCACGTTCAAACGAAACAAATTTACACTCGAGAGGCGAAGAGTCATCCAAGGAGGATAATGTCAGAGTTGAAGAGAAGTTCCAGCCGTAAAGGACTTTCCTAGGATCGGAATTTTAATGGAAGATAGGTTTCTTCTGCAGTAAGTCAGAAAGTTATCTCCACAACAGAATAAGAGTCTTTCCAACATATCACTTCAAGATGAGAGAAAGGACAAGAGTCAGGCAAAAAATAAGAAGCGAAAAGTGTTTTTCTAACATACCAGTTCCCGGAGTAGTATAAACTAATGCCGAATCATCCACCAAACCAATTGGACAAAGCTTATATTCGTAAAGGGACTTCAAAATTTCATTTGTGATATTTTATTAAGGTTCACAACATCATTAATATCTAAAAGCCGTAATGGAATATAACAATGATAAATAAACAATCAAACCCCTTTGACGTCACCATAAGTTATTTATTATTGCAGATTATTTTGGTCTGCATGAAAGATCGGTCTCGTAATTATTCATTTTATTCCTTTTTAATGAGTAATTTCGTAACATTAAGGGTGCAAAAACGACATTTATAGTATCATTACCTTAAGTTTAATTAATTCAAACCAAGTTTAATACATTGTCATATGTTTTTATTCGTTTTTACGCCTTTTTCCACATTGCCCGAAATAGCGGGCAATCTATAGATTTCCCTACATAACGGGCATTATGTACATTGCCCGGGCAATCTATAGATTGCCCGATATTCCACATTGCCCGTAACATATATACATTCCTTTGATACTTGCATACTTTCTATGCAATATAAAAATATAGGGTATCTAAGTTCAAATAGGACATTTCAAATCA
>CP045890.1:10394692-10412316 GCA_013387185.1 Caligus rogercresseyi
ATTATATATATATATATAACCGGGTGGAACGCAGAAATTGTTACACTTTGTAGTTTTAACTTTAGCTACTTATATTTCAGCAAATATTCATAATTTAAGGAAAAAAACTTTAACATATAGTTTTATGGCATATATATTACATCAATCATCGATGTAGCCACCGTCAGCGATCACAATGGCCTCAAGACGCCTCCTGAAGGCCTGGCAGGTCTTTGTAATGTACTCCTTGGACATGGAGGTCCAGTGCTCATTAACGGAGGCTTTCATGGCCTCAACATTTGCGTGGCGGAGTGTACATGCCTTGGACTGAACGTGCGGCCAGAAGGCGTAATCCAGCGGTTGGCGTCTGGGCTTAGGGCGGCCACATGTCCTTAGGCCAGAACTCCACATGCTTCTTCAGCCAATTCTGGGCAGTTAAGGCGGTGTGTGCGGGGTGCTGGAAGACCACATTGCCATCAGGGAATTCTCCCTCACCCATGGAAGGAATTTCGTCTTCAGCACCTTGATGTAGTCAGCTGCCTTGAGCCTGAATCCTGTCGGGAACCAAATGAGTGGTGCAGCGATGCCATTGGAGGCCACAAATCCCAAGGACATTGCACTTGCAGGGTGCTTTGTGGTGGTCAGGGTCCGAGCAGACTTATCAATTTTCCCAAAGCTGAGATAGCGGTCATTCCGGCGGTTCCTTACTGGATCAACAGTCCAAGTCTTTTCATCGGAGAAGATGATGACGCGGCCAGCTGTTGCACTCTTCAGGTTGTTGAGGAGAGCTTGACAACGTTGGAGATGGACAGCTTTTATTCTCTCAGTGAGAAGTGGCCTCTCCACCCTCACCAAACTCTTCCCCCCAGCATTTTGACCGACCTCACAATCGTTGTGTGCGAGATCCCCATGTCCTTTGCATGAGCCCTCATTGATTTCAGTGGTTCCGCCTCCAATGCCTTCTTGATGACCTGTAGGTCCACTTTGGCCTTGCTACCACTTCCACGTTTCCTCTCGATGTTGTCCTTCTTGCCAATGCGGTACACAAAACATTCTGGCTACGCCCAACAGCCTCGAAATCTCTGTGGGTGTCTTCCCAGTATCAAGAAGCGCGTGGACTTTTACACGGGTGTCTCGTTCTGAAGCCATTTTCTCGTGAACTGATTGAGTGATCAACTTGAAATTTTAACCAGGCACGCTTTATGTTGTTGCTTTTTGCTAATACCTTGAACTATTTAAAAATCTGTCTTCAAAACCTCTTAATTTAGAGATTAAAGAGTGTAACAATTTCTGCGTTCCACCCGGTATATATTGCTTAATTATCACTTTAAACATTATATTTTAACTAATTGGTATTTTTTGAATTTAAAATTTTCTATTCTAATAAAATAAGAATTTCGTTCCTTTCCCTGAATCCCCCGAACGGTTAATTATCTTGATAAAATTTTCGTTGACTAGCATTGAGGGTTTCATGGGTTGTTATAGTGGTGGTGGAACCTCCCAGTAAATTATTATCTCCATGCTTATTTTATTCACCCAAACGGATTTTGCGTTTTCTTAATATTGTCAAGTTAGATTTGGACCAAAGTTTCTGTTGATGACTTTAAGTGTATTAAATGTATTTTTGACTCTGGTATTCCTGGAAAATTGGTTTCTCATATGTTTATTTTATGAGGAAAAATGTTTTGTACGATATCGGGTTACTGAGAAATATGTTTTGCAGGTTGTTGTTCCCTGAAAAAAATATGCTGATAAAAATCAATTTATTATTTCTTTGTTGGGTCCTCGGTATCTCCTAAACATTTAGTTATATATAGAACAAATTTTCCAATTCTAAGTTTGAAATACCAAGAAAATATTAAGTCAAAGCGGAAAATCACGGGAAACGTTGGGTAGATCCTCTACTGTATTATATACATTAAAAGACTATTAGCAGAAAACCTGTAAGTTAAATTAGCCGAACGTGAATTATTAATTGTACAATGTGTTGGATCCGGAAAAATAATTGTGTGTGCCGCACAAATGTGTTAAGTATCTAGTGTATGTATGGTCGAACCGACAGCGAAAGGGGAACATGTAGCCAGGTCTGTATATAAGGTCTGGGCAATACAAAAACAACATGTAATCCTAGCAGTATAACTACTCAATGACGTCATTGGAGAACGATTATATCTATCTATCTATATATCTATCAATTTCTCTATCTATTTATAAATATATATATATATTGGTTTTAGGAATGTTTACAAATATATAAAACTTATGCACAAAGAAAATCTGTTAAAGCATTTTTTGTTGGGAATTATTGACAGTAGTAATTTTTCCTTTATCCTTTCCTTTATATATGAACGAAAAAGTACTCAAAATGGGGCTCAGTTTATAAAATAAAACTAACAAATGTGCTCATTAATGCTCAATAAAGCTATTTTGACTGATAAACTGGGCCCGAAAGTCAGTAGTTTCCTTTAAAAATGCATTTTATACAAAAGTGTCGTAAGGAAAAATTCCTACTATCAATAGTTCCCAACAAAAAATGCTTTATCAGATTTTCTTTGTGCATAAGTTTTATATATAAATATTCCTAAAACCAATATATATATTTATAGATAGATAAAGAGATTGATAGATATATAGATAGATATAATCGTTCTCCAGTGACGTCATTGAGTAGTCACACTGCTATATGTTTTTTTTGTATTGCCCAGACCTTATTATACAGACCTGCATGTAGCTATTAAGCTGTATGTATGTACAGTGTTTTCAGCTCTATTTAGGGCCATTTATAAGGAATATTTTTATGATGTTTTCGCCTGGAATGGAGGTCTCAAGGGTCTACTTCCTCATATGCTTACCCTTGTTCTAATAAAAAGGATAGTAAGTATGTTTTGTTATGTTGAAACAAGAATTGGCTCTATGTATACAAACATATCTTGCTATATTACGTGGTATTAAAGGTTGGCACCTCTTTACATTGTAGTATCCATAGATAGGGATATTTATAATATACATGGATACTACAATTTGAAAGAAGTGAGCTTAAGTTTTTCATTGAAAAACAATTCTTAGGTAACAAAAAATAGATTGAAACCTACTTATATTAATTAATTAAATATTTTTTTGTGCTGTAAGTAACGCAGACGACTTTTTTCATTGAAATATGTCTAAATCTAAACTCCTATTACCTAAGCCTTACTTTTATAACTTTAAAGTATCCTTATTTATGGACTCTGCACATAAAACTGCGAAATAATAATAAAATATAATTATATTATTTGTTATTCTAGAAACTCTACCTACAGCACAATCGCCTAAAGAAAATCCCGGATTCGATCGGCCAGTTAAAACGACTGGATACCCTCAACCTCTCTCATAATGCTCTCAAACAGCTTCCCAGCAGTATCGGGGACTGCTCTCGCCTAAAGACATTAGAAATCCAGGAAAACCCAAAGCTTTTATCTCTGCCAAAGAACTCTGCCAGGCCCGAGGATCGAGACTCTCGTCCTGGATGCAGGGGTCCTCACCTATCCCTCCCAGGAGACACTCTCCAAAGGAACTGAAGCCATTATGAAATATCTTTCTCAAGGTAAGTTAATATTGAAGTCCTTTATTCTCCAGTATTTTTTTTCCCGCAAAATGATCAGAGCTGGGATTGTAACGATTTATAATGGTTAGATCCGGCGATCCCTTGTAAGATTTTTTCAGTCAATGCCGATATTTTTACTATTTGATACAACTACCCAATTTATTGAATGATTTATCTTAAGCGAGGCGGTAGATTAAAATGATTGTGAAACTTATCTTATATCCGAATCTTGATTTTTTGAAAATTCACCGATATCGATTGAGCACAACTTGCTAAAAAAAACTACCTATACCAGCAGTAAACTTTTTCTACCGATCTGCCAACGAGTCATCTTTTCCTGGATACTGAATCGCGATTATGCGATTTGTGGGGGTGATGCCCCTGTTATTGGTGCAAGTAATAAAGCATTCATGGATAAAATCTAAAGTGCTTTATCCGTACCATATTTAGGATATTGACTGATATATCAAATATTTACCCATGAAATCTATCCATTAATACAAAGAATAAATAGCATATAACAATCGAGAGAAAAAGCCAGCCTTTATGTACAAAAGAGGAATTAAGATAATATTTATATGGCAAAGAGTCTATGGTAAAGAAACGTCCTAGGTAAAAAGTGTTTAAAAATTAGAAAAGAAGAATGAATACTGAAGAAACGGTCAAAGTGGTGGGCAAGTATTTGGCGCACCTACATATTGCCTAAACAACAGTTCTCATCTAAATTGAGTAATGTAAGAAACGAATTGCATGCATTTAAAATTGCCTATATTGTATTTGGACCGTAAAGTGAATTTGAACTTAGTCCACTTTTTTTTTCTGGGACACATTAAAGAAGATGTACTGCCAAGTGGGCTGCATTAAAAGTACAATACCACCAAGGGAATGTGATAATGTGTACCCTTTCTCCAACAGCAGCAAAACTCAACTTATATTAACTACCTCATTAAATAAAAAGACAAACCTTACAAGAGGTAAATGATGTTACCTATATTTGACGTGACAACTTAGTCATTATCGTTAGGGATAACAAAAGTGTTTCTCTCCCAAACTCACCAATGAACATAATTATTTGGTGGCCATGGAATTCAGCCCACACGGGATTCAGCCCACATGGAATTCAGCACATTCAGCCCACATTCAGCCCACAATTCAGCCCACATGGGATTCAGCCCAAGGAATTTTTTGGGGGGCTTTATTTTTTATACTTTTTATTATTTTTATTTATTTATTTTTTATATCTTTTTACAATTTTACAATTATTAAATTTATTTTATTTGTTTTTATTGTATTTTATTTTAGTTGCTAAAGATGTGTGCCACTGATCGCAAGTATTGCAACTTGTCATTTACATCATTATAGCAGTCCACCCTTGCAGCCAGCCTCTCTGATAGAACAACGTATTTGTTTCTTGGTGGAGGGTTGCTTGCCACCTCGTTGTCTGCCCGCGTTTCAAGTGAAGACTAATATCCTTTTTCAAACCATCCATTAGCTTCCAAATGGAAGGATGCTGGGAAAGGAACAGACTCTTCAATCCATTGTGGTAGCCTTCAACAGCATTAGTGGTTCTTGGAATGTTATTCCTTGGAGCCTGAAAAATGGTTCCAGACAGCTACTGGGTACCTGGGTGGCCCCCTTTCTCTTCCCTGGCCCCTGTCCCTCCCCTGAATATAAGTCAGCTCAAAGTATGCAATTAACTCATCTACCCTCTCCAGAGGAGGGAAGCTGTCAGCCAAGTTGTTGAAGATGTCCAGGATATCTTCCTCAGGCACAAAAGAGATAGCAACCAAGGATTTCACACACATGTTGAATTCTCTGTTACGCTCATAGTCCACTTTCAAGCCAAGCTCTGCTACCTTTCGTTGGACTGACTGCCCAAGATGAAAAAGACAACCCTTGATGTCTGCATTTGGGTGTACCTGGCGGAAAGCATTTTGTGCAGCATTCTCGAAGTCCGTCAGAATTGTTTGGGGGTTTGCATCTGGAATTATATTTGCAAGAGCTTCCAGCATTTGCAGATAGGTTGCCTGTGTTTTGTTTGGTAAAAGGAAGTACACACAAGGTGGGTACTTACTGCCCACTTTGGCATGTATAGTGTACAGCTGGAAATAAATACTGGGAACAACTGCAAAGGTTCCATCACCAAGCCACACCTCAGCATTCTCTAAGACATAAAGTAAGTTCATGTCTCCCAAAATCAGGATTCTGCCGGGATCTTGAGAGCCACTATCATGCAAATAATATCTGTAAACCTGGCAGGTATAGCAAAATTCAAGGATTGAGGGTTCGGTTCAACAGGGTTGGTTGCGCGCCTTTTTACCCTCACGTTGTCTTCCAGGGTTGATCTTTTGGGTAGCCTTTGGAGAACATCTTGTGACAAGCCAGTCATGTTTTCTGCCAAAATTGACCTGGTGGAATCTTGCCCAGCTGCCGTAGCAGACCTGATGTCTGACTGCACTTGCCTGACTACTCCAGTTAGAGGATCCTCAGGGTGTGAATGATTAAGGTTTCCCTGACCATCAAGAACTATCCCATTTACGGTTCTTATACTGGCTGGACACTTGAATTTCACATTTTCTCTGCATCTCCTGGTGAGTTCTCCATTTTTTTCCCATACGGTCTTTCCTCAGGACATACTCAAAGCCCCCAACCCTTTTCACTTGATTTCCTCTTTCCGTCAAGTTTGCCATTTTATCTAGCTTAGGTGGACAGGCGAGTGCATATGTGGACAAAGCAGAGCAGAATATGGCACTGATGGCATTGCAAGAGTTTTGTTCAGAACAGGGACTTGCTTGGCATGCAAGTGTGGGCTGAATCCGTGCGGGCTGAATTCCATGTGGGCTGAATTCCATATGATTTGTTGAAATTATTTCATTTCATTTGTCTTTATTTTTCTTCGTCCGATAGTCGAAGTGATGATCCATTTATCGACAGATATGGGCTATTTGTCCCCTTAAGCATAAACCGTTTCATTACTCAATCAATATACATACAGAGGTGGAATAGGAGGAGTCCATTCAAAGGATTCACCAATGACGTCATTGGATGTAGCCCCATGAAGAAGACATAATAAGTGTTTAGTATTCCCTCTGACTTGATGCTCACTCTTCAACAGCGGCGAGTGAAGTGATACATTGTAGTATAGGATCAACTGCTTTTTTGTTCTTCCTTCTCCTTTTCAGGTTAAGCCAATCACGTTTCAAAAAGCCCCACTTTTTTTGGCCTATATGGTTCAATCTTACAAGATATATTAAGCATTATAGCATTAAAATTAGTCACTCGAACCTAGGATCTTATCAATGGCCATCCCCTCTCGGAGTATTCGAACCACCGCCCCCAACATTGAGAGTTAAACACGCCTTAACGCACACGGCTATCGCACTCCCTTAAGCCCCACTGTTTTCTTACATATTGTAATAGTTATAGAAAGTATACACGCTCATGCTCTCAAGGAAAAGGCATCATACTTTAATAAAAAAGTACAACTTTATTCATCTAATTTGAGCAGAAACATTTTATAACAAAACATAACATAAAGGTAACAAAACAATGACTATCGCAATTTCTAACTAGAGGACTCAGAGAGTGCAAGCCTCCGCCGATCCCCACCAAATGAATCACTTGGTCTTTTTGTCATTTGCCAATAGATGTCGCTGTGCTCTGCTCTCCTCTTTGAGAGCACAGCACAGTGACATCTATTGGCAGAGTAGGCTAACTTGAAATATTTATTAGTATTTAGCTCATTTTGCATCTTAAAGAAGCACTCAGAGATGCCAAAATGTAATCACTTGTTCCTTTTGGCATTTCCAACAACTCCACAAAGTTTCATCCGAATCCGTTCCGCACTTTTTGAGTTATCCTGCTGACAAACAAACAAACAAACAAACCAACGCCAGTGAAAACAATACCTCCTTCGGCGGAGGTAATTAATTGAGAAAGGGCATTTATAATTTTTTCAACAAATAAATTGAAGTTTTCATTAAGTGGAAGCCCCACTATAAACCATTTATCATTTTGGTTGTTTTTAAATGTATTACAAGGGTCGCTGTTTATAAAAGAAAAATATTGTTTTTGTAAATAACGCCGTATTTAGGAATATAGCCACTGATTTAGACCAATCAAGTTGCTTTGATGCTGAGAACTTTGTACTGCTTAGAGGACTCGGCTAATGGCGGGAAGTGCAGCCATTTTTGAATAAAAGGAAAATCCACAGCTTGATACTTCTAATACTAACGTCGGCTATTTTATGCAAACCCATACCAATATTAGATAAATCCAGGCTTGTGAACGGAACGCCAAATTGAACGGCGTCCAGCTGAACTCACGTTCAATGAACGGAACGCAACTTTTTTTTTAACGCTGAACGCAAGAAAAGAGTTTTGCGTTCACCGTTCAATTTTTTTTGGAGATTCTTTTCTAAAAAAACGTCATTCTTTTCTAATAAAAAACGTCATCAATTTTTTTCTAAATTTTTTTTCCAAAAAAAACAGTATCACTTTTTTTGAAATTCTTTTCTTAAAAAAATGTCGTCACTTTTTTATTTTGGGAATTATTTTCTTTAAAAAAATAACTTTTTGGGAAATTATTTTCTAAAAAAAATCATCACTTTTTCTGGAGATTCTTTTTAGAAAAAAAACGTCGTCACTTTTTAAAATATTTGAAGCTGAACGCTAACGGAACGCTGAACGCAAAAAATTAAACGGAACGCTATTTTTTTTTTAACGCTGAACGCAAAAACATTAAACGGAACGCTATTTTTTTTTTAACGCTGAACGCAAAAAAGCTGAACGCTCACAAGCCTGGATAAATCCCGTAGCTAAAGATAGCATGGGGAATTAATGGAAGCAAACATTCATATAATATACTAATGAAAGTAAATATCCTATAATAAAGTTTTTAACTTTTAGAATACACCTATTGAAAGCCTTAATTATAAACTGCAGTGCTTTCATTATATATTTTCCTGTATTCAAGTTCTTTATAAGTTTCTTTTATCTCTAAAAATAAGAATACAACAAATTTTAATGGGAAACATGTTTAAACACTTCAAAGTTTATGTATAAAACGTGATCCTTTGTTTATTGTAAAGTTTTTTTCATTTTTATTCAATTGTCAATTAAGTCTCATATAGTTTTTTATTGTCATATTATGTTATAGACAAAACATGCCAGTCATAGCATTTTATTTGCTCAATATGTCCATATCGTGCTCCCATAATTATTCTGGTTAAAAAAATCATTTACTGAGATAGTGTGCAATTAAATTCGAGAAATATCAGCCACGGGGGGGGGGGGGGGTATTCATTTAAGGAAACTCAGATAAAACCTAAGAGTTGAAAATTATCTGTATTGGTAAAGAAATCTACTGCTAGCTCTGTGTATTGGTTATAATTTGAAGGGATGAGCCTTGTGAGAACTCACAAATGAACAACAAATTATGTTATAATATAAATATACCTATCAATTAAAGGTTTTCAGTCATAAATCTTTTATTTAATCAATATTTCTTATAATTGGTATTTTGGTAGATCCATATAACCGGCAGCAGATTTTTCTACCAACACAGATCATTTTGAAATAGTAAAAACTACCGAATCCTGCTACCAATTACATGATTTTATCAATCGGTAGCTATAGATTTCGATTTCTGGAAATGAATTGTATAATATATCAAATACCGATAGCGACTATTTCGGTTGATATTTTACAAATATCTTGATACCAATTGAATACAGGTTGCTAATGACTACTGATACAAACAGTTGATCTTTATTACCGAATCCCAGCTCGTTCAATAATTATTTATCAATGTCAGTAAACTATGCCAACCATTTGAATCTAAAATTCCTCTCGTTTCCATTTCCATTTTTTAAATGCTTTCAGAATGTGATATCGAGTACATAGCCGCCTCGGAGTATACGCCACCTCCACTTGAGAACGGAAATGGAGTCCATCTCATCATGGTGGACCCTTACGACTCCATCATCGAAGGAAACCTCAAAAAGCTGGAAAAACAAAAGGTAGAAATAGTCATTCAGTGTTGAACTCTGAACCCTTCATTCAATAAGTATCTTATTTACTCTTCTGAATCAAGCAATCAAGTCAAAATAACCCAAAGGTGACTCTAAAAGGGACTTTTTGACACGTGAAATAGTTTTAATGGTTCATATAATTTTAAAATAAAAAATAAAATCAGGAAACGACCGAGTCCCGGCTGTTTTTTGAGCGTCCCGTTTTTTTAGACACTGGGCCGGGACTTAAATAATCTCTTTCGACGTTTTTTTCGGAAAGGAATTTTCGATATATTCTTTTCTAAAAAACGTCATCACTTTTTTTTTAGATATATATATATATTTTTTTTTATTCTTAAAAAAAAAGTCCTCACTTTAAAAAATCGTCATCACTTTATTTGAGAAATTTGTTTTTAGAAAGATTTTCTAAAAAAATGTCACTTTTTTGAAAGTCTTTTCTAAAAAAAACGTCGTCACTTCAGAATGTCGAAGGAACGAAAATAAATATTAAGTCCCGGCCCGGGTGCCGGCGAAAAAATGTGTCTCAGTCGTTTCCTGATAAAAATATATTGATGATTTAATCAAATATTGAAATAAACTATTAAGTATGCATATAATGTATACAATAATATAAAAATGCAATTAAAAACTAAGTATTCAAAATTGATTCAAGTCGTCAAAAAGATTAGCAAATATGGAAAATGATGATCAATATGGAAATTCATAATAAGTTTTCCAAACTATTGCATTGTACTTTGCCCATTTGCGAATAGCTTATCCACAATTCAATAGTCTTTCTTTTATTTTGGAGGTCGAAAGCGAGACTGTTTTAGTTTGATATTTTTTAAATATCCAAATAAATTAGCGACTAATTTCATAGATAGTTAAATATACATATAAAATAGTAACCTATAAATAGATTTTTGAATATGCGAATAAAATTGTCAATATGTAAATAGATTTTTTAAATATGCAAATAAATATTGAGTAAGCAAAACAGTTTCATTAGGACCTCACCCATTGTAAATAACATCGTTAACTTCCTTCATTTTACTTAAGGAGGTCAAGAACGAGCAAATCAAGGCACTTGAAAAAGTCCTTTTAGACACTCAAGAGCGTGAGAAGAACTTGGCTGTGAACCGGGAAGTCAACCGTCAGAAGCTGATCGATTCCATGGCGGAGGAGGACGCCAAGCGTGACGAGAAGATCGCCATGCTCCAATCCCTCAAGGAGCAGGAGAAAAATAACCTAAACAAGTCCCTACAAGACGCCGAAAACTGCACGGATACCCTCATCAACGAACTCGTGTCATCCATGAACAAGGACCGCGTCAACCCACAAAAGTACCTCGAAGAAATGGAGACGGAGGCAAAAGAAATGCAGGAGCTCTTCACGATCAAGGCAGGAGAGGCGACAAACTCAGGCAAAAGGATGTTCTCAGTAAGTAGTGAAAACTAAAAAAACTAAACTCCGACCTGTCTGAGCCTAGGAGCGTCTAAGGGCTTGATTAATATACAACAAAATTAAGATTAGGATTCCATGGAACCCTGTAAATAACACAGGAGGTCACATTTAAGTGGATGTAACCAAGATAGTGCATAAAATCTAAAAGTATATGAGAAAATTTGAAAAATTGTTCCAATACATGGCATACGAATAATGAAAATAGTAACACCGAATATTTTCTTACACGTCCGAATAGAGATACAGTCATAAAAATCTACTTGTGAGGCATGGTTAAAGATACAGATAAATGAACCCTAATAATCAGAGTTGAAGAAAAAATCAAATAAACCTAGCCACATGCTACATTTTTTAATACATGCAACAAAGTCAGCGATATTGAAGAAGAAAACTAAGGAAATGCTTTATTTTATATATTTACTCACTAAACCTAAACACTAACAATCTTTGCAATGTTATTTTAGAATAATAATCCTTAAGCTTCTTATTGTTATGATAATAATAAATAGTGTTAGTTCATAGCAACAAAATATAAATGTGAAGTCAAATCCTATGAATGGAGAGAAACCTACTCCGTTTATATTTAGGATCCTCTACGTTAAGAATTCGTGTTCCACCTTGAAGTTTCCGGAGCTTCAAGAGCTATGCCCTGAACTCGAGCTCGGGGAGAATCAGGATCAATTACGGGAAAGAAGAAGGCGAACCTGACTGGATGGATCCGGAACAGGCCCGGCGGGATGGGCGGGCCTGAGGGGGGCCAGGCCCGCCCACCCACTGAGTGACGTGGGCCCGATTTTTTTATGAATGTGCCAACTGTGCCCCCCCCCCATAACAACTGTAGGGCCCTCCCAAAAGCCTGGGCCCGAGCCTGATCCGGAACTTTCTGTTTTACTGTGGAGTTCCAGCACATATAAGTTCGTAGAGGCCGAGGAGCCTCTAGTCATGGAAGAGTTCGAGGAAATCTTTAAGGCTGAGCCTATCGACGATTTCTTTACCCATCGGATGAGGTTTGGACACTACTAGTGTGGCAATACGATACATCACTCGATTATTGTTGGCTTCATTACAATGCCGCTCGACAGTCTTCTAATAGGGAAACTCAACCCTAGGGAAGTCATCAAGCTCGAGCGAACAATGGAGTCGGAGATGGTGGGGAAGGATTCAGCTCTCTTATCGAAGTAAAGAGGATCCAAGGCGTGGAGTCGCCCCAAGAAGTTCAAAGACCCAAAGGCATCCCCAAGACACGTGACCACAAGTGTTCTACATTTGAATGGAACCAAGGAGGATAAAAATGCCCAGATGCGGGGTGGAAGTGCAACTATAGAGGAGAGGTGGGTCTCTTCGCTTTCTATTGAGAGGAACCGAAGCCGACGACTGCAGCTGTTTCTTTCAGCCTCGTTGGTGATGAGGGCGACATAATTTTCATCGAATTCGTTGTTGATGGTTGTATAATTAAATTCATTATCGACCTCGAGTTGTATGAAGAAAACTAGACAATAGGGCAGTCTTCCCCCAACTTCTGGGGGTCTTAACCTCTCGACTCCTTTACATACGCCTTCATGATGAGACTGTCTGTTTCGGAACCTGATGGGATTTCTCCAAATTCAATATAAATTACTAGGAGGACAAAGCTACTGCCGAGGAAAAAAAGAGAGGCAAAAGTATAATGGAACCCTGAAGAAGTCACGATGTTTATTACAATATGAAGAGTTATTTATAGCACCATATAATTTAAATTGTTTACCATTTAATATCATATATATATATATATATATATATATATACTGACATGAATGGCTTATACGTAGACTGATGCAACATATTCAGTTTATACCCATATATGACTTTTAGATTAATTGTTCTCAGAGTTGTATCCATTGGTTTTTTTGTTTTATGATTTAATATATTTTTTGCAAATAAATAGTAAAATCAAGTGAAGGTTGTATATTTCAAGAAACTCAATACTCCTTATTGACACGCATTCCGGTCCCTTTCTAATCGACACACATTTTCATTATGAGCCTGTCTGTTTTGGATCCTCATGGGATGAAGAAGTGCAGCTACAATTTTAATACAGTGTAAAGGGTCATTTAAATTACTGTTTATTTAATAAAATACTTAAATAAAATTTTCTTCATAAATATATATATTTTTAATATCTTATATTTTATGTAAACGATTATAAATAAAACTAAATAAGTATTCCTTTCAAAGAAAATTTGACAAACATGAATATTGGTTGAATTTATAACCGTACATGCCTTTTAGATGTATTGTTTTCAATTTATATTAGTTTATTACTTGAGTAATATTTTTTTTCGCAAATTAATGAAAATAATAATCAGATAATTCAATTAAATGTTGCCTAGAGAAATTATCAGTTCTCCTTCTTGACTAACAAAAATTACATCATACCAAGGATATATTAAGGGATGTTCATTTAGAATATACGGATCCGTAGATGAATCGAGGTATTGGATATTAGATGAGACATTAAGAAGTTGAAGGAATGAATTTGGCTTTCCTTTTTTGAGTTTAAACACCTACTACGAGAAAGAATCCAGTAAGTACTCGCATAGTATGTTTGTTTCATTATTTACATATATTATACAAAATAACACATTTTGATTTACTGATTAATGAGAATACTTTTATATCAATTATATAAAGATAAGACAAAAAATATAAAAGGAATATAAGAATAGATAAATTGATTCTTTGTTGACCCCCTCAATTTTGCGATCAAAGATTTTTTTAGGAAGACATTTAATATAAAAACATTGTGTTGTCATTTTTTATGACAGTAAGTGACTACAAGTTCTACGCGCCAACTACTTTCAAATAACAGTACATACTATAAATAAAATGGTTTAATTCTGGATTATTTTAGAAAATGTTATTGGCACTTTTTAAATAAATTACCGAAAAATATGCCTTGTATTGCCATGAATAAATAATTTCTTAAAAATGAAAAGGTAAAACTATTTGTGTAAATTGGTTAGAAGTGATAGTTTGGGATGTGAACATTTATTAACATTTTTTATATGCCGTTTACTATTTCTGAACGCAGAGTTGTTTCCATTTTAATCCTTTAAGAGTTAATCATAGAAATCCTTAAATGAAATTATAGCTCAAAACTATTTGAATGTTACTTTTTTAAATTGTCGATTACATTTAATGGCTATTAAGTATATATATTTTGATATATATTTCAAATGAATAATTTATATATATATATATAAAATTTTCTTTTTCGAGAGTCATAGTAGTAGTCACTTGAAAAATTAACTTTGCGTTCACTTACTGTCGCAAAAAATAGCACCAAGATTTTTGAAAATATTATATTCCTAAGTTTTTCTAAAATCATTATTAACTAAAACGTTTTGTTACATATCAGAACATAAGGTCGCAAAATGAGGGAGGGAACAATTTTTCTATCATCATTTATTCAAACGTCTGATCCGAAAAACCCTTTGATGGTCATGGAACGATATTATCAAATGAGTTTGCCATTCCAACGAATGAATAAAATATCTTCAAGATGAGCCTCCGTTAATCTTCCTCTCTTTGGAGAGTTAACATCCTTTAGGACAGAGAAAAGTCTTTCCACGTCGCATGTCACCATCGGAGCATTGGCCATCAAGAAGGTATTGGCATCATATTCTTCATTTCCTTTAGCACTATGCAAGGAACTTGCTGTTTCCATCATTTTCCTATATCCAGGATTCTTATCCAGCAACTCTTTCAACTTGTTGGCAAAAGGCTGCAGTGTGAGAGTGGTCTGGACCTCTTCTATTAATTTGAAGCTCTCGACCAGAGGAAGCCTCTCTTGCAAAGCCTTAATTGCCTTCACAAGTATTGGGAAGTTGTCTTTGATGACTTCAAGCTGAGTAAGGATCTCTTCATCTTCAAAGATTTCTTTGGCTTCAATTATTGCAGCACTGTCGTTCTTCAATTCCTCCACGAATTTCTTGACATTAAGAAAATTTCTTCATAATAGAAGGCAGCTTCCAACCAAGTTCCCTAACGACTAATCACCGGTTCGGGCGGCAGCGGAATTTTGAAGGAAGCTGCGAAGTGGCGCTTTCTAATTGATGACTTCACAAAAAAATCTTGACTTCCGAGATGAGATGGTTTACTTTCGGAAATTGCGTCCTAGCGAGGTCAGCAACACGATTGAGAGCGTGAGCTATACAGGTAACGTGTATTAAATTAGGAAACTGCTGCCTCAGTCCACGACCAGCCTTGAGACAATAACTGGCTCCATCAGTGAGAAAAAGACGTAGCTTCTTATTAGCCAATTCACTTCCAAGGACTTTGCGTAAAGCCCTGATAACCGCTAACTGGAGACTCTGATTATTGATGGTAGTAACATCGCTCAGACCAATCAAGAACGGACGTTCCAGGGTGACTCCATTCAAAGTTCCAGCCATGATTGCGGTCATGGCCCGTCCTTGCGAATCAGTCGTCTCGTCAGCCTGTACAAAAATATCCTTCTCCTTCAATTGCTCTTTAATCTTGGAGCAAATTGTTTCACATTCCTCCTCCATACACTTTGTTAGCGTTGTCCGGCTTGGAAGTCTCTTGCCGCAATGCTTCTCGAAGAAGTTGATGAACTCAGGTTGTTCCACCTTGGCCAAAGGGATGTTGCAGGCGATCATCATTCTTGTCAGATCCATGGTAAAAGTAGGGCGTGTAACCGATGAAGTCTGTTCCTCCAACTCAATAGTCTGTGTTTTGTTGAAGAGATCAAGATGTTTCTGGTGTTTATTGGATCGGACATGATGGAAGAGGTTGCTCCTAATTTTAATTTGAAGGATTTTGAACACAGCCTACAGCATAGAGATTCTTTTTGTGAGTCGTAAACCCACACTCTGTTCCCGCCGAGCTCGTGGATGAGACGGATCGGATCTATAACTTTGGGCATCTCGAATATCTGAAAGTAATAAAAACGTTAGTGATATAGATGTTTTTTGATAACAAATTAATTTGAAGCTATGAAACAGTATGATGATATAAAATTACATAGTCTTTTGTTTTAAAGTTCTATAAATGGAGAATCATCAATTAAAAGATTATTTTCATTCAAACAAGATAAAAAAATAAACAGCCAATAATCAAAACTACATTAAGTGCAATTCCATGCAGGTCAATTTAATATTAGTTAAGGGTCACTACATTAAATAAGGAAAGGTTCTGCAGACATATTTGCTCAACCAAATCGGCCCATTACACTTAAGGTATCATTCCCTCCTCCAGTCTCCAGGAATGCATTTACATGGAACATTCAATCATTTGCGGAGGCCAGTGCCCTTCCAGGAGGAAGGACTTGACTCTGTCCCTGCCTGAGGAGGAATGACTTGGACTCTATTGCTACAACACGCTACATGAGACCACAAGGAGCAATCCTAAATTGATGACAGATTTCTTGAGGGCAGCCAAGAGCCTGGGGTCCCTCTTCTGGTCACTTTTGGGTTGTGCTGAGACCTGCTGGAATCTTCCTCCCTCGCTTCTTCGAAACAATGCTTGAGCTGGACTTGAGGAGCCTCAAGATAATCTCTTGTTCAGCTCGAGACCCATGTGTCTTAGAAAATCTACCAAAGTTGCGCATAGATACCTCCCTCCTAGCAGATCTCATGTTCTTTGCCTTCACTCATTCTTTCTGCGCCCTAGGCCTCGGACATTGAATTAATCGAGAATGAGAATTAGCTAGCGAGCACTTACATCTATATGGGACGAAATAGAAGAGAAATGAAAAATCTCTGAAACGTCTCTGTGGATCCCAAACTGCACGTGTTAGATTTATATAGAATAAATTAAACAAATCTTCTTTTTTCCGTCCAGATTTTTATTTAGTTGATATAACTTTTTTTCTTCTTCCTCAAATGAAAACAAATCAGTGACAAGAAGATCATGGGTAGAAACTGTTTCGCTCTTCCTTTCTTGTTTGCATTTAATACTACATACTTCATAAAAAATAATAGCAAAATAATATAATCAGTTGGTGTACATAGGGTTTTCTTATTTTCAAATGTTGAAATGTTAGCAACATTGTGGATTTTCTGTTTCTTGGTGATAAAAGAAGACGACATACAAAGTTTTGAACAAAATCGGTCAATATTACGAGTTCGCGCAACGAGGTCAAAGTTTTAAAATTTAGTAAAATATATTTTTTTTCGCAAATTTCTTCAAAATGTGGACGTTAAGACTTCAATAATAATTATTAAATTAAAGGAAATCTAATGTACTACCAACGTAGTTTGAGGTTTTTAATAAAACAAAGTTTCAGTAAAAACAAAGCAAGAAAGGGAGTGTGTATGGTTAGCTTATTTCATAGCTGTTTTGTATCAATTAACTTCACTCGCCTGTTGAAGAGACTTGTTCGCTTCAGAGTAAATATTTCTTTTAAGCTTAGTAAACCTTTAGATGATAAATCCAAAAAATAACCGTGTGCATTCTATCAATCAGAATTCAGTACAATCTGAGTTTACATCATATGATTCAGAGCCTGTATGCCTATAAGAAATCGATTATGAAAACAAAAAATCTTTCTTAGATTTGCTCAAGGTATCCTCTCAAAAATTTTAC
>CP045890.1:10420431-10431242 GCA_013387185.1 Caligus rogercresseyi
CCAAGCAACACATAACGTTATTCTAACGTTAGTTTTTGGTTCCCTAAAGGTTAGGTTCGAACCTAACCAAAAACGAACGTTCTAATAACGTTTCCTCATGGTTACATAAAAACTAACGAAAAAAACGTTCGGGGAACGTTCCCATAACTAAAGAAACTAACGTTTGGGGAACGTTCCCGAAACTAACGTTCGCTTTGGTTACCAACTAACGTTCAGGGAACTTTCTCAAAATTTACGAAAGAGAATATAAAATAGCTCATCCTGGGGTTAAAAAAGTCGGTATCAGTGACAAAAGATGCATCTACAAAACTTTTCATATGTATGAGGTATCTTTGGGTTAAAAAAATAGTTTGCGTTATGTATAATATTTTAAACTTTCTATATAATTTTTTTTAAAAGACTTTATTGATATTAATATTAAATATCAAAGAATATATAAATAAACATTATAGTTTAAAATTAAAGCTAAAATCTAGCAGCACTATCTAGAAAATTAATTATAAAAAAATTAAGGAAACAAAATTGTTATCAAAAACAGACATAAAAAATAATGTCGCAAAAAAAAAAAAATAAAAAGATTGAATATAATTATTTTTGGTCTTAGGCAAATTTCCTGTACTGCCGTTGTAGAAATTAGAGATGTCCAGCGGAGTTTAAAACGGAATAAAACCGTACCAGATCCCCCACATACTTCCACGGAATGGTAATTTTTCTACCTGATTTACAAAAAAATCAGGCTTGTGAGCGTTCAGCTTTTTTGCGTTCAGCGTTCAGCGTTCAAAAAAATTAGCGTTCCGTTCAATGTTTTTGCGTCAGCGTTCCGTTAGCGTTCAGCGTTCAAATATTTAAAAAAGAATTTCCAAAAAAAGTACTGCGTAGTGATGACGTTTTTTTTGAAGAAGAATTTCCAAAAAAAAGTACTGCGTAGTGATGACGTTTTTTTTTTAGAAAAGAATTTCCAAAAAAAGTACTGCGTAGTGATGACGTTTTTTTTTTTTTTACAAAAAAAAGTAATGCGTAGTGTGACGTTTTTTTTTAAAGAATTCCCTAAAAGTACTGCGTAGTGATGATGTTTTTCCGAAAAAAGTCCAGAAATGTTTGGAAAAATTGAACGCTGAACGCCAAAACTCTTTTTTTGCGTTCAAACGTTCAGCGTTCAAAAAAAGTTGCGTTCCGTTCAGCGTTCCGTTCATTGAACGTGCGTTCAGCTGACGCCGTTCAATTTTGCGTTCCGTTCACAAGCCTGAATAAAATATAACAAATATTATAATGTGAAGGACTGCATTGCTTCAATAAATATATGATTGAGTCGAGTAAATTCTTTTGTTTTAATTTTTGCTATTTACTATAGCAAATCATGTGCAAAATAAATAAAATTGAACATAAGAGACTATTTTTATCTGAAAATAACTACCTTGCATACACCTTTGTATTTGCTTTTAAGAACCTATCAGTTTTCATCTGATTTTCCTACAGTAACAACATTAAATAGTTTCCATCTACACTGATCCTCAAGGTTACTTATTCAATATTATATAAACATCCGTTGGATTAAAAGCCCATTGATACCTCGACTTGCCTTCAATTATCAGGACACGGCGGTTAGCTTTTCTACTATTTTAATTATCCTATGTCATGTTATATTTCTCTTTAACTACCGAACCTCTATGTTTCAGAACAATGCGTGATCATTCCTTCAACATGGAGTAAACGAGGGATACCCTTGAAAATTCCCTGCTGGAAGAAAGAGGAACGTGGACAACTGTCGAAGGATCATAAAATATCTCCAAGACTTTCCCTCCATCACCTAACACAAACATCCTACATTCATCAGAAATAATGTATTAACATGAAGTCTTTTATTTGATATTTTTATGATATTGTACAATTATGTTTTCCCAAGAGCAAAAAAAAAAATACATTACAATGTTTATAAATGTTTTTTACGCATGTGCTTTGAGCCTTATATATTTTATTTTATGTTTGTATAATTTTATGAGTATAAATAACATGTTATAATCTTTATATAATTCGTGTCCAGTTTTAATGTTAATAAACGCTTAATAGAATTTTAATACTGTCAAGGAGATTAATATATCTACAAGGGAACTAAAACTAAAGGGAACGTAAATATAACGTTGAGGGAACGTAAATAGAACGTTAGAAGAACGTAAATAGAACGTTGGGGGAACGTAATAGAACGTTGAGGGAACGTAAATAGAACGTTAGGGGAACGAAAATAGAACGTTAGGGAACGTAATAGAACGTAAATATCAACAACAGGAACGTTGGAGAACGTTAAGAAAACCATCCATGCTAACGTAAAAATAACCTTCAGAGAACGAAACTAACGTTCAGGGAACGTTCTGCGAACCAAACACTAACGTTCGGAGAACGTTCTCCGACGTTATTTGTTGCTTGGGCACCACTAGCATGAGAGCTCATGCCAAGGGCCTTGTGTGATGAGAGTACGGTCAGAAGGGCCGTCAAAGAGTATAGTGGCAAGCTGGAAAAGGATCCAATTTATATAGTGCACTATAATGTACGTGGCTGCATTCAAGCGAAACCCACGGGGAAACCAAATCAATAGCATTGTGTCCCCTGATGAAGCCTCAAAGACCAGACACATGGCTGAGGCTCGATGTTTGATAGTGGTAATTATTATAGGTAGTCATCAACATCTTCAAAGGCCACAAACCGGTTCATTTCTGTTATTTGACCGGATCCACAGTCCAGTTCTTTCATCACTGAAGATGATGATTCTTCCAGCAGGTGCAGATTTCAGGTCATTGGTCAGACCCTTGCAACTTTGGAGATGAGTCACTTGATTTGAGGTGTCAATATGGTCTCTCCAATATCACTACGGACTTGCCACCACATCCTTGACGGCCCTTCTGACCGTACTCTCATTAACACTAAGGCCTTTGGCATGAGCCCTCATGCTGATGGTTGGAGCCCTTTGGATCACATCACAAATCAATTGTGGTATCAATTTGTACTTGCCATCACTCCCATATTAACCTCTTGGTTAATGTCCAGTTTCTTGTTGAGGCGGTAAATGGGCGATCTTGCAACGTTCAGTTGCTTGGCAATCTAAGTTGGAGTCTACCCGCGCTAAGAAATGTCGACACTTGAACTCTACGGTCTCGTTCCATCTGTCTGCTTATTCTCAGAGGAAAGTGATAATAACATAAACACTGCTACCGAAGTTATTTATCGGAATATTTTGTTCAACAACTCTCGTAATCTCAAATCGGATTTTTTAAGTGTTGCAATTTCTGTCCCGCACCCGGTGTATATATATATTCCTCCTAAAAACAAAAACAATACCGGACATCATTTTTCTTCGCCATTTTTCAAATTAATAAGTAAGGAAATGTATTATGTAAAAAATAAAAGGATTACTGCTTTCATGCTCATCACCTGATCCACGTCAAGTTGATTCACGATACCCCAAAGAAATGTTAGGCCCACAACAGTTTTTTGAAATGAATCCGGCGCACAGTCATTTGCATATTAAAAGTTACTTGCGACATACTACTACTACGTTTCATATCTTATACAAGTTAATAAATCATAAATCCTCCCTTTAAATTCATGTAACGCTCTGAAATATAATAAAATATAAATCCCCTTTTAAATTATTTTTCCATAGTTAAAGTTCCCATAGACGTGAGTTCCTTGGGGTCAAGTTCGACTCAGACTTCACCACCGCACCCCACAATGCCTACGTGGTAAAGGCAGCAAAACAACGGGCAGCACTCATCTCAAGGTTGGCCGTTCATATTCCGAGAGGAAAATACCTTCGGCAACTGGCCAGGGGGCTTATGGTTGGTAAGCTCTCGTATGCAGCCGCGGTCGTGATGACACCGAGGTTTGATAAGAATAAGGAGCCGGATGCCGCACACAGGGCCGTCCAGGTCGCCATCAATGACGTGGCAAGGAGCATCGCCGGTTGCAGGAGACGGGACCACATTCGGATCGAGGATCTCCTTAGTATTGCAAAAATTCCCTCCCTCAACAAGATAACCGTCATGGCTGTGGCAGTAGAGACCTGGAAGTGCTTCCACTCCAACGATGGGGATGTGGTGCCAGAAACCCCATTGGCGATCTCGTCTTCCCAACCCAAAGAGACCGACGAGGTCTACGACTTCGGTGGCGTGTCCATTAAGGGGCGGCACAGACACATTTGCGTCCCACGCAGTGTCTGTGTGGAACAATTTGAGTCCCTGAGGTCGGCCAGGACATAGCTGCGGCAAGGGACGTAGCCAGGACAATTGGCCGCAGTACCCCAATTTAGGGGGATTTATTTATTTTAGTATTTTTAATTTATACGTGTTTTTAATGTATATATATATATGTGTTATACACAGGAATGATGTGTTTTATATATGTTTTTAATATTTATATTATTATATCTAAAACGAACAGCAAAAAGCTGATAATTTAAATAAAGGATTACACACACGTAATAAGTGGAATACAGATTTAAATAGAAAATTTGGCTATATTCTAGGTATAATAGGAAATAAATATATTAAATAAATTTCAAGTCTCCTACAAGAAGATCAGCACACAGGGAAATTGGAGAGAAATTGGTAGTTTGTCGCATCTTCATAGGAGCCTTTGGATGCCAATAGGCAATCGTATATTCATTGGTGGATGAATCGAAGGACTCGATTTTATAGCTGAATGATATCAATTCGGTTTCCTTCATCCATAAATGACTCCCTTGTCTCCCAATGGTCTTTCCCGAGAGGATATCATTTGCCAATGATTTGTTGACTTTGATCTTCTTACCAAAGCACATGCATCCTCGAGGCCCTTGCACTTGAGCTTTTTTTCGATTTTTCCCGAAGTTTATCATGGGAAGACGTGTTTGACTGTATTTTTTAGAGAATAATAATTTTTTATTTTTCTATGTGCACACTTAAGTCTTTCAAATCTTACTTTTGTCAAGTCATTGTCCCTACAATTGGATTTATTGGCAATTTCTGAAGGTAACGAATTGGGCACTTTGATTTGCAATGAATGAATTTCTTTGCCTAAAAATAACCAAACCCAGGTTGGAACGTTCTTTTTGGAATTTTGATCAAGGTAGCGGATGTGTTGAAATGCTTTTTTGGGACTATAAGAACTCTTCAATAGAGATCTTGACTGTTGGTAAACATTGATGGAGGAGGGGCAGGGCGGAGGAGGGCAGGGCCGGAGGAGGGGCAAGGGCGGAGGGGGGGCAAGGGCGGAGGAGGGCAGTGGATGGAGGAGGGGCAGTGGTGGGGAGGGTCAAGGGAAGGGGGGAGGGAGGAGGAGATTTGGAGTCCGAATATTTGAAGTTGAGTCTTTGAAATTGCACTTTTCACAACACTTATTTACAAAAATGTCTTCAAGAGGGGTATCTTCGGCGTCTATATTTATCCATGGATCCTGATACTCTTATGATTCGAGTCTAATTTATGGTCAGATTGATCAGGAACGACGAAAAGGATGACATTTCTTTTGGGTGTAATAATGCTGAATTCTCCGATTGTCATGTTATATCCACTAATATGTCCGAATTTGATATCTTGAATACCACCATCAGTTGGAAAGGTGTCGAATGATATTCTGAGCAACTCATCACTTCTTTATCGAATGGTGATGCTTTACGAGTTTCTAAGGGGCATTTCAAGCCGGGTAAAGGTTCTAAGTATGCTACACGCCACGGGATGCTGAAGGACAACTACACAAAGTAGGATTATTATTTTTGTGGCCGAAAAACTATAAAAAGAAAGCACGCCGCAAATTCAGCTAAGCATAGAGTTAGTAAAGCGTTAAAGTAAAGTAGCGCGACAAGAAAATGTAAACAAAAAAAATGATGGACCAACCGTAGTTTATTTTTTTAACAATAGGTGCCGCTTATCCATTTAACATTTCATTCAAACCGGTAAAGAGGAGTTGATGAACGATGAATTATGACAAAATACATAAGAGTACTGAAGTCTAGAAAAAAGATATATTTAGTCATCAGTATTCAGTTCAAAGTTATATTACAACCTCAATCTACGTTATCGTATTCACTTATTTGTCTGCATTCAATTATTACAACTTACAGTAAGTAAACTCTTCTTTCCTACATCATTACCAAAAGTTACCATTCATTTTTCTTTAGATATACATCCATCGTACAAACAAATATTTTATCGTCATAAAAACGAGAAATACATTATAGAAGCCATGGGTGGATGCTCCGTAATGGGATGTTCCAACAGATCCGATACCAAGAATCAAAAACTTCAAGGACGGATTCAATTCTTCAGATTTCCCTCTCCAAAAAATCCAAAGGAATTAGAAAGAAGAAACCAATGGATTAGCAATCTGAAGTATCGACTTGATTGGAAACCTAAAATAAATTCGTTAGTTTGTGAGAATCATTTTGAATCCCATTGTTTTTTTACTAAAACATATACAAATATGAAGTACTTGAGACTTGATGCAATTCCTACTGTCAAGGCACGGTTACAGTCGGACCATGGTTACTGCAAGATTCGTCAAGATACGTCACTCATAATAGATTCGGCAAAACCTTCGAGTTCAAACGAAAGTCACAACGTTTCAAAAATATCGCAATGCACTTTTTTTCATTTGGAAAGTATGGGAGAAATCTATGTAAAAAGTTTGTGCCATGATTGTCATTTATATATAAATAAGATTAAATGCCAGGAACGTATTATCGACTCATTAAAGATTACTATAAAACTTTTGGAAAAAAAATTACCTCTTTCGAAAATGTTAATATTTTAAAACTAAAAATTGGAAATAATGATTTTCATAAAAATTTGAGTGTCAGCAATACAAAAAGCAGAATTTTTAGCAATGAATCTATAAAAGATGCTTTAAAGTTAAGGATGGCGTGTGGAAAATCTGGCTACGATTTAGTAAGAGAGTATTTGCCTTTGCCTTCTATCAGAACCTTGCAAAAAAGAACTGAATTTATCATGTTTAATGATGGAATTTTAACTGAAGTCTTTGATATGCTTAAAATTAAAATAAGAACGATGTCTGCAATAGATAGAAAAGCTTCATTAACTTTGGATGAATGTTCAATTAAGGTTTCGATAGATTATGATAGTAAAAGTGGCAGTATTATGGGCGAATCCTCATTTCCTAATTCTAAAGGAAATGCAACTAAAGCTTTAGTGTTTATGTTATCTGGCGTTTCCACTGTGAGGTGGAAACAAGTAGTTGCTTACTTTTTTACCCCTAATGCATACGATGGTAAAGACTATGGCCCGATTGTTATTGATATTATAAAAAAGTCTCGTGAGGTAGGAATAGATGTAATAAGTATTTCGACCGATATGGGGTCACAAAACTTAGCAATGTGGAAATGATTTGGTATAAATTGTGGAATGAAGTCTCATTATAAAAATAAAATCGATAGTCCTGCCAATACAAGTGATAAAATCCACTTTATAGCCGACCCATCACATTTAATAAAAAATTGGCGCAATATTTTGTACACAAATGATATAATTTTACCAGAGGAAATAGTAAAATCTGAAAATCTGTCTTCCAATGTAATTTCTTTAAAACATTTTCAAATAGTTGCTGACTTTCAAAAAAAATTAATTTTAAAACCAGCTTGTAAATTTGATAGTTCCAAGATTCATTTAAGTCATTTAGACAAAATGAAAGTAGGTCCCGCGTTACAATTTTGGTCGCATGATGTTAGCCGTACGATAAGGTACATGGTGAAGGAGGGGAAATGTGAAAAGATTTTATTAACAACTGCATGGTTTATTGAAAACTTAAGAAAATGGTTTGATTTAGTTTGTTCAAGGAAAATCTCATTTGGTTTCAGTTATAAGGAAGAGGCAATGTATGAAGAGTCAATTGCATTTATTTATAATTTTATTAATATAATTAAAAAAATTAAAATATTTTCTAAAATAAATAATACTGCCTCTTGGAAACCTGTACAGACTGGCTCCATCCTCACATCATTATCAATATTAGACTTGCAAGAATTATTACTTGATCAAAAATTGAACTATGTTTTAACTGCACATTTTTCCTCGGACTGTATTGAAAACCTTTTCAGTATGGTCAGGGCAACCAACCCCACGCCTACTGCTAAGGAATTCAAATACATTTTACGCTTAATATGCTTAAGCCAATTTATGAAGGATGTGAAGTCTAGCAATTATAATTATGACGATTCAACATTTTTGGCGGAGGTTTTGGATGTGCGAATGTCATATGATAAAAATAAAATTTTAGTGGAGGATGACTTCATTCCACAATTTGTATCAAACTTTTCCAATGCATCTCAATTAACTATCACCGAGATTAATATATTGTACTATTTATCAGGTTATTTAATTTTTAAAATTGAAAAATACGAGCCTTCATGTGAGTCGTGTATTTCCGTACTTAAAAGTACTTTCAATGATACATACTATGATAACATAACACATTTAATTAATATATCAGATTACAACGGAAATAGTCTTGTTTATTGTTCCCATGCAATTTTTAAAAACATAATTTTGCCTATTGAAAACGCCATTAGAAATATGGACATGTCATTATATAAATTACAAAAGAAACATTTATCCATCAAAGTTAAACACGCTTGTGATTTAATTACTAAAGACTTCGACATTATTCCAAAATGCCACTCCTTAAAAGATAAGCTCATGAATAGATTTATAAGATTACGATTAGTCATTTTTGCTAAATCTTTAAAGCAACAACAAGAAATTAAAAATAAATGCACACTTTATAAGAAGTAAAATTATTTTACTATATCAATTATGTTTATTGTATTTCAATTTTTTCTGTATTAAGTGTATGTAATGAATCATATATCATTGTTATATATTATATTTTTTAATTGTTATAATGTATTGTAATATTTATAATAAATAATATGAAAATAAAAAGAAATTCTTTCAAGTATGTTAATCAGTACGAAAGGTTATTGTTTATTATTATTTAGAAGATGAGTTATTTGGAAAGATCTTTATGACTTATGACAATATGGTTTTGATGAAATGCCTCCGACGATAATTAGAAGATATCTAGAGGCTTATATTTGCGGGTACCCTCCTTCATCGGGTATTTTACGGCATATTTCTTCATCGAAGTTCATGGTACGAGTAATTTCCGAACCAATCTCTAGAAAAGTAGTATGATACACTCTACTGAGTCCAGGAATACCACCCCCTGGTCAATTACTCCCCGTTACTAATATTTTTTATTCCATAAAGTCCGCTTATGAAGTTAACTGTTTTTTTATGGCAATTGACCAGTTTAAAATTTGAATGTAATGAGATAAAACAATAAATATACTTTAGTTAATCTTTGTTAAATATATATTATTTTTCTCATTTCAAATCCTGCAAACAATTGTAACTGGTCAGCAAACCTATCAAAAGTTTATGATTAAAAGCACTAATTAATTTTTATTAATTTGCTAATATACGTCATTAAAATTATTAAACTAATAAAACATAACTTAAAGATGATTTGAAAGGGTTTTTACTGTCATGGTCTCTTTTGCATAATTTCTTAAAAATCCAAGAAGTTATAGGCATCACTTTGAAATTGACAATTTTAACTACTTTTTCACCAGTTTTGAGATCTTACCAGGACCTTAAATGGAAGGAAAATAATTTGAGTGTCCAATTTTAATCAAGGAAGATTGACCAAAATTTGTTGTCCTGTGTCATTTAAGATTTCATGAAGGAACCCTTTTTGTCAAAAGAAGCAATATTTGGCGACCAAAATCGGGTTGATCATCAACTGCAAGAGTCCCACTGAATATATAGACGGACATGATAGAGCTCTACTGTACATAGACAAACAAAGAGACTTTACAAATTGTCATAAAAAACATAGTTGACTTTATAAAAGGACTTAAAGGGATAAAAAATATTCGTTACCGGTGGGAGGGGGGGGGGGTAAATGGCACGGGAAGTAAGTGACTAGGGGGCGCTAGTCGGGGGGTGGTAGTCCTAAACTCGTCCATACTTCATTTGGAGATTGTGTTATTGACCCTCAAAGTTGACTATTCACTTTCTTAGATGGTGATGATGGCTGTTGCTGCTGAGGATGCGTGTTTTTGAGGAACGCTTCAAGGTTGAACATCTGAGCCATTCGATGAATCCCGAGTTTATTATTCGTTTTTCATGGACTAATGCTTCCTTCCGTCGATGCGATGCTGATGAAAAGCGCCCCAACCTCCGATATGAAGAGGTAGTTCATCCAATCCAAAAGGGGATGCTATTCCTATTGAATGCAAAGCTCGCTCTGGGTATGAAGGCTACTTCGGGGAAGGGTGGAGTAGTCCAGCAAGGGAAGATTGCAGGGCCCATGTCCGTAGTCCATGCTCTGTGTCATGAGGTCTTTGAGGAAGGGAGCTCTGCTTGGAGAACTTCTTTCGGAGGCTCCGTTGCTCTGAAGGAAAGAAGGTTTCATTGCCGTAGAGTCCGAGAAGCCCGGAGGCACATCAAAAAGGTCTCTTCCTCCCTAACAAACTAGAGGCGTGCATGTTTCTGAATCAGGGGCATACTCCGCATTGTTCTAGTGTTCAAACAAATACAAAATCCACAATTCACAAGCCAAGATTTTCGTCCGCACTGATACATAATTCATAATGAGCTTTGGAACTGATTCCATTTTATAAAGATTAAAAATAATACAATATAATTGTTATTATTTTGAAACAGCTGCTTCATCAAACACCCTCTATCGCATATTAAAGAACTACGGTTGATCCATCTCCTTTTTGAAAAAAAAGAAGGTTTTGTCCTGGTAGCGTCACTTTA
>CP045890.1:10431342-10530441 GCA_013387185.1 Caligus rogercresseyi
TCTGTGACGTATTATAATCCATTATATGCGTCATTTGTACGCTAGATAGGCTTTTTAATGTACATATAACTCTCTACTTATTAAATTGACATGATTTAGTATACCAAAATATTAAAGCTGGTTTACCAAGCTTTCATTGATATGTTTGGTGTTCTAAAAATCGTATACTTTAAGAGATATAAGCAAATACATCTTTGCATTGTACTCTCCCCAAAAAATTAATCTTTTGATATGAAATATACTTGACGCAAATCTAAGAAACACATTATTATTTATTTTTTTTCATAATCGATTTTGTATAGGTCAATACAGGCTCTGACTCATATGATGTAAACTCAGATTGTACTGAATTCTGAATTGATAGAATGCAACCAAGGTCATTTTTGGATTTATCATAAAAGGTGTACTAAACTTAAACAATACTATTTTACTCCGAAGCGAACAGTCATCTTCTACAGGCGAGCGAAGTTAATTGATACAAAAAGCTATGAAATAGTTATCATACACACTCCATTTTTTTCTTTGTTTACTGAAAACTTTGTTTTATTAAAGAACATCAAATATACGTCTGGTAGTAAATTAGATTTCCTTTAAATTAATAATTATTATTGAAGTCTGTAACGTCCACCATTTGAAGAAATTTGCGGAAAACTATATTTTTACTAAATTTTTAAAACTTTGACCTCGTTGCGCGACCTCGTAATGTTGACCTATTTTGTTCAAACTTTGTATGTTGTCTTCTTTTATCACCAAGAAACAGAAAATCCACAATGTTACTAACATTTCAAACATTTTGTATAAAATATAAGAATCTATATACCTAATATATATATATATTATATATATGGTAAATGTTACCGGCGTTACCCGGGATTTCTAACTTGATATTAGCCTTTGGAGAAGACAAAAAATCATACGAATAATTCTAGTGATGTCATGCATGTGATTTTCATATTAAAATCAGTTCCCTAAAAATACATAATTATGTCGTAATTGTAATTTCTTCCATTTTCTATCACTTAAGGCTGGATATTTATACATCGTAAAAAGAAGTTATATTTAAGTCATATCAAAGAATGCCCGAAGTCACTTATGTTAGCCCTGAATATTGGTATATTTGTTTGGTCGCCATTGATTGGAAAAGACAGTGTTAAATAGATTGTGTGGTAGCGGCTAAATATCAGAGTATTTGTTTGATCTCCGTTGATGAGAGAAAAACAGCAAAATAAACAAAACGTAAGAGAGAGAGAGAGTGCGACTTCATATCTTTATCAAGAAAGTTGAGAGTGATGATATAACTCTCCATCTTTAGGCATTATTAGAATTAGATAAGGGCGAGGGTACGTTAAAAAAATATTTTAACAAACTTAAATTGGGTGGGGGGGGGGGGGGGAGATAGGACAAAAATAACTTATTTTTAAGTAAGCATATGGAAAACGAAATTACTGGTAAAAACAAAAAACACGTTTTACTACCTCAGAATCATCCACAGAAAATTTGAGCAAAATCTAATTTCCGGGAGTTTACAAAACCCACTAAAATACTCCCTGAGTTCTCAAAACTATTCACTGAAATTTTTATCAAGATCTAATGAACCGTTCGGAGATATAGGGAAACGAACGGAATTCTTATATATATATATATCAGACTTGTTGATATTCGCGAAAAATTGTCGTTCGTCGTTGTTTGTCGTTTTGCCAAAAGTTATCGTTCATCGTTAATTTTAAATTGAATCGTTCGTTTCTCGTTCACCATTCTGAAAAAAATTGACGGCTTTTTTTTATATTCTGAAAAAAAGTGATGACGTTTTTTTAGGAAGGAAATTTGTCCATGAAAATAAATAACTTCGACCAACGATAAGGAATTTCCTTATCGTTCGTCAAAAACTTTTTCGTTCGTCGTTTGCAAACGACAACAAATGAACGATATAAATCAACAAGTCTGATATATTATATATATCTATATATATATATATATATATATATATATATATATATATATATTATATATGTATAACTATGTATAGTTATTTCATATACCTCTGACTTTTTACAAATGAGGAAGAGTAAATATGATGAGGACATGCTCAAAATAAAATGGCTTGTGTTAAAGCATTTCTTCCGAACCCAGTTGTCACTTCAATTTTCTTTATTTTCTACATACATCTTATCTTCAGAGAGCGATAAAATATTAATGGACAAGAATGGTAAAAGAAACAAAATATACATTAATTGGTTTCCTCACCAGTTATTTGAATAAACAATACTATATTTAACAAGTAAAGTTCAAAGAAGCCATTTCTAAATGAATTGGATGGCGGGTTTTTAAAATATAGAAGTGATGCAAACTGCTTTCCTTATTGCTCACAATACTTTTCTTTTCATTCATCACACTCCAGAAAAAGTTACAGTCAGTTTTACTTATGAATTGCTGACACGACCTCTGAGCTGATACACTCCCCTTAGTTTGTAATACAAATTGACTAACTGGATTGGATACAAATGGATTTTTTTAAATCAAAATTAAAGAATTTATATCTCTGTAATTGTAATCTCATCGCCCAAAAAATACCCACAAAACTATTTGTAATATATGAAATTACAGTTAAATATTTAAATATATAAAAATCTTGTTGAAATAATAATTACAATTAAAAATCTAATAAAAAAAAAATGTCGTTTGATCAAGAAATTGCTGACTAAGGAAAAGCCTAACGCCAAAAAGATTTGGCTTCATAAAATTGAGAAAAAGGAGTATGAAATAACTTGTTAAGAATTCTGAAATACTAACAGAACAATATTATTGTAACGATCTTCCTTTTGCCAAAATGATAAAAAAATAATTAATTCAAATTATAATTCGATAGAAAAAAACACAGAAAGATATTGTATATATCAATAACAAATGATATAAATATAACGATAAAGGCTAGGAATTACTTATACCCGACCTGATATAGAAAAAGTGATTTCAAGAATCACTCAAGATGATCCTGTCGAAGGGAAGTGGGACGTAGACTGTGGAGGTTCCTTTCAATTGTGGGCCGACGCTAGTTTAATCGCATATGGAGCTCTATTGTGCAAAATGGAGTTGTGATCGAGGATGGTGCATGGTTGAGGAAAAAAAAGACGGGGCACATATTAATTTAGCTGAGGTGACTGCCATTGTTAAAGGAGTAAATCTCGCTACAAAATGGGGATCTGAAACTCTTAACATAATGACCGATTCAGCTACTGCATTTTCTTGGTTGAGATATTGAGGACTGGAGATAAAAGATAAGAGTGTCAGGCCTCTCTGAGATGCTTGTAAAACGAAGAATTTCAACACTAAAAGAAACTTTGGAAGCCTACAACATCTCATGGGAAATCGTTCTTGTCCCCTCAGCCAAGAATAAAGCAGGCGTACTGACTAGGGTACCCAAGAATTGAATAAGTAAAGGAAAAATGTCTCTATGCAATTCAGCGAATAGTATAACACCAGAACGAATACGGAAAAACTCATGACATGAATCATGGGAAGAGAGAAACCCTTCATTTCACCAGAAATTGGACAAAGAGATCACAGTCGATGAAGTAGCGGGGGCAATCCAGGGATGCGAAGAATGCACATCAATTGATCCAGCACGAAAGACTTTAGAGGGGGGGAGGGGAACTCTCTCTGGCGAAGATTTGGGACAGAATTACCATCGATGTCACACACGTTGGCAAAGAAAAATATCTCACTGCTGTGGATTGCGGACCCAGCCGATTCTCCGCTTGGACCTACATAAGGAGCGAGAGTGAATTTGATGTGTGCATCGCTGTGGGTCAATGTTTGGTCATATGGGCCCTCATATGGAAGTTCTTTGCGATTATGGTAGAACGTTCAGATCAAAAGCGTTTTCCAACCTTATGTCATCCTGGAACGTTACCTTGTCCTTCAGGTGCGCCTACAAACTATCAGGCAACGGTATAGTGGAGAGAAACCATAGAACTGTAGCGCGAAGGAGGAGGGGAAATGACGACTCATGGTTGAGGTAAAAGAGTGTGTTTATTAACCTCTTGCCTGCAGCTTATATAGCCGCAGACAAGAGGACTTAAGAGATTAAGAACCTGCTGAGGTGTGAGAAAGAGTGGTAGCTTGACTTGCTGTTAATAAACAGATCAATCCGCTACAGACATATCAAATCCATGGTCAAGCAAGAACGGGCAGTCCGGTATCAACGTGTGTACGCCGTTGATGGTACAACGTGGATGAAACCAAGATCAGAAGATAAAGTGACTCCTTGTTGAAAACTTTTCAAGAGAGAATGGCGGATTTCCATGATAGATGGAAAGCAGACAGAAATAACTACACCGGAGGCAGGAGAGTTTGTCAAGGGTGATGAAGTTTGTGTGAAACCAAACAACGCAAAGTGCACGACAAAATGGTTGGAGGGAACTATTACTAAAGTCGTTTCTCCTTTCCAAGCTAACGTCAATGGAGTACCAAGACAACCTTCAGACATACGACTGAGGAATCGAGTCGACTAAGTTTCCTTGCTTAAAAAACTAAAGGTGATGTTAACATCATGGGGCCATGCAGCAAGAGTTCGAACCATGAACTGGACCGGTTCATCACTTTGGGCCGTCTCATCACTAGGAGGGAGTTTGTATATATTTTGGCGGCATTATGAATCGGTGAGATTATAGTTACCTCCGCCGAAGGAGGTATTGTTTTCACTGGTGTTGGTTTGTTAGTTTGTTGGTTGGTGGTTTGTTTGTCAGCAGATAACTCAAAAAGTACGGAACGGATTCGGATGAAACTTTGTGGAGTTGTTGAAAATGCCAAAAGGAACAAGTGATTAAATTTTGGCATCTCTGAGTACAGAATTAAGATACAAAATGAGCTAAATACTAATAAATCTTTCAAGTTAGCCTACTCTGCCAATATATGTCGCTGTGCTGTGAAATCGGGTGCCGGGAGCGTCTTCCTCTCGAAATTTCCATCGAGGGGAACCCTCCCCCGTCCCTCTACGCCGCCCCAGTCGTGAAAAATCCGCCTCGGAAGGCTCATAAGGACCCCGTGACGGCGGAGGTTTGCACTCTCTGAGTGTATATATGCCTCTAGTTATTTAATTGTTAACACGTCCGTAGTTTTATTATACCTTAGAGTACGACAATATAATTTTAAAAAGGGATCATGTTTGTTCCTTTCGTCCAAAAGGCATGTGGAAAAAGTATCCCCGGAAACGGAAGGAAACTCTGTATCAAAGTTCCTCCTCCAGAATAGAAGAATTTAAACTGTTTAATATAACCAAGAGCTTATTAATAATAGAAAAAAAGAGAGAGGTTTGTGAATAATTTGATACTATAATCAAAGAGATGTCAGAGAGATACAAGAAAGATGCCTCTATCTTTCTGTTGTTCTCTTTCTATGTCAGGTCAGGGTTAAAGTAATCCCTTGTAGGTAAAAATATCATTCATATTTTATCAATATATACTATTTGTTCCACCAATACAAGATTTTTTACAAGCCAAAAGATATATTTGTAACAAGGTAAATGCATCTTATGTTTTCATGGATTGTGAATCCTATTTTTATTTTTTGCATCATCCAAAATATTTTGTATCAATAGATTTTTGAGAATGTGAGCGTGACATTATAATTTTTTTCGTCGGGCTTGCCGGGTGTGACGTCATCAAAAATCCCAAGCAAGCGAAAAATGAGTGCAATATGGGTATACCTTAGCTTTATTCGTCCTTGATATATATGCACATAGTCGTGGTCGTAACAAAATAAAAACATTTAAGATTAAGATGTATCAATGAAAAAAAAAATTGCTTAAGTAAGTCAAAATATCCTAAGTCATACGTAATGTCTGAATGTTTCCTCCCGACTGTTATAGTCACAAGAACTTAACCATATATTTATTAGGTGTACATTTTTCTCTATATTTCAAATTAAAATACAAATTAGGAACATTTTGAGAAATAAATTAATGTATAATATATCTTATAGACAATGGTGGGATGTATTCTCTAAAAATTATCTCTATTTAAGGGAGTGCTATAGCCGCGTGCATTAAGGGGTGTTCAACTCTCAACGTTAGGGGCACAGGTTCAAATCCCGAGAGGGGTTGATCATTTTTGGTCTACCTCATTGATAAGATCCTAGGTTCGAAAATTAATTTTAATGCTATTATGCTTATTTATATCCTGTTGGATGGAATTCTATCGAACCATATAGGCAAAAAAAATGGTCTCTCTCCGCTCTCAAGACAATATATATGTTTTGAAGTATTATTTTATTTTTTGATCACAATAGTTTCCCTAATATGGGGCTTCTATTAGACATATTTAATCACAGATAATATTATCCTTGGTAATACATATATGAATCTCATATTTGAACCGTAATCAAAACGTTTTCCAGCAGCAACTGTAATTACGCGTTCCTGCCTTGGACTAAATATAATAATACACTAAGATCTAGCTTGCTAAAGGTTTCGAGATATTTATGAGAGCCTAATAAATCTAATAGATTTGAGGTTCGAAGAACTTTTTTCATGAATGCTTGAAAAAAGTAACGTAAATATAAAAAGTTGTTATTATGAAATAGGTAGGACATCCCTTTACTAGAGGTCATAAGTTTCATTCATATATAGAATGACATCCTTAAGAATTCTAGGGTTTGTTGACATGGGCCTTTATGTATGAATGTTTTAAATGGACTCCATCAACATCACCCAAATAATCAATTAAAGCAACTCAAACATATTGTTAATCACACGAGAAGATAAATTAAGCCTAATTCAAATGATAAGATGTATTAATAGAATGATTATTAAGCTGCCGAGTAAAATAATTATCTTTATCTGTGAATTTGTGGTAATTTAAAAACGTCATTATTAAAAATACACTTTTCTTCCAGCCATTGAATTATTGACTCGGCCTAGCCAATACACATTTACGCAATGTAATACTTACGGATTTCCCATTGCTATAATGCTGATAACGTCAGTGCTCCATTCTTTGGCGACGGTAAGGGAGAAAGGGATACGTTTCCTTTTAGAGGAATATCCATATTTGCACACCGAAGGGATTCATTGTAAAAATATTGTTAATGCTGGATATAATTTGGGTAACAAATATGGACTGGTAGTGAAAGCCAAGGATGGAGACGAAGAGTAAAAATATCCAAGCTAACAAGAATCTCTCTATAATCTCATGGCAACCGAGGCTTCCTATGAAATTTGCTCATTGTTAGTCACGGGGCTGCCCTCTCATATTATTTTATATGTCAACATAGGAGATTTACTTTGAAAGCAATTCGTTGCCCGACTACCAAAAAACACATATTTTCTTCTTCAAGAAACAATGAACATTGAGGCTTCCTGATAGATATTTTCAATAAATATTAAACAGCTTTTAAAAGTTTGTTAATGATAAAGAAAAAAAATAATATTTATTTTACCAAATTGGCCTTTTATTATTAAATATATCTTTTCTTATAGCAATTGTTAAAATTGTAAGAATATTCCAAATAAATTTAAACTTTAAGGTTTTGTATCTACAAAAATGATTTATATCAAAATAAAGTCAATTCCATTGAAGCATATGGGCAAGAAATATATGTTGGCAAGGATTAAAGCGTTAAAGTAAAGTAGCGCATGCAAGGAAAAAGTAAACAAAAAAATTGGCCAAAATTTTGGTTATTTTCTTTAACGTTAGATGTCGTCGCTAGTCCATGAAATTACGTCACAATCCTATTTAAACCCGGTTTAAAGAGATTAAGTTTGATGATTTGAAATAATATATCAAATCACTACAACATTGTGCGAGATAAAAAACGTCTCCAAATATAAATAATAAAAGGACTTTGTTATTATTATCAACGAGCTCTATCATCAAAGCGCCCCTTACGGACTAAAGAAGAACTAAAATTTTGGCCAATTCCTTTTGGGAAAAAAGGAAGAATTTTATGTTTTGCACGCGCTACTTTACTTTAACGCTTTAGCAAGGATAAGACTAAAAAAAACAAAGACATTGGCGGGACAAATAGGGTTTCACTGACATCATACACCTTTAAGAAGAAAAAAGGAAGAAACCTCTATGACTAACAATGAACTTATGTACTATCACGTCGATGGGAAAAAATTGTAGATGAAGTCCAAGGGATACCGATACAAGTGAAGCTAAACACGGATTGAACCTATTTTACAATCTGTTTGCATAAAAGCGAATATATAACAATTCATGCTATCGGAGAAGATAAGAGATAACTTATCAAAATCTACCCATTTAATGAAATATTATTTAAACAAATTGCAATATATAAATTGATAAGTAAATATAATATTTTTTTTGTTCATTTCCTCCATATAAGATCAACATCAAACAAAGAATAAGTTGATATGTCTCTGCATCTTTGTCAAGATAGGGGTAGGTGATCTACAAACCCCAAGTAACAGAGCCTTAAAAGATTACTTAAACCTGCATGTATAAAGCACGTAATTGCTTGAACTGGTGCAAGTTATTTTGAAAAAAGGTACTCTCATATTGCCAAAAGAGCCAACTTTTCGCTTGTCAGTGATTTTTAATATCGTCACACCAGCACGCGAGAAAAAAAATATTGTTATTCTCCATCATTACTTCAAAACTTTTTATCAAAAGTCAATTACAATGATTTATTTTTGCATATCAGTCGTAAATAAGGTTTATTCTCGTTGGATACCGTACCATTTGAATATTGCTCAAAAGAAGACTCGTGTCGATTGGTCTAAAGAAATGTTGAAAAATACGCTAATGGTTCTTTAAAAGAATTTTATAAGAACTTCACTGGGGACGCATCATGGATCTAACAAAACAATAAACAGTCGCGTAGGTTTTCGAAGACGAAAGTTGTTCGCGGAAGAAGCAATAGGAAGCAAATGGTCGCTTAATTATCCTGCAGAACTTCTAATGCGTGGTGAATATATATATATATATATATATATATATATATATATATCAGGCTTGTGAGCGTTCAGCTTTTTTGCGTTCAGCGTTCCGTTCAATGTTTTTGCGTTCAGCGTTCCGTTAGCGTTCAGCGTTCAAATATTTAAAAACGAATTTCCAAAAAGTACTGCGTAGTGATGACGTTTTTTTTTTTGAAAATAATTTCCCAAAAAAGTACTGCGTAGTGATGACGTTTTTTTTTTTTTAGAAAATAATTTCCCAAAAAAGTACTGCGTAGTGATGACGTTTTTTTTATAGAAAAGAATTTCCAAAAAAGTACTGCGTAGTAATGACGTTTTTTTTTTAGAAAAGAATTTCCAAAAAAAGTACTGCGTAGTGATGACTTTTTTTATTTTTTAAGAATTTCCAAAAAAGGCAAAGAAAAGTTGGGAAAATTGTACACTGAACGCAAAACTCTTTTTTTTGCGTTCAACGTTCAGCGTTCAAAAAAAAAGTTGCGTTCCGTTCAGCGTTCTGTTCATTGAACGTGCGTTCAGATGAACGCCGTTCAATTTTGCGTTCCGTTCACAAGCCTGATATATATATATATACATATATCTATCTATATATATATATATATATATAACAGGCTTGTGAACGGAACGCAAAATTGAACGCCGTTCAATGAACAGAACACTGAACGGAACGCCAAAAAAATTGAACGCTGAACGGAACGCCAAGAAATAGCCCTTCGTTTAGCGTTCAATTTTTTATATAGTATAATAGGTACGGAGATAATTATGACGCTGAATTTAAAGGATTCATTAAAATTATTTTCTAAAATAAACGTCCTCACTTTTTTTAGATTATTTTCTAAAAAAACGTCCTCACTTATTTTGGAGATTCTTTTCTAAAAAAACGTTTCACTTATTTTAGAGATTCTAAAAAAAAACCTCAAATGTTCAATAGAAATATCGTAAGTTCATAATTTTTCAATGGGGTTCCGCAACACTCAGGAAGGATTAATATATTGAACGCTGAACAGAACGCCAAAAATGGGTGAACGCTGAACGGAACGCAAAAAAAGTGATTGAACGCTGAACGGAATGCCAAAAAAGCTGAACACTCGCAAGCCTGATGTATGTACAGGGTGATTCACTTAAATTGAGACTCACATATTACAAACTACAATCTTTGTATTAAATTTTACATAAATAATTTTAAACAAAAATGATAGCACAATGTGTAATTTACAAAATGTATTTCAATAAATTTTCACATATCCTCCTTTGGACTTCACTACAGCTTTGAACCTCCTCATGGTGGAGGCAACACAGGCAGGAATCTCTTCCTCAGACAAAGATTTTCACGGTCCAGGCCACCCACAACAGTCAGAATGACCGGGTTTTATCTTGAAAAAAGGAAGACATCCCCGTGCAGCTGAGGACTCTCTTCAGAAGGCAAAAGCCACCCTCAGTCATGGTCTGAGCTGAGAAGAGATTCCTGCCTGTGTTGCCTCCACCGTGAGGAGGTTCAAAGCTGTAGTGAAGGCCAAAGAAGGATATGTGAAAATTTAATGAAATACATTTTGTAAATTACACATTGTGCTATCATTTTTGTTTAAAAATTATTTGTGTAAAATTTAATACAAAGATTGTATGTAGTTTGTAATATGTGAGTCTCAATTTAAGTGAATCAGCCTGTATATATATATATATATATATCTTACCTAGCAGATGTTGCCCGTCAGATGTTGTCATAGAGAATGTAGAGTGCTGAATTCACGTATGGTAGCGCTGAATATGAGGGTATTTTTTTGGTCTCCATTGATTGGAAAAATAATGTCAAGAAAAAATTAAATAATAGTGAGACTTTTTATTGTTATCGTGAAAAATGGAGAGTGATGTCATATTAATCTCGATGTTGGAAGAAAGATATCATCAGAAAGAAGTTAATAGAAAGGGATCCTTCATATTTTTTATTATGAAATAGGAATACTGATTTGACATTTATTAGGAACACGACTTTCTATTTTTCATTTTTTTTGTTTACACAAAGTTGCATTCAAAAAAGTTGTTGTTTTTTTTTCAAAAAAATATGGTGGACAATAACCATGGAGATATAACTTTATATCTCTATGGGAATAAACCAATAAAAAACAATAACACACTAAACTCAATGTCATTCAAAGAAATTTGGTTCTACTTAAAAGTAGTTTCTTAAAAAGTCATTGGCATTGCGTCCTTATTGCTATTTCTTCCTTTTTCTATTCCTTAAGACGGGGTATTTAATTTCATAAATATGTCATTTTTAAATCATTTCAGAGATAACATAGAGTGTCGAAGATAGGTATGGTAACGCTGAATATCAGGGTATTTGTTTGATCTCCGTTGATGGAGGAAAACAGCAAAAGAAAAAAACTTAAGAAAGATTCGGCATCACATCTTTATCAAGAAAAGTTGAGAGTGATGTGACATCACTATCCATCTTTAGGTATTATTAAAATTAGATTAGCGTGAGGTTGCGTTTAAAACGTTGTTAAATATTAATTGGGGGGGGGGGGGGTACAAGGACAGAAATAACTTATTTTCAAGTAATCAAATAGAAACAACTTTTCCAGTTAACACCCTTTAAAACAAAAACACATCTTACCACCTCAAAATTATACACAGAAAGTTTTGGTTAAAATTCAACTCGGTAATTTAAAAAAATAGAGACAAAAAACGTTTTGGCGAATAAAATAAGCATGGCGATGACAAATTTTTCCGGGAGTTTACAACCCCACTAAAACACTCCCTGAGTTATCAAAATAATTAATTGTAAATTTGTCAAGACTTAATGAATCGTTCGGGAGATACAGGGAAACGAACGAAATAAAAACAGAATTCATTATATATATATATACATATCAGGAAACGACCAGGTACCCGGCCCGGTCCGGGTCCCGGCTGTTTTTGAGCGTGTCCCGGTTTTCTTATACACCGGGCTGGGACATCAATATTTTTCAATATTTCGTTTGTCATTAAAAAATTTAAAAACTCATAACTACAGAAACTTTTTGGAGATTCTTTAAAAAAAAAAACGTCGTCACTTTTTTTTGGGTCTTCTTTTTTAAAAAACGTCATCTCTTTTTTTGGAGATTCTTTTCTAAAAAAACCGTCATCACTTTTTTTTGGAGATTCTTGACTTTAGAATGTCGAAGGAACGAAAATATATACTATGTCCCGGCTCAGTTTTGACTCGGCCCGGCTTGAAAAATTTAAGTCCCGGCGAAAAAAGGTGTCCTGGTCGTTTCCTGATATATATATCAGAGCTGCGATTCGGCCGAAAAATCTACCGCCGGTTTGATATCACTGAATATAATTTAAAACAAAAACTACTGGAGATGTGTAAAATGATATAGACCAATCCGGGTACGCTGATTTCAAAAATCATAAACGTTTTGCTGTATCACGTCAGGATTTTCAGTTACAGAAATACTCTGCTTTCTGCTTTTAGTGTCGTCTGGGCGTCTGTGTCTGTTTTCAGTGTCCCACGAGATACCGGCGTGAGAGGTGGTGTGGTGCTTAGCTGAGGCTTTATACTGTGCGCATCGCACTGGATTGTGAAAATTTGAAGTAAAGCTGGCAGAAGCAACAAGCAGGTATATAAATTATACATTATAAAGTATTATTATATATATATATATATATATATATATATATATATATATATATATATATATATATATATATATGTTGCATAGAATGTAGAAAACTATAGAATGTACACATTCTATGGCTCAAATCATAGAATGTATACATTCTATAGCTTTGTTATAGAATGTAGCTAACTCTGCGAGGTTGGGTGATTTGAGAGACTATCCGAATTAAAATATTATGTACGTTCTTACATAAGATAGAAAAGAAGAAACACAAAAACGAATATCCAGTGACGTAACTATATGAGGGAAAATTTTGTGTGCTGTGGAAAGCATATATATATATATATATATATATATATATATATATATATACTTAATATAATGCCTAAGCAAATTCCTTAAATTTAAGACGAAACAAAAATACTTCTAAAACATATAAAATGACTGTATTCACACTTTTAACATAACCATCGCGTTTTGCTCGTAATTTTCATAAACCAAAAACTCATAACCGTGAAATAACCTTACTTTTCAAATTCGTAAAATATACTTTATCTTCAGAACAAAAGAACAAGTTGATACGACCAAAAATATAAGTATTTAGATACGGTATTTTTATAGTCATGAAATCATGACAAGTAGACTAGTCAACGGTTGGTCATTAGAATACTTATTTATAGTAAATTATTAGAAAATACTAATGTTTGATTCTTTCTTTCTTTCAGGTCAACATGAGTCGGCGTTCTTGTGCCAATCATCCTGACAACTTCTGTTATGTCTATGGTCGGTATAACAAAAATCAACAATGAAGTATATATATAGCATTAAAAATGAAGGCCGCCTACTTTCACTACTTCGTGTAAGGTGGGGGATCAAGAAAAGCGCTGAGCACCACACATCTGCTGCACAAGCTGCCACACAGGCCTGACTCAGTGGTTGGTGGGCAAGCGCGCGAGCATGCCATTTGTGGTGCCCATGATATGGCGTGAGCAACAGAATCATCATGATGATTGTTATTTCTGCTGCACAAGCATCGCCGGCTTCAACAGGAAGAATAACACCTCCAGCTGATCAGAACATACCTGTAAGCAGTGGCGAAGAGGATAGTGATGATGAACCTTTTGAACCCGATAATCAAGAACCACACCTTCTGAACCAAGGATACTTAAATGATCTTGTAAGAGATCTCTCGCTGTCAAGGGCGAAAGCAGAGCTGCTCGGATCAAGGCTGCAGCAGTGGAATCTACTTGACCTAACACCAAGATATCCTTGTTCAGACCACGTCACAGAGACATGGCTGAGTTCTTTGAGATAGAAGACAAATGACATTCTGTAGTGACATCAACGGTCTGTTCAAAGAACTTGGGTGTGATCACGATCCTGCAGACTGGCGCCTCTTCATCGACTCAGGGAATAACAGCTTGAAGGCTGTTTTGCTCCACAATGGCAACGAGAAACCATCAGTCCAACTAGCTCACGCGTTCGGCATGACAGAGACCTATGAGACTATGCGGCAGCTGCTTGATTCCATCAAGTACAATGACTTCAAGTGGCACATCTCCGGAGACTTGAAAGTGGTGGTACTGTTGTTAGGGCTGCAATGAAGAAATAGTGCAGCAGCTGCTGGAGTCCTTCAGGGAACTTGGCTCCGGGATGTCCCTGAAAATCCATTTCCTACACCAGCACCTTCTTCCCTGACAACTTGGGAGCTGTCTTGGACGAGCATGGCGAGCAATTCCACCAAAAGATTTCACTCATGGACACACGTTACCAAGGGCGGCACAACCCGAATATGATGGGCGACTTCTGCTGGTTCCTGCATCGTGAAACCGACACAGAGCAGCACAAACGCCAAGACAAATGCGGTTTATTTTTTACTTCTTTCCGAGGAAGTAGTCCCATGGGTACAAAGAGAGTATCCAACGACACCTTAGTGTTCCACCAAGATGGGGGTCCATCCCACACCAGCAAACTGGTTCAAATTTATGTAATGATATGTTTGCAGACTTTTGTCCCAAGTAATTGTGGCTACCATCCTCCCCAGATCTGAACCCCATGTACTATGGAATATAGTCCATTCTGGAGAGAAGGGTGTTAAGCATGTCCTGACTATCAGTGGAGATTCTAAAAAGAAACTGCTTCAGCCATGGGCCTCCTTATCTGAGGAAGAAATATCTGCCTTTGTTGCCTCCACCGTTAGGAGTTTCAAAGCTGTACTGAAGGCCAAAGGAGGATACGTGGAAAATTCACAAAATATATATTATTTATTACATAATATATACTATTATTTTTATTTAGGCAATATTTATGAGAAATTTAATACAAAGATTATAATCAATCTCAATTGTAGTGAATCACCTGTATATATATATATATATATATATATATATATATATATATATATATATATATATATATATATATATATATATATATATATATATATATATATATATATATATATATATATATATATATATATATATACATATATATATACTTTTTCTTGGGTCGTATTTCATCTTTCTTTTCTTCTTAATATTACTTTTCTTGATTTAAAATATGTACAAGTTTTGACGTGTATGAACTTGTCAAATTTTAAATGTCATGTATTATTGATAAGCCCAATGAAATAAAACACAATATGTGTACGACAATAAAAGAAGCGATTAGGAGTCGTGATTATTTGATTAAGAAAAATGAATTGTGTAGGTATAGATGAAGCTCACTTTTTTTGCTGTAATTAGGAGGAAATATAACAAATCTATATATTAGTGTTTTCTTTCTATCTCAATTTGCTAATTACCACCGCCGAAGGAGGTATTATTTTCACTGGCGTTGGTTGTTTGTTTGTCAGCAGGATAACTCAAAAAGTGTGGAACGGATTCGGATGAAACTTTGTGGAGCTGTTGGAAATGCCAAAAAGAACAAGTTATTAAATTTTGGCATCTCTGAGTACTTCTTTAAGATGCAAAATGAGCTAAATACTACTGAATATTTCACGTTAGCCTACTCTGCCAATAGATGTCGCTGTGCTGTGCTCTCTTCTTTGAAGAAATGGAACGCCCCCTATAATTCAAGTGTGTAGAGTTAAAGGAGCGTATGTAGAGTTAAAAGGACAGTGCGTAGAGGGTTGGAAATGACAAAAAGACCAAGTGATTCATTTGGTGGGGATCGGTGGAGGTTTGCACTCTCTGAGTCCTCTAGTTTAGAAATGCAGTTTGTACAATTCCAAGTGAATCCACCTCTATTTTAGATTGTCTGATTTCAATGTATGAATTTAGTTAAAATAAAAGTACTTTATTTACCTACCTAATTTTGTTTTTAATATGTCAATGTTAAATTTTAAGTGACTGAGTCTCTTTTGAAGGAGATCAGGATGGTGCGGAGTCCATTCATAAGAGGAACACGGATCGGTGAGGGTTCACTCAGTGCGTCCTGTACAGGAGCAAGGACGGGCCTAGTCATTATCTGAAGAGAGAACGCCTTCTGTCATATACAATAAAACCTTGAAACAATAACCTACATCATATCTGGTCCATGAATTGAAATTGAATTTCCCTATTTTGTATAAAATGCTTCTTAAACTTATATATTACTATCAAACCTACTTTCGCGAGGTTGAGACCCATTTTTGTATTTATTCCATATAAACTTATGCTATGCATTGAATACTAGAGTACCTGAAGTGCATTTCATATCGGACAATAAGAGACAGTTAATGAAAAAATTGCTATAGCCTTCCATTTCCTACAAAATCCAAGTACATATATAATTTATATAAGATTAATGTATTAATTTCAAATAATCTCTAATATATGATTACAAATTATTTACTTAATTGTCCTTTCTTATAAAATGTCCGACATTAAATGCATATGAAGAAGTCACAGAGCCGATACATAAATAAATTTCTCTCTTTTTTATCTACCGTACCGAATATCGATCGATATTGTAGATATATAATAAAATCTACCGAATACCGATATTGATCGGTAGAAGGTATATACCGAATATCGAACCGGCAGTAGATTTTTCTACCGAATCCCAGCTCTGATATACAGGGTGGTAAGATCAAATCCGGCGTTTTTCTTCTCTCAACTTAAAATACTCATAAAATTGTTAATTTCTGTTAAATTTATTTTTTTCCTTTAAATCATTTATTCATTTCATTAAAAACACATCTTAAAATTTGAGTACAATCTTCTGGTGAAGTGTTTTGGTGCTTCTGGATTTATGTAAAATAAATTGTAATTTCGTTGTAAAATAATTTATTTGATTTTGTTTGGGGTCTATGTAAATAAAACAACTCTACAGATCTTAAATTCATGTTAAAACTTTGGGAGAATACTCTTTTCATTTGATCTAATATCTCATTTACAAATGGATATTCGATTAATAAGTGATTCGACGTTTCCAATGAAGTCTTTCAGAAGAAGCAAAGCCTTTCCTCCATTGTTCTCCCATACACACTTCCTAAAGAGAGTGTATTGGTAACGATTCTATACTTTATCCAGTACAGCAAACAATCAAGCCCACCTGAGTTGAGACAAGTCATCACTTTTTCTGCCGATGAGGATATGCCATATATATCTTTCTACATGATTTAGGTATTGTTTGGTTTTGTCGGCTACTGCCATTCTCAGGGATTTATTGTTACTTTCGCTAAAAAGTTAAAGAAGCTATCTCTAGGTCCAATTTCTCTTTTTTAAGATTAATTCTGTTTTGGATTGTTTTACTTTCTAAAACCTCGCTTATTGTAAAACTGTTAAATTTGTTGAAAATTTCCCCTAAAAATGTAATTTTCTTCCTGATTGACGTATCAAAGATAAAAAACAGCCTTTTGTTTTCTGAAACAGGCTCTTGCCATTTCATTTTTCCAGAGCCTTTTAAGCCAGCTCCTCATTGATATTCTTATTTTCTCGCCAGAGTTAACTTATCTCTGTACTCATTTGGAGTACCCTAGTTGGACCATTACCCAATTCTTTGTCTATTGCATTTTTGTCAAATTTTTGTAGCAATATTTCGTCCCACACAGATTTCTTTTCCAAGATTCGTTTAAGCCAATTAAAAAGCATAATTTTCCAGAAAATTTTGAAAAGGTAAAAGTCCATCTTGGGTGTGTTTATTCGCTTCCAAGTTATGACGTTTCTAGTCTCCTCAGGAAGTATAAATTTTTAACATATACCTTCAATTTTGTCGCATAAATGGTTGAAAATTTGAGTTCGCTTAAGAATGTGGGTGGTTGTTGGTAAAATCAGGGAATTCCATATATTTATATTTGTAACAATATTTTTCTTTAGTAAAAAGGAAAATTTGATATATTTTTTTCAATATTTTTTCAATTAATCTATAATTCTCTGCGACATACGATTCATTTAAAGAAATAAAGGTGCCAATAACTTTAATAAAATTACTCATTTGTATATTTTGAAGGTTAAAACAAACATTAAAATTAGCTATAATATTGGATTTCATAAAATTGATGTAAAGACCGGAGTTTTTTTCCAGTGGCTGCTAAAATTTAAAGGGTTTCTTTAAATGAAATTTCTATATCTCTCTCACACCCAAAGAAAAGCATTGTGATGTCGTCAGCATCTTTGGCAAAGATAGCAAATTTTCCGTTAGAAATGTACTTTTCGAAGTGTCCCTTTTGGTCTACTTCATCATAGATTTTTTCTAGTAAAGGAGATAGTATAAAATGTTGCTAACATTTCAAACATTTAAAAATAAGAACAGCCCTAACATATATATATATATATATATATATATATATATATATATATATATATATATATATATATATATATATATATATATATATATATTTTCAATAAAACAAAACAAAAAAAAAAATGGAGTGTGTAATGATAGCATATTTCATAGCTTTTTTGTATCAATTAACTTCACTCGCCTGTAGAAGATGACTTGTTCGCTTCAGAGTAAAATAGTACTTTTAAGTTTAGTAAACCTTTGAATGATAAATCCAAAAATGACCTTGGTTGCATTCTATCAATTCAGAATTCAGTACAATCTGAGTTTACATCATATGATTCAGAGCCTGTATTGACCTATAAGAAATCGATTATGAAAAAAAAAATGTGTTTCTTAGATTTGCGTCAAGGTATCCTCTCAAAATTTTACTATGTCTCTGACGCATTTATAATCCATTATATGCGTCATTTTGTACGCAAGATAGGTTTTTTTAATGTACATATAACTCTCTACTTATTAAATTGACATGATTTAGTATACCAAAATATTAAAGCTGGTTAACCAAGCTTTCATTTGATATGTTTGGTGTTCTAAAAATCGCTATACTTTAAGAGATATAAGCAAATACATTTTTGCACGTACTCTCCCCCAAAAATTGATCTTTTGATATGAGAATATACGATTACCATTTGGTAACTGCTGTTAGCGTTACCTGGATAGAAAGAAAAAAAGAAGGGAGAGAAGTGAGGCAAAATGCTCTCTCCTTCTCTTTCAAATTTTTATACCTACACAGAAAATTTATCTTTTTACTATCCTTTGTAATTAATTTCAACCTCTTTAGCACCCGTTTTTCATAGTTAATAGCCTTTTGAAAATGGTTATGCAAAAATCAAAAATGACTTCATCACACAATTTCTTTGCTATTATCGGTTGTTTAAGTGTTCACTCAAATTCATACATGAACATCAAATTAATTTTTTACACCTTGCAATTTATTTAACTCTTTAGCACCCGTTTTTCAAAGTATACTAGCCTTTTAAAAAAATTATATACAAAAATAAAAATGACGTCGTCACACTATTTCTTTGCAACTATTCGGTTGTTTTCAGTGTTTCACTCAAATTTCATACCTGGACTATAAATTTAATCTTTTTACTACCTTTGCAATTAATTTTAACTCTTTAGCACTCGTTTTTCATAGTGAACTAGCCTTTTCAAAATTTATAAAAAAAAAACAGAAATGACGTCATCACACAATTACTTAGCTATTATTCTGTTGCGTGACAAGAATTTAAAAGGAGGGTTGTGATTTAATTGAGGCAGGTATGGTTTACTAAGTTTACGCCAACAGGAAGTAGAATCAGTTGACTTATAATATGCTTCGCTTATAGAGAAAAGGAGGAATTTTTTCGGACGAAAAAGGACGATTACGTCCAATCCGTCAAACAATATCCGTGATTATCCTCGAAAGCGTCTCCATCGACCATTTCTCAACATTTTGATCCAAAAAAAGGTAAGAAATATTTTTTTTAATTTCGTGTAACGTACCTAATACATTGTTATGTTACACCGAAAAAAAAAAACCATATTTCATACATTATTTTAGATACTATAGTATAATCAAATCTACCGAGTACCGATATCGATCAGTATTCGGTATATACCGAATATCGAGCCGGCGGTATATTTTTCTACCGAATCCCAGCTCTGGTCATTTCTCAAATAAATGTTTCTGTAAAATTAATTAATTCAAAATCCTTCCGTTTAAACCACTATAGATTACTTTTTAAGTATTGCCATAAACATCGAATATTTATTGTTGTAATAATAACCAAAATTTAATACTTATTAATAACAAAGTAAAAATGTTATATTTTGTATCACTCATTGAAGATGTTACTTTCTTCATATAAAGGATTTTTACTTTCATAATTAAGAGATGTTGATAATATGACGTAAGCTACTACGTAAAAACACATTTTCCTTAGTGATTAATCTTAGTCTTAAGAGATGTTGACAACATGACGTAGCTACGACGTAAAAAACAAATTTTATCTTTTCTAAGGACCGACAAAAAGGGGACTGGACCGAACGGACTGGACCGGACTGGACTGCAGTCCTCGGTTCTAGATTAGGACCGACACAACACTATACATATATCAGAGCTGTGACTACCGAATGTAAATCGGTATTCGATACTACCGACGGTAGATTTCAAATACGGAACCGATTTTACGATGTTCGATAGAAACTACCGAATACCGTACCGATTGACAATCGGTACTGTATGTTTGAATGTATGACCTTTGTAACATTCACATAGAGACATAAAGATATAGAGAGCTTATTCCCTTCAATAGCAGAGAAACATCGTTCAACTGTCGCTTTGCCCAAGCGCTCCCTTGTGTGAAGAACTTGAACGTCGAAAATAAAAAAACAAATATAAATTATAGTATTATAGAGCAGATACATATAGACATTCAATTAAGCTTATCCTATGCATTGAATACTAGAGTACCTGAAATGCAGTTCATATCAGACAATAAGAGACAGTTAATGAAAAAAAAAAACGGAAGCAAAAACAGAGATTCAAATATAAAATAAATACCTTCTGTTCTGGCCGACTTGGCCTGCTTCATAAATGAAATAAATATTCCTCAAGAGGGGAGGGAGAGAGAATAGTGATAACCAGGAGCTTGAACTCAATTGCACCTTCAGACATTCTTCCTTTCACACGCCCAAAATATCCCTCGACTTTCCATCTCTACATATATCAGAGCTGGGATTCGGTAGAAAAATTTACTGTAGGTTCGATATTCGGATATATACCGAATACGGATCAATATTCGTTACGGTAGATTAGAAAGAGAGATACATTTATTAATGTATCTGCTTTACTCCGCTTCTTGCATTAATATCGGACAGTATGTTATATATAGATATTGTTATAACAAAGGGCAATTAAATACATCATTTGTTATAATTTATTATATATTATTTGAAACCATGCTTTAAAAATAAAGATTCGATGGTCGAGAAAGACATTATAACATATTAATTGGAGTTTGTCCGTCGTCGTCTGTCCGACTTATAGACGCCGAAACTACAGAAGCTAGAGAACTGAATTTGGCACACAGATGCATCTTGACCATGTGATGGTCTTGGGCTAGGTAGGTTCTGATCAGACCAGATTTGCGTCTGTGAGAGGATTTGCGGTTGGTATGGATTTTTGAGGGTTAGGGGCTCAAGATGTAATTAAAGGTTTTGTGGACTTTAGCCGCAGGCATCTTTTGGTATAACCAAAACTAAGGCCTAGCAGCCTTGCAAAGGCCTCAAAAAAGGCTGGAAAATTTGGTTGTCCATAGTTCGTAAGTGAGATGTTTTAGAGACAGAACGCAACTAAAAGTTATCTGCATCTCTGCCCAAGAACCTGAATCCGGAAAAAAAAATCCGGATCCGACACTCCCGGACCCGGATTATGACATTTCCTTAACTTTTGATTATTTCCCATTTCGAAAAAAAGCTACTCTGAAAGTACATCAAGAATAGGGTTTACAATCGGGTCCAAAGAAATTTTCCGGAAAAATGACCGGCCCTGTCGGGAAAATTAAGAAAACCTCTGGGGCGACTTTTTAATACGAAAAAAAGTTCAAAACAAAAATTACGAAATGAAGGCCTTGCAAAATAAGCCTAGGTTGGTTAAGTCAATGTCTGCCTCCGGGACATATTTGGGCCGGGATCCGGATTTTTTTTCAATTTGCAAGTTTTCGCAATATATTTTTGCACATCATATTCAACTTCACAAAGGAGCAACTTTGATGTATTCAGTATCCAGATCGAGGTCTTAAGAGCCTCAAATCCGGGATGGAATATTAAGTCAATTTCATGGACGAAGCTTAAAAACTTCATTGTTTGATGCAAGGTTCATCCTTGCCTCAAATATACCATAGATTTTCCCATGTATAAATGCTGTGGCCGTAGGCACCCACCAACCAGGGCTAGCCAAAGCCGCGGCGGCAATGGCTCGTCCTATATAGAATTTGAGTTTGTCCGTCCGTCCGGCCGACTTCTATAGACGCCGAAACTACAGAAGCTAGAGACCTGTAATGGCACACAGATGCATCTTGACTTGTGATGGTTCTGGCTAGGTAAATTATGATCAGACCAATTTGCGTCTGTGAGAGGATTTTGCGGTTGTATGGATTTTGAGGGTTAGGAGGCTCGGGATGTAATTAAAGTTTTGTGAGCTGGGCCGTAGGCATCTTTTGGTATAAACAAAACTAAGACCTAGCGGTCTTTCAAAGCCTCAAAAAGGCTTGGAAAACTTTGGTTGTCCATAGTTCGTAAGTGAGATGTTTTAGAGACAGAACGCAAACTAAAAGTTATCTGCATCTCTGCCAAAGAACCTGGATCCGGAAAAAAATCGGATCCAGACACTCCCGGACCCAGATTATGACATTTCCTTAATTTGATTCTTTCCCATTTCGAAAAAAGCTACTCTGAAAGTACTCAAGAATAGGTTTACAATAGGGTCCAAATAAATTTCCTGGAAAACCGACCGGCCTGTCGGAAATCAAGAAAACCTCTGGGGCGACTTTTTAATACGAAAAAAGTTCAAAACAAAATATACGAAATGAAGGCCTTGCAAAATAAGCCTAGGTTGGTTAAGTCAATGTCCTGCCTCCGGGACATATTTGGGCCGGGATCCGGATTTTTTTCATTTGCAAGTTTTCGCAATATTTTTTGCATAATCACATTCAGCTTCACAAAGGAAGCAACTTTGATGTTATCAGTATCCGGATCCGAGGTCATTAAGAGCCACAAATCCGGGATTGAATATTAGGTCGAATTTCATGGACTATTTTTGAAATCCTAAATTTTGGGGGGCCTTCTTGGGTTGTCTGCTGAGTTGATTGCATCAAGTTATAAAATAGTATCTATGAGTTTTGCATTGTTAATAAATTCATTGTTTTTAAAAAGGAATTTTGGTTAATAATTTGTTGTTTTGGCATAAAAACTGGAAAATGGAAAAGGGTTTTTCTCCGCTCCTGGGGAACTCTCAGATTTCAACTTAAGTTCATAAGAAGAGCTTAAAAAGTCTGACACAAACTATAAATAAATAATTCTCAATGTTACATATAATTTTCAGAAAACCCAAAAAACTGATTTTTTCAAAAACAACTTAAACCATGATTTTTGGCATTTTTTTAAATTTTTAAATTTGTTAATATAGTTGTTCCCAATTGGGGAGAATAATGCAATGTGAAGAAACTTTTAAAATTGGATGAAAAATAAAAAAGTTTTATTGGTAAGCATTATTTCATCAGTACATATGCTACATATATATAGCATAGGAGTTGGCTATAATGTTAGCTCCCTTTTTTGCTCCCTAGGGGGCGCTCTAAATTATGAATCTAATGTAACCTCTAGGGAGACTTTTTACTGCATAATTGGTATTTAAATTATAAAATACAAAATGAAGCCCTCGCAATAAAAAATCCGGCACCATATGACGTCATAAATTAACACCACGGTTCACCAAAGTCTGTATAATAAGGTCTGAGCTATACAAAAACAAACTGTATCCTGCAGTATAACTACTCAATGACGTCACTGGAGAACGAATATATATATATTTAAATAATTTATTGTATATATTCATATATATATAGATAGGGAGATTGATATATCTATACTTATAAAAAAAGAATCCGTTCGTTTGTGCGTTCGTTCGTTTCCCTGTATCTCCCGAACGGGTCATTAGATCTTGACGAAATTTTCAGTGAATAGTTTGTGAGCTCAGGAGTTTTTAACCCATTAATGCCGATTGGGAAGATATGTTCCCAGAGCTTAAAAAGCGTTATTACACCACAACTAAGGCATATTTCAAAGTTCAAACAGATTAACTTTATTTTTAACAGCTTTACCTACATGAGATAGCCCATATTATTTAATAAAAATAATAATAATGTACTGGTAGTTGCTGTTTGAAAGTACGTGTTTGAGCACGTTGAAAATATGGCGAAATCGTATTGTTCTAATGGGTATGTAACAGCTAAATTTATGAATGAATATTAATAATTTTTAAAGAAAACGATTTTAAAATATATAGCTTCTTTTTAAAATATTTACTTTATATATGTTATCAATGTTTTTTCAAAAATAAATGCATGAACATTTAGAGTGGGAACAAATGTGCCCATTCGGCATTCAAGTGAAGCTGTGCCTAGCATAAAGTGATGAAAAATAACAGATTCCACGGAGAGTTTATGAGCGTTGACGAAATAATGGTCCCCTATTATGGACGGCATGGGGATAAACAATACATCCGAGGAAAACCTCTCCGATTTAGTTTCAAGTTGTGGGCAGCTTGTGCTGCTGACGGTACCTTGCTACATGTCGAACCTTATTGTGGATCCTTCACCAACATTCCTGATCATGGGTTTGGTCATGGTCCAAATGTCGTTTTGGAAATGGTAAACAAGACCAAGTTAATCCAAGGGCAACACGTCATCTGTGACAATTATTTCGGATCCATTCCCATGCTTATATAATTATCACGGAATGGAATTGCCTGCACCACAACTCTTCGTGAAGATCGGCTGGGTGGCGCTCCAGTGTTGACAAAACAACTATTGAAAAATAAATCTCGAGGATCCATGGACAAGGCATTTACTGGTTGTGTCTCGATTGTCAAGTGGAAGGATAACCAGGTAGTTAGTGTGGCTTCAAGTAAAATGAGAGCTCAACCACTACAGAAAGCAAGACGGTGGGATCGAAAAAAGAGGAAGTATGTTGAAGTTGACATGCCAAATTCTATTAGTACGTACAATCGGAACATGGGAGGCGTTGACCTTTTTGACCAGCAAGTTGCCGCATATAGGGTAAGGATAAGGTCCAAAAAGTGGTGGTGGCCTTTGTTTGCTTGGAGCCTAAACGCACAGGTTGTCAATGCATGCCACTTCAGTAGACGGGGCAATCCTCGTCTGAGTCTCTTGGACTTCTCGAGAAATTTAGCCAATGTGGTCCTAAAAACTTATGGGGTTGCAAAGAAGCGTCCAGGACCAAAGTATTCATTGGTGAGCGCTACAAACAGTATTCGACTAAATGAAGGTAATCATTGGACAGCAAGAGGAGTGCATTCGAGAAGTAGATGCCGAGAATGCAATGGAAGAACTCCTCATATCTGCAAAAAATGTAATGTTCCTTTGCATACAGAATGCATGGAACTTTACCACACAAATAAAAATTATTATCAAATAAATAAATATATATGTAAACTTTTAATAAAAAAGAGCTGTAGTCAATAGAATATATACTAAAATATGTTATGCTGTATACATTATTTAAATGCCGAGTGGGCACATATGTGCCCGGGCCGTATTTTTTAAATGTTTATTAAATATGACTTTTTTTTTGTTCGAAATGTTTTATAGCACTATATTGATTCATATAATTTAAAAATTAGGGCAAATTTCTTTACAGATAATTCTCGGCATTAATGGGTTAATGGGTTGTCAACTCCGGAAAATTCGTCGTCGACATGCTTATTTTATTCGCCAAAAACGTTTTTGCCGATTTTTAAAATTTACAAGTTAGATTTTGCCCAAATTTTCTGTGGATAGACTGAGGTACAAGACGTGCTTTTGTTTTATTGAGTCTTTCCGGAAAATTCGTTTTCTACATGATTACTTAAAAATATTTTTCTTTCTGTCCCTGTATGTCCCCCCAAATTTAAGTTTTGTGGAAAATAACAACACTTTTTTATATTGCAACATCGTGCTAATCAAATTTCAATAATGCCTAGAGATGGAGAGGATGTCAATACCCACCTTAAGGAATACAAAACGGAAAAAATGGCAATACGATGCAATGACGACTTTTTAAGGAACTACTTCTCATAAGAAATAACATAGGCGCTCTATGAAACGACTTAAAAAATAACTTCTTTTTACGATGTTTAAATTCCCAGCCTTAAGAACAAATAAACGGAAAAAATGGCAATCAAGACCCAAGGACAACTTTTTAGGAACTGATTTGAATATGAAAAATCACATGTGATGACATCACTAAAATTATTCATCTTCTTTTTACGATGTTTAATACCCAGCCTTAAGGAATACAAAACGGAAAAAATGGCAATGAAGAGCTATGACAATTTTTAAGGAACTGGTTTGAATATGAAAAGTCACATGCATGATTTCACTGAAATTATTTGTGTGATTCCTTCTTTGTGTGATATTTAAACCCCAACCGTAAGGAATACAAAACGAAAAAATGGCAAGGAAGACCCAATGACCAATGTTGAAGGAACTTATTTTTAATATGAAAAGTCACATGCGATGACATCACTGAAATTATTCGTGTGATGTCTTCTTTTTACGATGTTGAAATACCCAAGTATCCTATTATAGTATACTTGGAATACCCAACTTAAGGAATACAAAACGAAAAAAATGGCAATGAAAACCCAATGATAACTTTTTAAGAAACCGATTTTAAAATGAAAAGTCACATGCGATGACATCATTGAAATTATTCATGTCATTTTTATTTTTACGATAATTAAATACTCAGCCGTAAGGTAAAAAACGGAAACAAATGGCAATGAATACCCAATGTCAACTTTTTAAGGAACTGATTTAATATGAAAAGTCACATGCGATGATTTCACTGAAATTATTCGTGTGATTTCTTCTTTTTATGATGTTTAAATACCCAGCCTTAGGAATACAAAACGGAAAATGGCAATGAAGACCCTATGACGACTTTTTATAGAATTTATTTTAATATGAAAAATCACACGGGATGACATCACTAAAATTATTGGTGTTATTTTTTTCCAACCAGACTATTGTCAAGTTGGAAAATCCGGGCAGCGCCGGGTAATATTCGCTATAGTATATATATATATATATAATCGTTCTCCAGTGACGTCATTGAGTAGTCACACTGCTACATGTTTGTTTGTTTGTATTGCCCCAACCTTGCAACTGTCGCAACAAGTATTATGTATTGATGTTATTGAAGGTCTATCTATAAATGCTAATGTTGTTAATGCATATAATAAGGCTTCAAATATATGGGAGCTTTATATATAATACAACATTTTATGGAGTGAACATTTAAAGAAAAATGTATCTTAATTATTGTCATGATCTATTATTATATTTGTGTAAGCAATATATGAACCTGGAATATACTAAGCCTTCAAGCATGTTCAGGAGTATTTTTATTGAGAATATACGAAATGAAGCACTCGCAAATAAATGAGGTCTGTGAAATAAATGTCCGTCACCATATGACGTCATAAATTAACACCACGGTTCACCCAAGGTCTGTATAATAAGGTCTGGGCAGGCATGTGAACGGAACGCAAATTGAACGGCGTTCAGCTGAACGCACGTTCAATGAACGGAACGCTGAACAGAACGCAAACTTTTTTTTTGAACGCTGAACGTTGAACGCAAAAAAAAGAGTTTTGCGTTTAGCGTTCAATTTTTTCCAAACATTTATTTTCAAAAAAAAAAAACGTTATCACTACGCAGTACTTTTTTCGGAAATTCATTTCTAAAAAAAAAACGTCATCACTACGCAGTACTTTTTTTGGAAATTCTTTTCTAAAAAAAAAAGTCATCACTTCGCAGTACTTTTTTGGAAATTCTTTTCTTAAAAAAAAACGTCATCACTATGCAGTACTTTTTTTAGAAATTCTTTTCTTAAAAAAAAAACGTCATTTCATGCATAGATCAATAAAAATTAAAATAAATCGTAAATGAAAGTTCTTCGAAATAACGTCACACTATATATAAATGATATAAATATGCAAATAAAACAAATGATAAATATATATTTGCTTAATCTTTCCGTCTGCACTCAAACAATATAATATTAATTAGACTGGGCTAGCAAAACCGCTACAGTATATAATCAATAGAATAAGTACTGGTAAAGATACATGTTGCATTATATAAGTGAACAGTTAAAAAAACCCGATAGGAGAATTTACATGCAATCCTCATATTCAACGCCATTACATGTTTGCATTTAAAAGAAATCAAGCCAGCATTTTATATTTTGGAGATGACGAATATATATATATATATATATATATATAATATATATATATATATATTATATATATATATAATATATATTATATTTAATTTTATATATATATATATATATCTATATATATATTATATATATATATATATATATATATATATAATTAGGGCTGTTCTTATTTTTCAAATTTTGAAATGTTAGCAACATTGTGGATTTTCTGTTTCTTGGTGATAAAAGAAGAAAAAAAGAAGGGAGAGAGTATTTTGCCTCACTTCTCTCCCCTTCTTTTTTCTTTCTCTTTCTATCCAGCTTACAGTATCAGCAGTTACCAAGTGGTAATTGTATATTCTCATATCAAAAGATCAATTTTTGGGGGAGAGTACATGCAAAGATGTATTTGCTTATATCTCAAAAGAGCTATGAAATATGCATACACACCCATTTTTTTCTTTGTTTTTACTGAAAACTTTTTTTTTTTTTGGGTTAAAATATATATTTATTATTCTAAAAAAAATAATGTAAACAAATATATAAATATAAAAATCTAAAGACAGTTACGTTAAAACAGAAACATAAATGAACAAAACTTAGTTTTATTAAAAAACATCAAACATACGTCTGGTAGTAAATTAGATTTCCTTTAAATTAATAATTATTATTGAAGTCTGTAACTTCCACCATTTTGAAGAAATTTGCGGAAAAATATATTTTACAAAAATTTTAAAACTTTGACCTCGTTGCGCGACCTTGTAAGTTGACCGATTTTGTTCAAACTTTGTATGTCGTCTTCTTTTATCACCAAGAAACAGAAAATCCACAATTTTGCTAACATTTCAAACATTTGAAAAATAAGAACAACCCTATATATATATATATATATATAATTTTTGGACTCAATGCCACTGCTTCTTGTGATCCATGATAACTTGTGACAACTTAAAAAAAAAAGAGTGGGCACTCTACTATATATGTTATTGATTAGATTGAAAAGATCTATTATACTCATAAGTGATTAATACTCCAAGATTGTGTAAATTTTCTCCTATTCAGCATTTTTCATTACTCCATATTTTTCATCCCAATTACGATCTTTTTCCATTTACCATTTTTCTAATATCGACTCAGCACATCTAGAATATGACCTTATTGCATTATTGCATTTCAATTAAAACTTCATCTTTATATGCAATGGAATGCAGTTTTGATACCACTGCAGACTAGTGATGTGTCGTTCGCGAACGATCCGGCTCTAAGAGCCGGCTCTTTGACGTGAACGATAGGAACCGCTCTGCAAGAAGAGCCGTTTAAGGATTTTATTTGGGAGCCAGTTTTTTTTCCCTTCAGTATCTCGCTGTCTCTCCGCCCTGTCGCTGCACTTGTGCTGAGTGCAAGTGCCAACACAGAGTCTCCCCCCTCCCCCCTCTCTTCCCTCCCCTCTTTTTTTAAATCCTTTTATAGCACTGTAGGCTAGTGATATTGTATTATGGTGCATTTTTGTTGGTTTAATACTTTTTTTTAAACCTTAATAGTTTTATTATTTAATTTAATAGCACTCTAAGCCTTTTTGATATTGTATTCTGGTGCCTTTTTGTTATGTCTGCTTTAATAGGCTATTTATTACTATTTAATTAATTTTAATTAATTTTTTTAGAAGTGTTGCTATTTTGTGATATTTAATAATTGGTTATAATAAAAGTTCTATTTATAAAGCATTGTTATCCAGCGTTTTTACTCATCATAAGTGCTTAAAAATGTCAATAATGAAACAAAATGTTGTAAAAAATTTGTTTAATTTATTAATTAATTAATAACGTAAAAAATGTGTGTGGGGAGCCGTTTGGGAGCCGAAAGAGCCGGCTCTCCACAGTAAGAAGAGCCATTAGAGCCGAATCTCAAAATAGAGCCGAAAATCCCATCACTACTGCAGACAACGAAGGAATTCTTTTGTTTTCAGGAACACACCAACACCATTTTTCCTCAAACTCAGACAGAGTAAGTCAGTCATAGGAGAATGAATTATACATGCACTTATTTTCCAAGCCGTTATTTTTACTTCGTAAAATATTTTATAAAGTGAAAGAAACAAAAAAAACAGAAATGACCATAACCTCTCTTTGTAAATACCAAGGTAGTTAAACATTGTATATATGTAGACTCCACGAGCGTTTCATGCTTATATTTTCTTTTTGTAGTTTAAGTGCAGCCAGCAGAAAAAAATCCTTCTGGTATGCACTCAAAGCTAACTTCATAGTATACAGCTCGTGACGGGGGGTACACATTGTTCATATATACGCTCTGCACATACACAAATATATATATATATATATCCATTATTTTTTGCATTAAATTGAAGTTTTTATATATCATAGATATAATGATCCGATTTAAGTCAAATATGCACCGTTTTGTTCGATAATTTGTTGCCATTGTGAAGGTAATTTATATTGCCTCTCTCATAGAACCCCTCGTCCCTATTGGCAAAAAAGTGGGACGTGTGGCGAGTCACTAACGATGTGTGTGGCCTGGTGTTGTCCTGATGGAACACAATTCCTTTCATATTGACCAAAGCTGGCCGCTTCTGGGCGATTGCTTCCTCCAGACGGTCAAATTGTTGACAGTACAGATCCGAATTAAGAGTTTGGCCGTAGGGGAGTAGCTCATAGTAGATGATTCCCTGCCAATCCCACCAAACACACAGCAAAACCTTCCTGGCCGTCAATCCTTGTTTGACCACCGTTTGCGCCGGCTCACCGGGATTCGACCACGACCGTTTTCGCTTGACGTTGTCGTAAGTGACCTACTTTTCATCACCAGTAACTATCCGCTTCAGAAACGGATCGATTTTGTTGCGATTCAGCAGTGATTCGCAGATGGAAATTCGGTCTATGAGTTTTTTTGTGTATACTCGAGTGGCACCCATACATCGAGCTTCTTTTGTATCCAGCCTATTTAAGTCTTTCCAAACAGTTTTGATGTGCAACGTTTAGCTCCTGGGCAATCGAAACAGTGCTTTCATGACGGTCGGACTCGACGATTTCCATTATTTTATCGATATTTTCGACAATTGGCCTCCCAGAGCGTGGTGCATCTTTGACATCAAAATTACCGAAACGGAATCGACGTAACCAAAATTGCGCGTGATTGGCTGTTACAGTATCAGGATCATAAACACTATTCACATTTTCAGCCGCCTGGCTTGTGTTTTCGCCTTTATCGAAAAAACTGTAAAATATGGCGTATTTTCTCTTTCCTGATGTCCATCTTTGACGCGTGCTCAAACAATACTGAATAAAGCAAACATAAAATTGGCTCAAAATCTCATCTTTCCAACGCATCAAGTGTAACCCGATCGAAATTATACAACGCGAGATACATATTACTAAAGCCATCTATTGGGAAAATAATGGATTTCTTTTTACTATACCCATATATATATATATACAGGGTATAGAAGCAAAACGTGGACTCTTAAATAATGTTAATTTTTATAAAAAATCACTAAGCTGTGTGTTTATATTTTTTGAGATTCCGATTTATTAGCCTTTTTAAGCACAAATGATCACTAATATACAATCGTCAATTCTCAAAACTGAGCGAACAGGACGCGAAAAGGAAAAGGATCTCAGATCTGCTTGACGCGGAAATTGAGAGGTAAAGATCATGGACATTGTCAAGTGCTCCAGGAGCTTCGTTTTGAAGGTTGCCAAGATGAAAAAGGACGGGGAAGGCTTCGAGAGGAAAGCTGGAAGTGGTGGCCAAAATTTAAAGAGGACTCCCGAGTTCCTGGAGAGACTGAAGAAGATCAAGGAGGACCCCATAAAATCCTTGAACCGTCTCTTCAATGACTTCTCTGTGGACCTCATGTCCATCAACCGGGTAGTGAGGGAGCATCTGGGGTTAACCTCATACACGAGGACTCTGAGGCACTTGTTGACGGAGGATATGAAGAGGAAAAGGCTCACAAGATGCAAGAAAGTCCTCACTTGGTTGAAGGGTAATTGCTCCATTGTGAAAATCTTCTCCGACAAGAAGATTTTCACCGTGGACCAAGTCTACAACAGGAAGAATGACCGGTGGCTTGGGGAAACAACAGAAGGGGTACAGGGGGTGTACCGTACAAAACATCCGGCGCAGACAATGGTCCTGGGAGTCATGGCGTCAAACGGGAAGAAGATACCGCCCTTCTTTTTTAAGGCCGGGGAGAAGATTAGCAAGGAGACCTACTACAAGGTCCTCAGGTACACAGTTTTGCCATGGCTGAAGGCCAATTACCCCGAGGGAAAGTATGTGTGGACGCAGGATGGGGCTCCATCACACACGTCGGACCTGTACCCGAAGTTCTGCACTGGCAACATGGCTCATTTTTGGCCGAAGGACATGTGGCCCTCCTCCTTGCCGTATCTGAACCCGTTGGACTTCGCCGTGTGGGGCGAATTGGAGAAGAGGACCAACAGGACTCCTCATCCAATTATGGATGCTCTAAAGACCACCATCAGGACGGAGTGGGACAACATGTCGGAGGAGTTCCTCATCAACTTCTGCAAGGCTTTCAGGCGTCGTGTAGAAGGTGTCATTGAAGCTGAAGGAGGCCATATCGAGTGAGAGTGCTCACAAAGGCCCTGCCAATAAGTTTAAAAAAAATAATTATTATTTAACTAAAATAAAATTATATTCATACTTTTCTACAATTGTATCTAGAGTCCACGTTTTGCTTCTATACCCTGTATATATATATATCAGGCTTGCGTGCGTTCAGCTTTTTTGGCGTTCCGTTCAATTTATTAACCCTTCCTGGGGTGTTGTGGAATCCCATTGAAAAATTATGAACTTACGTCATATCTATTGAACATTTGAGGGGTTCTTTTCCGAAAAGCAACCCTTCAAGTGCAATAAGATGCACCTTGGGCCTTGAGTCCCGCCAGCCACACTAATGAAGTATTGAGGTTCTATATCTTCCGCTGACAGTGAGGACATGTATAAGGAACCCTTCAAAATTAAATAATGTAAAACTGTAGAATGATATTTCAAAAAATTATTGGCTCAAAAAAAGGCTTAAGACCAGTTTTTAAGTCATCATATCTATAAAAATCGACTTCCTAAAAAAGCGTTAGTTCTGATTCAATTGTTATAATTCTATTTTACAAAAAGCTAAGTCCATTCTTTAAAAACTAACTCACTTACGTTTTTATCCTTTTTCTTTAAAGTAAACATCCTTATTATTATTTTTAGGCCAATATACAAACACTTTGAACCGTCAGTACTCCACAAGTAATATATAAAACAAAACCAACTAAAAGATCGATAATTTAATAAAAATCGGCATTTAGATAATAACTAATAGGAAATTCGATATGGATCCCCTCCCTTTATAAAATAATTTCAAAATTCAAATACGATCCTATTTGTGATTTGTCTGCCCTTTTAGCAAAAAAATTCGAGTGTAACTCATCATATTTCCATTTTTAAGGAAACACCCATCATATTTGTCCTTTTCCTTCGTTGTACTTAGTATACTTGTTAATTTTAGTAATTCCCATTAAGCACTCTGACAACACGAGAAATAGGATATGGGAAACATTCATTTTCATTTTTTTTGTCTTCAAACATACCAAAAGGAGCCAATGGAGATGACAGACAGAGCGTTTATAAAAATAACAATTAGGATATTTAATATTAAAAATAAGGATTTAGTAGCTTATAATACCTATTCAAAGAATGAATGACATATTTATAGCAAAAAGTATGTGTTCTGGATTTTTTTATAATATAAGATTACAGTCATTATGAAACAGTTGGGGTAGTGTACAAAAAATATGCTATAAAAGCGTTATTTCTAAATTTATGTCTATTGAATAAAATTTTAAGACGAGGTTATTTCGCATTATACATAGAATTTCTACTTATAAAGATATATTTTGCTGTTTGGTTCATTAAATTATTTTCGCCTTCCAGGATCTGATTTATATCTATAATTATGAAAACATAGGCACATTAAAAACGAATATGCAACGAACAAATATCAAAATAACATTCCTACGTAATTTATTTATATAAAAACAAAATGAAACGATTTAAAACTATTAAAGTTCCTTTCTTTTCAAGGCTAAGATAAACGGATACTGGGAACTCTAATTTAAACACGATAGTATGTGCTTAATAAAATCCGAAAACTCGATTATGAGATTTCTGAGTAATCTAAAATTACGGAATATAAAAATAAAAATTACTTTTACTTTAACTAGCAGGATGTTACGCACGAAAAATATTTGATTTCCCAGAATTGATGCGTTCACTAGGAAACAACAAATCAATAAGCCATAAAATATCAGATCCTTACATCCACATAGAATAATACTGACCCAAATGGATTTATATTTTTTGTTCTTTACATTATTTACAATATTAGCTTAACGCTATAAATATATTTTGTAATTAGATAATTTAAAAACAAATAACCAAATATATATATACAAGCGCATCACCGTTATGTTAATGCATTTTAAAATGCAAATTGTTCAATTATCTCGACATCCCCCAAGAGACTTGATCCGGTGTTACTCAAAACCAACGCTCCAATCTTTAGCCATATTAAATAGCCACCTCATCGATTTCCCCAAATTCAAGCAAGATATCATCAGGTCCTCTCGCATGCATATGTGCTCTGAGACATTCAAAATATCCGCATTTGCTACAATTAGTTAAACCCAACAGATCCTTACGTACGTAAAAAAAAACTTTAGTAGAGATGATTAATTACTGAAACAATATTCGCCATACCGTAATTGATTATTTAAGCAGATGGATTTGAGGCCATAGCTAATATAAACCCTTTTTACTCCCTGAAATATATCATGCTTACCAGATTTGTTGATTTATCGATCATTTGTTGTCGTTCGCGAACGATGAACGACAAAGGAAAATTCCTTAACGTTCGTCGTTCGTTTTTGGCGCCAAAAAGACAGATTTTCATTTTCATGGTACAAATTTCCTTTCTAAAAAAACGTCATCACTTTTTTCAGAAATTTATTTCTAAAAAAATGTCAATTTTTTCAGAATGGCGAACGACAAACGACAATTTTTCACGAACGTCAACAAGTCTGATGCTTACATATTTACAATAAATAAAATGCCTTATTTTTGTGTAGAGAAATTGATATTTTTATTGAGAAAAAAATATTGATATTAAAGCAATGAGATATATTACGAAACGAACATTTAATAGTAATAAGTGTAATATATGACAGAGAAAAAAAAACTATTTACACGTATTTTTTCATTCATGTTGAAAAAAAAAACAATCCCAAAGGACATTTTTTTTTTAAATTTAAAAAATATATTTGATAACACTTTGACATAACCTAAAACACATTATGATGATGATTATTATAATAAATGAAGAGAAGGGTGGGAGGGAGGGGGGAGGGGGAGGGGGCATTGCTACACATTCGCGACAAACTCCAGAAAGCTGATGACACACTCATATATAAGACGAACAGAAAATTAGTCAGAGGGATGGTATTGAGGAGAAAGAGAGTATATTTACAGGCGAATATTAATTGGCCTATTATCTTTGGGCACCCGCGGAGTGCCTTTATTCAAAGGGGGAAAGAGGGAATAGATATAATAATAATAAGAAGAAGGATATGAAATCTATATTAAAATATACTGGAATGTCAATAAAAGACTAATAATAAGTAAAAAATAAACGGCGTGTTCTTATTATTTTTATGTGTCATCATGAGGGTGGAAATACTTATACAAAAACTGTCAAAATATATATTTATATATATGTACCCTCGTTCGTCTTGACTCTAATCTGAGAGTAAATGTGTGAAAACCAACAACAAAGGATAATGAATCCTTGTATGTAGGAGTAACTAAAGAAAAAACCACGATATTATCATCAGAGTATTGACGATAACACTAATAATTGGTAGCTAAAGAGTGTTTGAATAACTACGATGTTGTTGTTTTTTTAAAGCCTCTTGCGGGGGTAAAAACGTGTTGTAAGGGGGGTTATTATTTTATTATGTAACAAGGGAGAGATTCGAAAGCACAACCGTAGAGGGTATTGGGAGAGTAGGGAGGCTCACACATTCGTAAGTATAAAAAGAAGGGGATATAGAACGAGTGTCAAATAGATTTTTTTTTAAACCACGTCCACACACACTGAAGTCATCTTAAAGGAGAAAAAAGAAAGTGGCCGTCGAATGATCATGAAAGGCAAAATTATAATAATAATAATACTCTTGAAGTGTAATTATCAAAGAAACATAGAATGAAGGAGAGTTGCCGGTTTTTGGTTCCACAGAGGTTCACTCACTCTTTATTCGTCCTTCTTCCCAGGGAGTCGCGGGTCGTTGAGGGCGTCAATTTTTTTACCGTGTAGAGGAAGGTGATGTTATCATGAGTCTATATTTGGATGGGCGCTTACTTGGCAGGTGGTTTAAAAGTTCTGTCCAAAGTTTCCTCCTCCGTCACTGCCTCCGGCCCCTCCGGGAAACGGAGATCCGCCCCATGGAGAGCTTCCACCAGGTGCAACAGCTGCGGCTGCTGCCTTGGCAGCATACATATTAGCCTCCTCCTGAGCCTTCACGATGTTCTCTTGTAACGGATCCGCTTGTTGCCAAACCAATTACTTACCTGAAAAAAGACAAATAATAGTGGGTATTATTCAATATGGGTGGATATTTTTCATAGAGATATAAGAGCTTATTGGACTCGTCAGAGAAATACGTCATTGTGTCAAGAATATAGCTGAACTACGATGTTCCTCTGCTATTGGAGGGAAGAGAAATACCGGGTGTAACGAAAAAAATTGCACAATCAGTTTTTGTAAAATAAAACGAGATTGCGTAAGTGCAGTGAAATAAGTCCGTAATATATATTTTAATATAAGCATTCTACTTTCAAACACAAAAAATAACACGTGTCTAGCTGCTCTAGTTCCGGAAAAAATGGCCTCACAACGAGACACACGTGTAGCAATTCGTGCACTTTTGGATGCCGGGAAGACACCCACTGAGATCTCGAACCAGCTTGGTGTGACCAGGCATACTGTTTATACCGTAAAGAAGTCTGAAAGCGTGGAGAGGAACCCTGGGAGTGGGCGCAAGGCCAAGTTGGACCCAGAGGGCTTCAAGAAGGTGGCTCAGGCCACACCCCTCAAGTTCTTGAGGGCACATGCCCGGGAGCTTGGGGTGTCGCCCATGACAGTGCACAGGGCTGTGAAGAAGGCTGGGGGAAAGAGCCTTGTGAGGGTGGAGAGGCCACTTTAACAGACAAGATGAAAGAGACCCATCTCCAACGTTGCAAGGCTCTTTTGAATGACATGAAAAAAGCCAAAGTGGCCCCCTTACTCGCCCGATGCCAACCCCCTGGACTACACTTTTGGGTGCACGTTGAGAGGAAGGCCTGCAATGTTCGCCATCCCAACATCACCCTGCTCAAGGCCACAGTTAATGAGCACTGGGATGCTATGACTGAGGGTTACCTCCGGGACTCCTGTAGGGCTTTCCAGGGCCGCCTGAAAGCAATCATTGCTGCTGGGGGAGGTTACATTGATGATTAGCAAAGCCAAGGTATGGTATTATATGTACTCAAAATTTTGTAAATGTTCTTTAAGTAGTTTCTGAAATATATCTTGTTGAAGTACTAAGTCCAGAGTGTGCAATTTTTTTCGTTACACCCGGTACGTCATTGTGTTATGTTCATAAATCTATATGATTCTATCTCTATGATCATCTACGATGACGTAGTATCAATTACTTTGTTTATAGTGGACACACAGAATACAGCTGAACGTTGTTTCTCTGCTATTGAAGGAAATCAGCCCTTTGTATCTTTATATCTCTATGGTTTATTCCCGTCATCAGAAATCTATTGCTACAATATATATTATGTTTATGTCATATATAAGAATAAGATACCTGACGTTTTCATTTTCAAATAACATGAAATAAACGTGTGCCTGGTATACTACTATATACCTTGTTATTATATTAATAGACGTAAATTTTTAGTTAACATTAAAGCTGTTGTGTTGAAAGGACGGTTGAATGGGTGAGAAAGCATCATGATATGGCAAAGAATACTTGATGATGCGTGTGGTCGAATTTTTATAAGATCAAATGGATGGATGGACGTCATTATTCGTTATATTAGACAATTTCCACCTTTAGACTTTATGTAAAAGGATTTTAGACTGAGGATATTTTCAAATAGAGTGAACATTCTCCTCCTACTACTCCTTTTGTGTACATATATGGAGTATACTATTGCACATAAAAGCAATTTAAAGTAATGGATCATATTATGTGATATTTGAGAAGTTATTGGTGGTAGTAGGAGTAGAAGTAGTATTAAGCTGAGGGGATAATCAGATGCTTTATAAATTTAATAAGGTATGAGAGAGCTACGTCCTACTACGTTATAAAGCTGATTTTGAACAAGGGAATTATTGTTTCTAATATATCGATGCCTTTTAAAAAGCCTCTCAGCTCCAATTGTTTTCACTTTAATGAAATCCAGATTCCTCCTTTGCGTTCTTTATATTTATTTATACAAATATAGCAAATAAAAAGGTTCATCATAATTAAGAATGAGCTAAATATGAGAGATAACATTTATATAAAATTGTCAAATTGAGCAAAAACGAAATAATAATACTGTTTCTTCGTCGCAACATATAAATTGAATAGAAATGGAAACTAAAGACAAGAGGAACAAAACCTTGCTTGATAATGATACTTAAATTTGGGCGAACTAAATGCAAGATAAATTAAATATAAAATAATCAGTTACGAATGGATTTGGATGCTCAGTACTAAGGCTTAAGGTTCCTATTATTTATATATCCCTAGGAGTATTTTATATATTAAAAAAAGACTGAACCAAATAAATTGCTAATAAATATATACTTTTAACAATCATAATACAAGACATGTTTGTTAAATAAGATTTAAAAGTTATTATATTATTTTATAATCTTCAATTTGAGGTCACTCAAAGTAGTAGAATATGAGAAAACTTAATATATATATTTGTAAGAAACTTATGACATTGTTTTCATCTTAAATGAAGGCGTTTTAAAGCGTATTTTGTCAAAAAGCACTCACTTGAGAGACGGTGATTCCACACTTCCTCGCGAGTTCCTCCTTGACTTCTTCTGAAGGGTAAGGATTGGCAAGGTTGGAGTAAAAGTACTCATTCAGGATTTCGGAAGACTTTTTACTAAAATTCCGTCTCTTTCGTCGGGCGTCCAGAAATCGAGAGCGGAGAATCATGACGGCTTCGCAGGTGCTTTGCTTCAATTGAATCTGGGGATAAAGATAAAGGTGTAAAATGTTACCGTCCATTCCCTGTGTCTCAAGGGTCGTGTCTCTTACTTGAATTGCACTAAACTTCTTATTAATAATGTTGACCATTCTCTCAATTTCCTTTGGGGTGATGGGTCGGGTTCGTGATTGCTCACGGAGAAGGTTCATGACGTGAGTCGTAAATTCATTACATCCCTGGTCGTATTTCTCCACTTCTTGGGAGTAAATGGTTCGAATTTGAGCAAGTTTATTTTTGTAGTCTGTGTGTTCGATGGCTGTGGCTCCATCCTGGAGGTTCTGAGGGGGTGGAGCACCTGCTTTATCTGAAGAAGAAGAAAATACATATTAAACGTATTCTCAAAGAATAGGATTAACCCTTATGTGTGTTCAGGTCTGTGTGATTTAAATTTAATATACTAATACCGTCAATGTATGAGAGCAGCTATGCCTAGTAAAATGACTAATTTAATCTTAGATATGTGAAATTGAAGTATGATGCAATGTCCAATTGAGATTCATTTAGAAATGTTTTGAAATAAATGATTTTTTTGAGTCCACAATAGTGGATATTGTGACAGAACAGAACTGTAACGCATGAAGAACCTGTATTTCCTTGAGTAATGATGAACTCAACGGCTACTACTATTTTCCATATCTTTATCGCATCCTATCTGGTTTCAATATAACCAATGGTGAACCTATTTAGCATTTCTTTTTATTCTTTCTTGGCAAAATATAATACGAACTCCGTTTTAAATACCTAAGTTTAGAAAAAAGAGAAAGAGGCTTATATAAGCAGATGTATAGTCATTGGCAGTATTTTATTTTTTAAATAAGAGTCGGGATCTTCGAGTAAATCATAGCTGCAAGGCTTTCAACTGAACTTGCATCGTCATATAATGTTGACACTAGTTCTAAAAATTTAAATTATATACCATGACTACTGAATCACTGGATATTTCCGAGAACAAAAGCAACTACAATATGACTAAGGTAAATCTTCCTAGTGTCTACAACATGACCACCAACACTGTCGTTAGAACAAAAAGCCTGACAGCCCAAGGGTTTCATCCCTTGCCCCATACCCGTGCCTATTCCTTCAGCAACAAGCATGTTGTCGAGTCTCATGAGCTGTGGGTCAGGTGGGTTATCGTCTTGGACGTTCCGTAGAGAGAGGACGGTTCGCTCTTTGATTTCGCAGAGGACTGAGAAGAGTGCGGATTTCATCCGGTGACAGTTGAGGGTGTGCTTACGGGCCTGAAAAGAAGGGAGAGAGGGAGAGAGTGAGCGGTCGGTCGGTCGGTCCAAAAATGAATGTATTGTATTGGAGGGGAAATAGGATGAGTTAGTTCATGATGAAAGCGAGACTCAGACTGACTGACTGACTGACTGGAAATCATGTCAGGCCTTGCATTCACTTCACTTCATTCATTCATTGACTGTTTCGTTGACTTGTTTGCTTGTTGCTTGTTCCCTTGGTCGCTCCTATGGGCGTTCGTCCTGTGCTCACCTGTGCTTCATCAAGTGACTGATCCGTGATGTTGAGGATCTGATCCAGGATTTGGTTGATGTCTGAGTAGGTGGCACTCCCGCCGGAGGAGTTGTTGGCCCCGGACCCGTTCTCGGAGGGGGCAGGGGTCGTCGTGGAGGAACCGTTGTTGGTCGTGTTGCCACCCGTGGAGGCGGAAGCCGGCGTTGGCGTGGAAGGCTCGCCCGGAGGGGAGCCCACGGCCTCGCCGCCCTGCGGACTCTGCTGAGAGCCTTCCAGGTAACCTGGCTGATATCCTGTCCCCGATAGCGGATGCATTCTAGCACAATAACAACCTCCGAATCACACACACACACACACAATCAAATCCGTCCTAGCCGACCAGAGACACGAACAAAGCAGCTCTTTCTTTTACAAGAACATTCACAACACAAGACACACAGACAACTAAACACGCGCTCTCATTGGCTACAAACAAGGCTCAAGCGCAAAGCGTCCACGAAGGGAGCGCAAAGTGACGTCAGGTAAACCAGTTCAGGGAAGAAGAAGAAGAAGAATCCCGGGCGGCTCTCTCTTTTTTGACTTTTATTATTATTATTTTCTTCACTTTGTTGTATTTTTCTTCTCAGCCTTACTTGGCAGGAGGAAAAAAGAAAGAAAGAGAGAGAAGAAAAGAAAGAGAGGGCCAGCTACGAACCAAAAAAAAAGCTGACTTGCTTGCTTTGCAGCAACAGCAAAAAAACCTTTACCACCTCACACAGTTGATTCTTCAAAAGAACCAAGCCTAAAAATGGGTGCCCTCTTTTCTTGACGAAAGGATGAAAAAAAAAGTACCTGCTCCTCAAGAAACGCATCTTACTTGGAAGGGTTGTTTCTTCTTTTCTTGAAGAACCCCCCCCCCCCCCCCCCTAAAAAAAAGTTATATGTTAATTTGAGTAATGTCATGTCTGCTCACCAGGGGGATCCCTTGTATTGATGACGTAAATGATAGGAGTGTTGTTTTGTATTTATATGAATCATAATAACAGAACATTGACAGCACATGTTTAAAAGGACTTCAACTTTGGAGTCTGAATTGTGAAAAATACGCGTCTCCGGAGGAATAGAGCATCAAGTTAGAAAAGGATATTATTGTATAGGTAATTACAAGTATATGTCCTTACTTCTTTACAGTTTTTGCAATGATAGATGAAGAATACAATGTAATTTTAATCTTGTAAATGCTCAAAACTGGGATTTGATATTATAAAATATAATCGTCGTTATCGATAGTTGCTAGCAAGTTGTGTCTTATCAGTATGGATAGTAGGTTTGCAAAATCTTCTTCGATAAATCAAGAAAAGGATAAAATTCTAACAATTGACATCAATCATACAATTGGTAGCGTTAATTTATAAAAATGTATTGTTATCGGTAGAATATTATTATTTTCGGATGTATGTTTTTTTAATTATTTATTCACATCTTGGAAGAAATAAAATTTCTATTACAAAACATCTCTAGGGATGGGGGGGAAACAACTGTTAAAGGACATGAAACAGATCATAAAAACGCTTAATAAAATATAAATTACATACTTAATAGTAAAAACAATGTGAAAAACGGAAAGTGTGCCAAAATAGCATGTCTAGGGAGAAGGTTGGGCGTTGGAATTGACTAAAAATCCTTTTTCGCTAAAGTTCTTAAAAGAAGTAGCTTCTTGTCAATCCAAGTATCGATATCAGTAGGGATCGCTCTGTTTGTAGACCGTGTCGCGTAGATGAAAAGTAGGATTTTTGTAATAATCATCTCAATCATATAAAAGTTTTTTTCGGATGTATGTTAATTTTATCTGTAAATAAGGCCGGTTCTGTGAAAATACCTGGACATAAAAGTGAAGCTTAATTTACATATAAGATTTTTAATTTAAAATCGAGGCAAATGTGTAAAATAACCATCTCCATGAGTAAAATTTGTATTATTATTTAATAATACATTTTATCTTCGATTTGTATTTGTTGCTTTTATGAACTATAAGTAAAATAAGTTTAAATATTCCTTTTTTAATAGTTTGCAACAATTATAAAAACATATACCAAGTGAGGAGTAATTTCTAAAAAATGATATCTGAGACTACAAATACTAGGCTCTCAGGTCCATTTATTTATCTTTGTTAAATATTTTGTGCCAAGTTTTATATTAGTGTCAGATAGGAAATAATTTAATTTTCAGCACCGAAGCCATGAGCCTCCCTGAGTCCAAAATGTCTGATTTGCAAGTGTTTCGAGTGGGATTTAATTTCTTTCAAGCAAGAAAAGCAAGGCCCATTTAAGAAAAGGCGGTACACATCATTATAATAGAGATAAAAGGATATAGAGAGCTTATTCCCTTCATCTGCATTTTTGTGTCCAATATAAACAAAGTAATTTATACTACGTCATCGTAAGCTGATCATAGAGATAGAATCTGTCTCTATGATCAGCTTACGATGACGTAGTATCAATTACTTTGTTTATAGTGGACACACATAAACAATGGAACGCTGATTCTCTGCTATTGAAGGGAATAAGCTCTCTATATCTTTATATCTCTATGATCATTATTTATTGATTCTGAACCGGCTCTGAGTTTCCATTTTGATCCAGAACTACCCACTTTTTTGGATTATAATTTATTGTCTATATCAGAGTATTCTTATCAATTTAAATAAGTATAATTAAATGTATTGGGAAGATTTGACATCATTTAATAAGTTTCCTCTGAATATAATATTTTCCCCTTCCTCTTACAGACTTAAAATGTTTCCGGAGCTTCACACGAGTCTCCGTTGGGATCAATTTCCCTGGAGGGAAGGTAAAACCCTGACGGTTCTTGAGAAAGGCTCAGCAGACGCTTCGTTTGTTCTTACCCACCTCTTATCCATGGTTAGCAAGGATCCCCAACTCTCCTCCGTCCTTCTATCCCTGGAGCAAACCAAGGGACACTACGCAGCACTGAGTTCCAAGACAGGAGGAAGCAGCCTCCTCAAGCACGGAGATCGAATGAAGGTTGTGGAAGTTCTCAAGCATGTTCACGAATTCTATCTCGGCCTTCAGTCAAAGGAACCCATGTTGGACTTTCTTGGCTCCAGGGATCTATCCGGGCTTTACACCCGCGTTGAGCAAGAGTGCCGACCAAACTGCTTACTCATGATTGATAATATATCCGTCCTACAAGAACTTGGTGTGAGCATTGGAGAAGTCATCAGATTCGTACACAAAATGAAGGATTTAGCAAAACGTCTGTCAGGAAGTCTTGTTTTGATAGCCAAGGAGGACACTTCCGTCGGGAGGTTTATTGCACATATTTCAGACTACGTCCTGGAGGTCTCTCACTTGAAAACGGGCTACTCTTTTAGCGTGACGGGGAATCTAGCGTACCGGTGGGGGGAATTGGCACAGGATGACCTTCAATACTTGTGCAAGGATAAAGCCATTCACGTATTTGCTAAGGGAACGAGTTCTGCTGTTCTTTGAGTATCAGGATCCCTTTAATAATTGTGATTGTCTCAAATACGTGTCTTTATATCTATATCCATTAAATGCTAATTTATTTCGTGCACAAAATAAACTATATCCATATATTTTTTGTTTTATGTCATCCTAAAAAGTATGAAGGAATCATTTATGGTGATTGGTGGGGGGGGGGGGGGCATTTTGTTGTCTGTGACAAGAAGTTCACAATTTATTTTTTAGATTTATTTGGATCAATATATATATATATATATAACTACAGGCACTGTAGCAAAAAAAAACACGAACAGTACAATATATATGTGTATGCCTAACGGTAATACTTTCTTAGAAGTAATTCGACCTATATAAGTTCATTATATGCTTTAGAGGGGATGACCAACTATCCTCAATCCCATTAGTAAGCAATATCAAATTGCTTTAACAGTACATTTATCAATATTATTGAGTATGTAGGATTAATGCAAAAAGGAAATATCCTTCAATGTAGTACCGTTACATTCTCAACGAACCAATCCCCCCACTACCCCCAATCGATAATATTAATAAATAATGGCATCATTAGTCAATAATACATTTCCCATTATATATAATTTAGTGTTCAAAAAATGTAGATGCCGAATTTAACTCCAAGCAACTATGAAGTTACCACCGGAAGCATTTTAGTGGCACCAGAAGATAGTTCATTTGACCCATCACGGATAATAAACATAATGATCATGGACAACATCAACTGGTGCGAAAAATTGCTCTTCTTGACTTTCTGGGCATACAAAAAATGTCGGCTAGGGTATACTTTCGTACACCGCTATATTTTAGGGACTCATGGTATATATTTTTTTTTTTGGAAGGGAATGGGAGAGGAAAAAAAAGAAGAGGAAAAAGAGAGATGGAATGAGAGAGAGACAGATAGAGAAAGGCACAGAGAGAGAGAGAGATTAACTTACTATCATCCTGAAGAGTCTCGGGATCGAGAAATAGTGACTTTACACATAGAAGTGGAATCTTTGGGCACTTGGATCGTGAAAATAGGAAGTTCCTCATGACTTATTCCTACTCATTCGTCTTCAATATCTACCCTCCCTCCATCCCTCTCTTCCGGATCTGTCTCGTATGACTACGGAGATTCCACTCATGAAGCCTCCTCCTACACGTCTCTTGGAATCGAACGTCTAGAAGAGGAAGTCTCTCAGGCATTGCTCTTCCTCCCTCCGGGTCTCGGATGACTACGGAGACTCCACTCATGAAGCCTCCTCCTACACGTCTCTTGGATTCGTACGTCTAGAAGAGGAAGTCTCTCAGGCATTGCTCTTCCTCCCTCCGGGTCTCGGATGACTACGGAGACTCCACTCATGAAGCCTCCTCCTACACGTCTCTTGGATTCGTCGTCTAGAAGAGGAAGTCTCTCAGGCATTGCTCTTCCTCCTCCGGGTCTCGGATGACTAGGAGACTCAATGAGTCTCTCCTACACTTCTCTTTGGACTCGTCAATCTAGAAAAAAGTCTCTCAGCATTGCTCTTCCTCAACAAGCAAATGAAGGAGTCCTCCTCAGTCCTCACCCTTCGAGTCTCATCTTAAGGCTTGCAATTTGGAAATCAATGTCCATGAATAAATATTCTCCGATCAACCCACATATTAGTCTCGGAGTCGAAAACAATGGACTTTATGCATGGAAAGGGAAATTTGGACCTCTTGATTTAAAAAGGATGATACTTCAAGGCTTCTTCCTTCCCCTTTTAATTTGCCTTCCGGATTGGAGCCAGAATTTTGACAAATTCGATCATCTCAAAATTTGGTGACTTATACCATTCTTTACGTCGCGTTTCGACCATAGAATCTTCAATTACACCAAGTTTTTCACATTGAATCCATGAGAGTGAAATAAATTCCTTATTTATTTCAAAGATTCTACAAATAATTTCAACGGAGTCCCTTTCCACTTGGGATATTTATTTTATCTTATTTTATATTTACCGCATATATTCGTAAAAGATACTCTGATTGATACACCCGAAATATACACTTGATCACTCATTCGACATCTATTTTTATATTATATCTATACTTTAATATTTGTTATTATTAGTGCAAAACTCAGTGCCTTCCTTTTCATGTATTTTCTATGTTAAACATCGAGTCACTGTGGGCTACGTTGAAGAGGTTCATTCAGGGAAATGAGAGTAATAAACACTAAAGGGACTTTTTCCTTTTACTTCGCGTATTAACTTGGAACGGAAGTGGCCAGTCAGATTTATGTGTTTAAAAATTATTACGGAGTATCTTGTCTGAAGACTCCATTCTAATTCCTTAAATGAAGTAAGACAAATTATGTTTATTTAAAAATCAAAACGTTTCATAATATAATTAAGTAGGTAATTAATACTTCTCTGCAATTCCTAGGCGAACAAGATTAGGTAGGACCTTAAGTGATAAATTAGCATCTAGTATACTCATGATAAGGTCAATGATAACTATTTCATTTCAGATTTTATTAATGGGCTATATTTTATTTGTAAATTTTAACTATAGTAGTAATAAGCATTTCTTTCTTTAGGGGGCAGAAGTACAGATTATATTATAATATATTAACGAACACCTACCTTCACTTAGAATTGTGAAGATCATACTCTGTGTGTATTATTTTAGAATAATTATTTATATTTATATTACAAAAAACTTTTACCATCATACAAGAAATACGAGCTGATATCGTTAGAAAATAACCAAAAGTTGTGAAGGTGTTTTTATTTCAATACAAAATATAAAATCTATAAATGTGAAATAAGTCAGATCAACTGAATTATGAAATATGTAATATAAAGTGGTCGTTTGGGGTTCTTCCTTCAAACCGACGAAAGGGGAATAATATGTTTCACTTTATATAAATGTCAAAGAAGAGGAAAATCTTCTATAAAAAAAACAGAGTCTGTTCAGAGGGCTTCATTACAAAATATAAGGTTCCAAGGTAGAAGTGTATGTATAGTATCCATTGAAGAATAATGATGCTCCTTATAATACATGAACCATGAAGCAATCTACATATTTGCAAGAGAAGGGGGTGAAGGCCATAATGGAGTCCTCCTTCAAGATCCACAGTTCCAAAGGAGACTAATATGGTGGGTTGATCAGGAGAATAACATTGTTTCCAAATTGTGAGCCTTTACAGATGAGACTCGGAGGGTGAGGAGGACTCTTTCATTTGCTTGTTGAGGAAGAGCATGCATGAGAGACTTTTTTTCTAGATTGACGAGTCAAGAGAAGTGTAGAGGAGGGTTCATGAGTGGAGTCTCCGTAGTCATCCGAGACCCGGAGGAGGAAGAGCAATGCCTGAGCGACTTCCTCTTCTAGACGTTCGAGTCCAAGGACGTGTAGGAGGAGGCTCATGAGTGGAGTCTCCGTAGTCACCGAGACCCGGAGGAAGGAAGAGCAATGCCTGAGAGACTTCCTCTTCTAGACGTTCGAGTCCAAGAGACGTGTAGGAGGAGGCTTCATGAGTGGGAGTCTCCGTAGTCATCCGAGACCCGGAGGAAGGAAGAGCAATGCCTGAGAGACTCCTCTTCTAGACGTTCGAGCCAAGAGACGTGTAGGAAGGTTTCATGATGGAGTCTCCTAGTCATCCAAGACAGATCGGAAGAGGGGGATGGAGGAGGGTAGATATTTGAAGACGAATGAGTAGGAATAGGTCTGAGGAATTCCTCTTTTCACGATCCAGGTGCCCAAAGATTCCACTTCTAGGTGTAAAGTCACTATTTCTCGATCCCGACTCTTCAGGATGGAAATAAGTTAATTATCTCTCCTTTCTCTGGCCTTTCTCTATCTGTGTGTCTATATCTGCGTGACTCTCTCTTTTCCATTCTCTAACTCTCCTTTTTCTTGTTTTTCCTCTCCCATTCCCTTCCAAAAATAAAAAAAATATACCATGAGTCCCTAAAATATGGAGGCGGTGTACGAAAGTATACCATAGCCAAAAAGTCTACATCAGCAGTTTTAATAAAAGTCAAAGATGTACCGAAGCCGTAACACGGAACTGTGAGGGTTGATCGAATAATAAAAAGTTCCTTTTTTTGCCTATATGGTCGGATTGAGTTGCCATCTATAGAGGATAAGCATTATAGCGAAGTCTTGACAGATATTATGGCCTTGTAATTAAATACGGCCCTGCGTTCATGCTCTATCTTTATTTTAATTTCTATTGATAGTCAAAAATAAGACTTTTTTATAAAACAACTAATTCGAAAACAAAACATGAGTTAAAAAAACATTATTATTTTAATGTAAATCATTTCAAGCGCTTAACTATAAGCACGAGGAACTGTCAGCAACAGCTCTACAAGAAAGGAATGAACTATTAGTATCTAGACAACCTTTCGCATGAAGTATTAAAATAATAATTTTAGAATATTCGTCTGCCTAATATTTTGGAGGTTTGTGGTTTTTGAAGTATTGAAAAAAAAAATACCCTTGATATATAGGTTCGAACATATAAAGAATACAAGCGTTGATCAAAAATAAATTAATACTAATCATTCTTCTATTTTTCTTAAAATGTCATTCTTTAATAATAGTAATAAAAAAAAATTGACAGTTTTCATAGTTATTTTTCTCTTTATTTTAAATGTGCCCGTCAGATATGAAAAATGGAATGTAGTATTCATCTTAGAAAGGTCTGGACCGAGGCAGGATCTATGGATATCAGATAATTAAGAATGGGAGGCCCCCAGAGAAGTCCAAAGTGCTTTTCAAGAAGGGCGTGGGGGAGAGTGACGCCACGCTCGGAGTCTTCGGGGCGTCCAAGGACGTCCTTGAAGCTCATGCTGGAATCCCGGTTCAAAATGACGTCCCGACTGAAGTGATGGCGGTGGAGGAAAACAGGAAAGTGTCCCCGGAGGACGTGGCCTTCAGCTCCATTCCGAGCCGGAGAGCAGGCCCCGGCGGCCGTACGGAAATCATGTCCAGCTTCCTGGAGAACGTTGTTCTCGTAGTTCCGCTCAGGGACTCCAAGGAATGAACGGAGCCCTTTGGAGGGCGTCCTTCTTGGGGTGATGCCGTGCCGTGGAGGGCAGTGTTGCTGAGGCCAAAGGCGTTGACGGTCCGGCTTCCATGATAAAGACTTGAGATGGATTGCTATTTTTCACGGGAATGATTCGTCAATTTGCTGATGAATAAACATTGAGCTCATGGTGTGACGGCTGAGCTCTATAAAAAGTTTGTTTATGAGTGCAAAAGGGTCCGGTATTTTACTGTGGCACACTACTTATACTACTGACAAGACTGATGATGATGATAGTATACAATTTCGGACGCATGCAAATACAGGACAATGCAAGAAATATTATTATCATAAAACTGGATACTAATTTTAATCAAATTTCAATTTAAAACTGAGTTTTTATTTATATCTGTTGCTTCCTAGTACCTGCCCAATGAATAACGATTAATATCTGACTTATTGCCCAAAGGTATTTGTATTTTACGATTGAGATCCATGAGAGAAGGAAACAAAACGTTATAAATTGATAGTGAAATGAACATAAAGTACTGATATAATATATATATATTATATATATATATATATATATATATATATATATATATATTATATAATATATATATATAGATATATATATATAAATATATATATATATATATATATATCATAATATATAAGGGGTCCACGCCGAGTATAATAAACTATATATATTACAATGTATTAGAAAGCCCATTTTCTATAACTTAATATTTTATCATATTTGTCATATTTTTGCCCTTAACCACAAATGTTGTACAGATATATATATTTTGAGTTCTAAGAATGCAAAATAACGAAAAAAAAAAAAAATATTATATTATATACTAGCGAATATTACCCGGCACTGCCCGGGATTTTCCAACTTGACAATAGTCTGGATGAGAAAAAAAATCACACCAATAATTTTAGTGCTGTCATCGTGTGCAATTTTCATATTAAAATAAATCTATAAAATGTCGTCATTGGGTCTTCATCGCCATTTTTTCCGTTTTGTTTTAATAAGGCTGGGTACTTAAACATCATAAAAAGAAGAAATCACACGAATAATTTCAGAGATGTCATCGCATGTGACATTCATATTAAAATCATTCCTTCAACAGTTGTCATTGGGTTCTCATTGCCATTTTCCGTTTTGTATTCCATACGGCTGGGTATTTAAACATCGTACAAAGAAAAAACACACTAATAATTTCAGTGAATCATCGCATGTGACTTTTCATATTAAAATCAGTTCATTAAAAAGTTGACATGGGTATTCATTGCCATTTTTTCCGTTTTTTATAGCTTACGGCTGAGTATTTAATTATCGTAAAATAAAAAAATGACACGAATAATTTCAGTGATGTCATCGCATGTGACTTTTCATTTTAAAATCAGTTTCTTAAAAAGTTATCATTGGGTTTCATTGCCATTTTTTCCGTTTTGTATTCCTTAAGGCTGGGTATTTCAACATCGTAAAAAGAAGAAATCACACAAATAATTTCAGTGTTGTCATCGCATGTGACATTTCATATTAAAATCAGTTTCTTCAACAGTGGTCATTGGGTCTTCCTTGCCATTTTTTCCGTTTTGTATTCCTTAAGGCTGAGTATTTAAACATCTCACAAAGAAGAAATCACAGGAATAATTTCAGTGAAATCATTTGCATGTGACTTTTCATTTAAAACCAGTTCCTTAAAAAGTTGGCATAGCTCTTCATTACCATTTTTCCGTTTTTATAGCTTACGGCTGAGTATTTAATTATCATAAAATAAAAAAATGACACGAATAATTTCAGTGATGTCATCGCATGTGACTTTTTATTTGAAAATCAGTTTCTTAAAAAGTTATCATTGGGTCTTCATTACCATTTTTTCCGTTTTGTATTCCTTAAGGCTAGGTATTTAAACATCTCACAAAGAAGAGATCACAGGAATAATTTCAGTGAAATCATTTGCATGTGACTTTTCATATTAAAACCAGTTCCTTAAAAAGTTGGCATAGCTCTTCATTACCATTTTTTCCGTTTTGTATTCCTTAAGGCTGAGTATTTAAACATTGTAAAAAGAAGAACTCACACGACTAATTTCAGTGATGTCATCGCATGTGACTTTTTATTTGAAAATCAGTTTCTTAAAAAGTTATCATTGGGTCTTGATTACCATTTTTTCCGTTTTCCTTAAGGCTGGGTATTGACATCCCTCTCCATCTCTAGGCATTATTGAAATTTGATTAGCACGATGTTGCAATATAAAAAAGTGTTGTTATTTTCCACAAAACTTAAATTTGGGGGGACATACATGGACAGAAAGAAAAATATTTTAAAGTAATCATGTAGAAAACGAATTTTCCGGGAAACACTCAAAAAAACAAAAACACGTCTTAGTACCTCAGTCTTATCCACAGAAAATTTGGGCAAAATCTAACTTGTAAATTTTAAAAAATCGGCAAAAAACGTTTTGGCGAATAAAATAAGCATGTCGATGACGAATTTTCGGGAGTTGACAACCCCACTAAAACACTCCCTGAGCTCACAAAACTATTCACTGAAAATTGTCCAAGATCTAATGACCCGTTCGGGAGATACAGGGAAACGAACGAACGCACAAACGAACGGAATTCTTTTTTTTATAAGTATAGATTACGAAAGAATCTATATACATATCGAAACATCATGTGAAGAATTGTTTCAAAGTAAATATAGGTAAAACGGCTATGGAAACCTTTTTTTTCTAAATTGATATTGACTTAATATCAAAGTAAAAAGACAAAAAAATCAAACAACACTTATGGGCTGTCTAAAAAAGTTCCAAGATAATATATCACAGTCCAAAACGAAAAAAAAATTATCTCCCTGCTTATAGAAAATTTAAAAAAGCAATTTTAATTTACCAACTATTAAACAATAAAAAGATTGCGACTTATTGGATGTGAGGAGGAAATGATAACCTCTAATCCTTATTATTATAACAACAAATAGTAGAACGAAACGCGAAAAGGGATTTTTTTGTTCTGTTCCAACAGAACCTTAGAGTAGGCTATTGTTCCTTTCTTTCAAAGATCGTTCCGCGAAACGGCGTTCAACCTTCCGTTCCGTTCACAAGCCTTAATAACATATTTATAACTTTATTTTTATGTTACAAATAAAAAATCTATGTTTCAAAGTATGGAAAATAGAAAAAACGACAAAAAATTAAAATTAAATTAAGCACTAGTTGTGTACTTTTTCCAGTTCTTACATTTTTTGTAAAAAAATCATCACATCTTGATATTTGTCTTCTTTTCTCCCTTTTTGCAGTCATTGATCATTAGTTCTTTTTTCGTCATAAAAAGCTTTAATTAAATATATGTGTGAATTATTTAGTGTTAAAAAGTACTCTAAAAAATACATATAAATAGCCAAAAAATAAAACCCTTCTGATAGTTATGTAAAATAAAACATAAATTAACATTATAGATTATAGCCCCAAATCACTGGATCATTTGATCTTTTCTGAAACAAAAAGATCCCTTCAAGAATCCTCTTATCAAAACAAGATAATACAAAATCATAAGTGTACTTTTCCTACTTTTAAAAGTGTCTTAGTGATTAGTTTCTTTTGGGGGAGTTCATAACTGCTTTATATCTCTCAGTGGTTGGAAGAGGACCTCCGCTCTAATATTATCCCAGAAAACCCCCTTCATCTACAAAAATGAATGAAATGGAGGATGTCGAATCTGAGGAAACTTCACAAGTCCTAGGAAAGTGCATCCAGAAATACCTGGAAAACACCGTTCAAATTCAGAGAATCCTTGGAATCACTCGGACCGACGAAGTCTGGGATAAAAGAATTCTCGATCAAGTCTTGAGCATGGAGTCACGGAACAAAGAGCTCACCAAAAAGATAGAGTAATTGTTTAATTATGTTGATCCATTTGCAGCTTTCACCCTTCGTTTAATATTCTAATAATTAATATTTTGCTGTTCTTTAAATATGGTTTTATACATTTCCTAATTTTCTATGGTACGTGCAATTTAACTTATTTTTAGAGTTATAATTTATTAATACCGAATTAACATTAAAATTAAAATTGTATCATAAGGCTGGTACATAATAAGTTCTGAGAATTAAAATATATGACATAATAAAAAAGTCATCATAATTGAATTAAAAAATAAAATATTTAACAAAATTATACATTAAGCTTCTGCCATTACTTTTGTTCTTAATGTTTCAAAAGTGTTATTGACTGTTGACAGGCTGAAAAGGACAGAGGTAAACCCAAATACATCCCCTGATTTGAAGGATTCCCTGATGTATTCCTTTTCCTTAGTTTAGAAATATTAATCAAAAAAGTTGGGAAAAAGGCTTGCAAGTGAAAAAAGACAAAAGAGCATGTTTTAAAATTAATTTTAGGGACTCTTATTTGCAGCCTCGAAGGACATGTTCTTTATAATATCTAAAAATGAACCTACGATCCATTACATTGGTTCCTAACAAGTTCGTAAATACGGACATGGAACCGATAAAGCAGTCCATTATCCAGTTCTAAGCAATAGCAATTATTCAATTCAAAAATCTAATTATTTCTTTACCACTCTTTTTTATAGTGTGGACATGGTTAAATTCGAGAAAATCTTCGCTCGCAATCCATCACCGAGGAGATCTATACAGATGAAGGCCTTCAAAGAGAAATATTTTGAGGCGAGTCGGACGTTCAGTGCCCATCAGGAAGCGATTCTCAAGAGGAAAGCCGAAGTGGAGGCTAATGAAAGAGTCCAACAGAAAAAAGAGGAAACCCTTCCACCTCCTCCTCTTCGAATGGAGGAGACACTCCCAGAAGATGTGAGAGCGGGAATGAGACTGAGCATCAGAGAAGGGCGAGAGGCTGTGGCTCGGCTGGAGTCTCGCAGTGGAGATGCCAATGATACATTTAGGGTGAGAATGTTGAGCATTTGTTACAGGATTTCCATTCCGAACCGATAAAAACTATAAGATATAAGATCTTACAATTAATTTTCTCATAGCCGTGCAATGAGGCTTTGGAGGTATTGCACTGACGTCATAACTCAAATTTACAGGATCAGCATCTAACAACAGTCTGTTGTAGGGTACATAAGAGATGACGTCACTGCCTCACTGCACCTGTCTGCTCGTAGCGCCTGTTGGAGAAGTTAAATAGTAAATGACGTAATATAGTCTAAATAAGATTGTTGTTATCAAATAGTAATATGAAAAATACAGTAACTTATTTTAACTATGCTTTAGACTTGTGTTTCTCAATTGCGATGCTGCTGTACGCTAGTGATCTACAAGATATTGTCAGGTGGGCCAAAACAAGCATGCTATCATGTAGTAACAACCAGTGGTTGCCGCGTGCGATGAAATGAGCGATAAACGATAATTATCGCTGAGGTCAAACCTTTTATCGTTTATCGTTTGTAGCAAAGTTTTCTAAAATTACCGCTCATTCACTTACCGTTAGTCCCAAAAAATGAGGAACGATAAACGATAAATTCAAAGACGACTTTTGTAAAAACACCAAAATCTGCACGGAATGGACGGGTAAATTTTTTTTTTGAAAGGAATTTTTCGAAATACTCTTTTCTAAATAAAAAAACGTCACCACTTTTTTGGGAAATTCTTTTCTACAAAAAAAGTCACTTTTTTGGAAATTATTTTCTAAAAAACGTAAGCTTACCGCAGGTTGGGTTTTGAAATTTTTACCGTTTATCGCAGGTTGAGAAAAAAATTATCGTTTTATCGTTATCGCAAGTTGAAAAGAAAGTTATCGCAGAAACCACTGATAACAACCCTACTCGAAAAATCTATATTGACAATAAAACACTTATGTTAATAGAAGTTTACTATATTTTCAGCTGGTGGCTTGCAGTGAAATTTTATTCAATAAAAGAAACATACCTTAGCTAAATAAGATTAAAAAGGAATGCTTCTTAAACTAGGGGGATCGCTATTCTTAATTAAAATCAACCAATGATAGTGTTATTGGTAAAGTAGGGGTTGCGAGGTCTAAATGGCGTCGGTAAAATATTATTTATGCTTGCTTCAAGATTTGTCTTAAATTATGGTTTTTGGTTCTAATTTGAAGAGCTGTTTCATAATAAGTCATTAAAACTAACTATTTGGTTATGAAAACAATTATTTATCATCTATTGTTTGTGTCAATTTGATTATACATAGAACCAGCCATTTAAAAATAAAATATTTATATTAATCACAGTGAAAGAGCGGTAACCTGGTGAAAAGAGATGAAACAATATTGTATTTAAACATCAAAAATTAACCATTTCACGACTAAAACGCACTGTTTGCGGTTGTAATTTATTATAACGGCTTTATTGAAATATTTAAAATACATTTTCGGTTAATTTTGAACACTCAAAGCTCGAAAATAGATAGATGGCCTATTATAATCTCGGATAAACATCGTCAATGTTGGCAAGCTCATTTTCATATGAGGACACAGGTACTTCTCCGTCTTCTCGTCGAAGATGACCATTGGAATTTATTAAATAAATTGCGGACTTTGGGATTCCAGAGTCCTGGTAGGCTTCAGAGTCAGATACAACGTTCCCATAGGCTCCCTTCACGATGCTAGCCCCTTCTCCAAAGAGACTGAAAAGCCCTCTAAGATTTTCTGCTTTGGCCTCTCGAGGGCTTCCAACAGTGGAATCCAAAATGGTATCGGCCAAGGGCTTTGGAGACATTAGGAGAGGCCCCCGAGGAAGGCCCAATAGTCTGAGGGTCTAAATAAGGAATTGAAATATAACATAATTTAACTAATATTTGGGAAGGTTGAAATTGAGGAAATATTTGTTTAGAGCTTAGCTATTCTTTGTTATTTTTTGTTGATTGCATCAAGTATCTTTCTATACGAGCTTTTATAGATTTTCTGACGGGTCTTGAAGTAAAAAGGTGGACAATAATTTCATTAATCATTCCTGTTTCTTCTGTAATTTGGTTGGTTTAAAATTTAATTACTGAAAATGAGTCCTTGATTAATTCTATTGAGTAGGAGTAGGAATACACGAAAAAATTCAGCTAAAAAAAACCAGACGTGTATAAAAATAATGGACAAAAAAGATAGATTCAATGGTTAACATATATATATTTTTAAATAATTAACCATATAAAATCTGCACGAACACTTAGTCAAAGAATATTGGATAATTTCGTAAGTCAAATACCGCCCTAAATAAAGAGATCTATCAACTAAATCTAAATTAATTATTGTTTTTCCAGGAAACAATTAAAAAATTGTATGAAATATATAAAAATATTACTATATGTTAAAAGGCTCTCAACTTTTAGAACCTAAAGTTTTCCCCTAAATCAAGGTATATGGAATACCAGGTACACTTATTTCATGTTTTAATTCATAGTCAAATGTCTTAAATCCAGGCTTGTGAACGGAACGCAAAATTGAACGGCGTTCAGCTGAACGCACGTTCAATGAACGGAACGCTGAACGTAACACAACTTTTTTTTTAACGCTGAACGTTGAACGCAAAAAAAAGAGTTTTGCGTTCAGCGTTTAATTTTTTCAACACTACGCATTACTTTTTTGGGAAATTATTTTCTTAAAAAAAAAAAAACGTCATCACTATGCATTACTTTTTTTGGAAATTATTTTCTAAAAAAAGACCCTCTTAGACCCTGGGTTAGATCCAGATTTTTTTTATAAAACCCTAAATAGTACATCCATTTATTCTAAATTACACAATGTTATTTTTTTGAATATTGAACGCTGAACGGAACGCTGAACGCAAAAACATTGAACGGAACACTGAACGCAAAAAAGCTGAACGCTCACAAGCCTGCTTAAATCTTATTATTATTGTGACGTATCAAAAAATATATTGCATCAATAGATTTTTGAAGTCGTTAACAGGAAGAATAACATTACAAAATATTGTTTTCATCCCCACTTGTCGGTATGACGTCATTAAAAATAGCCGGCAAGCGAAAAGTCCACTCTCTGTAATATGAGCGTATCTTGTTTTTCAATATACCTTGCCCAAGGAATACTAGTTTTTAGTATATTTGCCTTGCCCTTGATATGTTGATTACCGTAAATAGATAATCCCGTGTGGCACCATCTTGTGATATAGATCTTGCAGTAAGGTACACAATGTGATACCCTCGTTCTCTTATTGCCGCAAAAAATGGTACAACGTTAAAGTGATGAGCAGATGTCCCCAGGGAAGAAAATATCTGACCCTTTATATCAGATTCGGTGATTGTTCCGTCAACGTCCGTAATAACAATTTAGTATCCTATGAAAGCAATAATATATTTTGTGTTTAATAATATACATTAAGCTAATTTATTAATATCACATTTTTTACATACTATTTTATCCGAACATTTGAAATGTTTTTGATTTTATTTTTATCCAAATCTTGGAAGGATTTATGAAAATGAGGTCAGTTTTTTATTTATTTCACAAATCGTTCCCCAAAAGAAAGGGAAATGATCGACTGGTGGAGTTTATTGGTCTAATCCAGAGCTTTTTGAACGACTTTTGTAATTTCTCAGCAATTTGGAGGTTCACTTTTTGGTACAAATCTACATTATTTTGTAGTTAAAATTAAATTACAGGGCCAAAACTATTTTTTTTTAAATCATGATAAATAAATTTATTTTAAATAAATTAATCAACGCTTGATAAATCCTAGGAATTGGGGCTCCTTCGCTTTTAATTTGTCCCAGACCAGATATCACTTTAATGGTTTATAAATGGTTGGATATTTGTCTATTATTCTTAACTTTATAGCACTATTAAATACTAAAATATATGAAATTATTTAATATATTAATATACAACCTTCGTACCTGATCAAATAAGTATACTTTAAAGGATATTTGAATGCTCAGTGAGGGTATTTGATAGTAGGCAAAATTTGCCCCGGGTGAAAGGCTCATTTGAGCCCATTCTTCTGGGCTCCATTCATCCGCAAACTCATTCCTATGAAAGCAAGTGGACCCATCGTCCGACACTTTTAGGTCCACAGGACCCTTCTTGCCCTTAACATATATTTGAACGCTCTGTCCACTTCGCCGGAACCAAAAGGATAGGAAGCTTGAGAACCGACCGATTTGTAGATGAAAAGGCGTTGAGCGAAGGCTTCCATCCGACTGTTTGACGACTATGACGTCGCTTCCACCACTTCGAACTGCATCCGAATACGAGGACTCGTTGCAAAGGATCCCATGAGTCGGATCAAAAGTTAGAAGGGTTATCAAGAGTAATGAGCTTAGGAAGATAGACATATTTGAGTTCCACCACGTTAGGGGGAAACAAATGGACTTCGTATTCTGCTAGCAAAAACTTGTTCAATATTGAGCTATTAATAACTATATGTGATAATAAGAAACAAGTGTCTTACTTTTTCTTTGATATATTTCTCATTTTCTTTCTTTTTTGTTTTAGAATTTATCTCTGGAGATACAAGATCAGGAGAGCATAGTTCGCTCACTCGAAGGAACCCTTGAGGAGTCCCTTGTCCCTCCCGTTCAAAGACGATTTCGAATGCCTTGTAAAATTGAATGTACAGAGCATAGGAAAAACCATCTTTTAGTTGTTATTTTTCTGTCTGTATTCGTTGGAATCATATTGCTCCTAGGTTGGGAGTTCATTATTAAGCCTCAGCTCGGATCTCAAAACATGTCTTGATATATTTTTACACACTCAATTTATACATTTAAAAAGTTGATGCATATATTTTTATGTAGGATTTTAGTATTATTGTATTTGTTTTATATTATATTTAGTTATCTATTCATACTATATTATTGAGTATGAACATCTTATCACATGATTGTCTCTATATATGTTATAATGTGTTTATTTTATCACGGATATATATGTTTTAAAAAAAATATTAGCGTTTGATTTTTATATCAAGAGCCTCAATAACCATTTTTTTCTTGAGTGTAGCGTGTTTTTATTATAAAAAGTAGCTTGTTGTCTATGAAAATGCGGAGAATCATCCCTACCATAGACGTCACGGTTTTTTCAATGCTGAAAATTGAGATGGTGATCACAGAGATCAGCACTTATAATCATAGAGATGTAAAGACATAGAGGTTATTGGATTCTTCAGAGAAATATGTCATTGTGCCCAATATGAAAAAATATTTATATCTCAATGATCAACTTACGATGACGTAGTGCTTTGTTTATATTGGGCATAGGCGACAACTGAACGATGTTCTCTGCTATTGAAGGGAATAAGCTCTCCATATTTTTATATCTCTATGGTAATAAATTATAAATCTAATGCTATTATAACTTATAATAACATTTGATTTCTTGCATGGACCTGTATATGCCTTCTGCATGGAATGTAATGAAAGATAGTATGATTAAGCATGAAGTAAATCTTATGGGAATTTAATTTAATAATTCAATTGCCATATGACCCCTAACTTGGATCAATTATATTACCCTCCAAAAATAAAATAATTTTTGTTTCTCAGATTAACCTATAGCCGACGGTGACATGATAACAGGATTGAAAGTATAGAGATAAAATTTATAGGGAACTGCTTTAGAGGAATATGTGAGTTTGTCTGCTGTCGAGGAAGGAGGCCCATAACAAACATACCCTCGAATAAATAAATCGGAATCAATCACAAACACAAATAACAAAACCTTAAATTTATGAAGAAGACTTGATGAGTTTGTATGGCGTAACAGGACTGCCATCCCCTAGATAATCACCCCCGGGTATTTACTTACGTACCCCCCCCATTACTAATATGTCTGATCTCTTAAAGTCCATTTATGAAGTTAACTATGTTTTCTTTTGCATTAGTATTTGAAAACTCTGTTCCTAATATCGGTCATATAAATATATGATCGATATTAGGAACATAGGTTTTAAACTCTATTGCAATTTTGTCATGAAGAAAATATAGTTAACTTAATAAGTGGACTTAAGGGATAAGAAATATTAGTAACGGGAGGTAAATGGTACGAGGGGTAAATGCCCGGGGGGTGATTGTCCTGGGGATGGTAGTCCCAAACTCTTTGTCAACATTTCTCAAAATACTTATATGTCATTGAAGAGAATAAGTTCTCTTTGAATATAAATGAGTCGGAACGCCATGCCGCCAAAGGATTACAGGTCAGCACGCCACCTGAAACCTTCATAAAATACTCTAAACAAATTAAGAATATCAAATAACCAGAGTTGTAACGAAATGACTGTTTATCCACTTTCGCCCCTGCAACATAACAAATTATGTAACTTATCCCTTGCTATGGACTTCATGTCCAATTGATGCATTTACTCATATTTTTCGTTAAATTTTAACCTACAATAGAGACAACAGTGCATTTTTTTAATAAATCATATTAACAAATAAAGTTTAACATATCAAATATACAAAAAATATGTGACTTTTTCCTAGCTCCCTATTCGATGATAACCGTTTCTTCAAGCTCATCCTCCTCCTCCTCAACTTTGGATTTGCTTCTCAATATTTCAGTGTATATTCAGCTTCATAGATGGCTCCTTGGGTCTTGTAGTGGACTTTAGACTCCCGGGTCCTTCACGGGAATGCTTCAGACATTCCAATCCCTCCTTAAGTGTCTCAATCTCTGCCTCAATTAGTTGAATAAACTCCTCGTCAGGGAAACGCTCTGCTTCATAGAGTTGACGACCCAGTTGGAGATGGCAAGTCGATGCCTCGAAGATTGACAAACCTATTATACAATGATATACATTATGAATATGAGAGCCGGTATTTCAGATAATTAATATCCAGAGCTGCGACTACCGAATGTAAACCGGTATTCGATACTACCGACGGTAATTTCAAATATCGAACCGATTATACAATATTCGGTAGAAAATACCGAATACCGTACCGATTGACAATCGGTACGGTATATTTGAAAGTATGACTTTTGTGATATACACATGGAGACATAAAGATATAGAGCTTATTCCCTTCAATAGCAGAGAAACATCGTTCAACTGTCGCCTATGCCCAATATAACAAAGTACTACGTCATCGTAAGTTGATCATTGAGATAGAAAGATTTTTCATATTGGGCACAATGACGTATTTCTCTGAAGAATCCAATAGAGCAGATACATAAATATACTTCAATATAAGCTTATGTGATTCATTGAATACTAGAGTACCTGAAAGTGCATTTAATATGTCAAATAAGAGACAGTGAATGAAAAAAAATCTATAGCCTTCCATTTCCTACAAAATCCAAGTACATATATAATTTATATAAGATTAGTATGCATTACATTTCATATAATCTCTATTAAATTATAACAAATTATGTAGTTAATTGTCCTTTGTTATAAATTGTCCGATATTAAATGCATATGAAGAAGTCACAGAGCAGATACATAAATAATTTGTCTCTCTTTCTTATCTACCGTACCGAATATCGATCGATACTGTAGATATATAATAAAATATATCGAATAACAATACCGAACGGTAGAAGGTATATACCGAATTGGCGGTATATTTTTCTATCAAATCCCAGCTCTGTTAATATCATTAATATTACATGTCTCTTCCAATAGTCCTATTAATTATAAGAATGTCAAATATGAAGATTCAAATTACATTATTTTTATATATTATTTATATTTGATGTATTTGTGCTATGTAAAAGTATAGGTTCGCTTGTGATATAATATAAAGATTAATTAATTATCAAGGTGTTTTGAACACACTTGGTATTCATTTAGTTCATGTTTATTTTATGCAAAAGTAGGATATTATTAATGTTTTATGGTTTCTATAAAAACACGGACTAGAGTCCTAATAATAATAATAGATCTTCGATTTCACAACGTCTGAACGTTAAAAGACTCGTCTATACTTATTTTAAACTTTAAAAAGAATCTCAATATACTTATTAACATTAGCTGTACTTTGAAACTGAAAATACGATTATAATTGTTTGTAGACTTATATTTAAAGATAATAACTTATGTTAAGTTATTTTATCATGTTAGGTAACTAAGTAGCGGCCTTGTTGAGGAGATGTAAGAGTAAATCATAAGCCGTAGGTACTGGAATCACGTATGACGCTTAATATCAGGGTATGTGTTACCTCTCTATTGTTGGGTGAAAGACAGACACAGAAAGAATTTGAAAAAGTTTGAGCCTTCATATTGTTATATCATGAAATAGAGAGAGTGACGTCACAGCAGTCTCCTTATGTCATGATTAAATAATATGAAGTCTCACTCTCTTTCTTTTTCTTTCTGTTGCTGTCTTTGTCCAGAAATGGACAGCACACAAATACCACGATTATCAGCGCCACCATGCGTGACTCACACAATCTATGGTCAATAACTGTACCTCGACGTCGTGATAAGCCTGGATCCACAAGTTCAATGACTTGGTGTATATCATCCAATAGCTCTTTTCTTCGCATGTGTACCTCAATGGGTATGTCATGTGCGTCTCCCACTCGAAGCGCCAGATTAACATATGCTTGATTTAAAGAAATCCGTATCATGGTTGCCATGTAGTGATTGGGATGAAAAAGCTTCACAGCCTTGCTGAGTAGCTCCTCTAAGACCTCAATCCCACCAGCAGCTCCAGAGTTTCGCAGCTTGGCATCAAAATACTCGATGAGCTTGTCAACGGATTCCCCATTGTTATAAAGGAGCACTGATCACAGGTCCACTCTGACTTTGGTCCAGGGGATTCCTTGGGAGGACGGTCCCATCCCCGGTGCACTTGAGACAACGCGTTGCAGAAACGTAGGATCCATTCTCTGTGGGATCCCGACATCGATCGCATTTGCAATCAAAGAACCAATTGTTGGATATCCGGGAGCGTCTTTGATTTGTTGTCTCAAGAGGTGAAACATACTGCTTTCGTGATTTCCTGGCCGGCAGGAATGCGAACAACTGCCCTACACTCCGTTGAGTAGTCAACTTGAGGATAGTTTTCGAATTGGAGGAGCAGGAATGTGAGAGAAGAGAGGTCAGGGGTACAAGGCATGGCCGGGATACATATCTAATCTATCACCGTCAGTATTTGGGCCATGAATCTTGACAGAGTTGACATCCAACACACCTGGAAGGGAAAATGTTTTTAATAATAATAATTTATGCCATTACTGATGCTGTGCAGTAAATATTCTCGACAACAGAATTCCTCAAAATGGAATTATTTTCTTTTTCTCTAAGTAAAGTTGTTGTTTTTATTCATAAAAAGAAATTTATATATTCAATTCATTCTACATACGAGGGTGGTCAATAAGTCCGTGACTTTTTGTATTTCCGTCCATATTTGTCATATGGTCCATGGTTGTCAACACTGCTCCTGTCAACAAGCATCTATCAGCTGACTTCTGAATACGTTGGGTCTTTTAGTTTGTGCTTCACAGTCTTTGCAGACAACAACTTCGTGATTGTGTAGAAAATGGAGAAAAGTGAATTTCGTGTGCTCATCAAGCATTATTTTTTGCGGGAAAAAACCATCGCTGAAACAAAGGCTAAGCTCGATAAATACTATGGAGACTCTGCACCATCGATATAAATGGTAAAAAAGTGGTTTACAGAATTCGTTATGGTCGTACAATCACCATTATGCCGAACGCTCTGGACGCCCAGTTGAAGTCGCTACACCAGAAAAAAATCATGATTTGGTGTTTGTCGATCGGAGATTGAAAGTGCGGGAGATTGTGGAAGCCATAGGCATATCACATGGGTCAGTGGTTTCGATTTTGAAAGATCACTTGGCTATGAAAAAGCTATCTGCAAGATGGGTGCCGCGTTTGCTCAATTGCAAGACAATGCAAGAGTCCATACATGTGTTGTTTCCATGGCGAAATTTTACGAATTACGCTATGAATTGCTCCCTCATCCGCCTATTCTCCAGATTTAGCCCCGAGTGACTATTTCTTGTTTCCGAACCTTAAAAAATGGCTTGCCGGAAAGAGATTTTATTCCAACAATGAAATCATCTCACAAACAAATATATATTTTGAGGACCTCGAGAAATCTTATTTTTTGGAAGGGATAAAAAATTGGAGAAACGCTGGACGAAGTGTATAGAGCTCAAAGGAGACTATGTTGAAAAATAAAATTAGCTTTTGTCAAAAAACTTTGTTTCATTTAAAAAGTCACGGACTTATTGACCAGCCCTCGTATTTCCTAATCTTATAAGGAATGACGTTAAAGTTATACACATCATATGTAAACATATTTCTTACAACGAACAAATAGAACAAGGCTTTAAAAACGAATATATTTTGATCTATCAACAATACCTTGTTCCTTCCTCTATTTTTAATTATAGTATTTAACGAGCAGAACCTTTAATGATCACGAATGCCAGTATTTTCTAAAAAGGATTCATATTTAAAAATATATATTTAATAGTAGATGTCGCGTGTAATAAGCGACAAACGATAATTATCGCTGAGATCATACTTTTAATCATTATTTTTTAAATATCGCTTATCTCATAATGTGAAACGATAAAATAAAATCATTGATTGTATATCATATCCTTTACGCATCATGGTTTATTGTTAGCTAATATTTTTTTCATTATTATGAGTTGATCATATATAACACAAGTTGAGTAATGACATTTTTTTGTGTTGGTTAATTAACATAAGTTAAGGCTATCTCCTTATTTTTTTAGTTATCGAAAAAAATACTGATATTTTTTAACTTAATTTATTTAAGTAATGATGTGATCAATTAACTGAATTCGAATGGTTTTTTAATGCAAAGATGTTTCCGTTTCTCCAGAATATATTTGTTGTGCGCGAATATATTTAATGGCCTCTAAATATATATACTACCTATGATGTGCAGGATCTCCTCTGCACTTGATCCCAGAGAAGGGCAGTTATCTAGAAGGAACTGAACAACGTGTTTCTTGTATTCCTCCCAGTAGTCTCCCGCTTTTTCATGTTCAGGATTGTGGTCCATCATCCGCTTGATGATGGAGTACCGCTCCGGATCCGTTTTCTTCAATGTGAGTGCACGAACAGTTGTGATGGACCAGTAAATGGGATCTCGGGCGTTCATGGACTTAACACTCAGCTTAGGCTTAATCTTGGAGAAAACGCTGCATTCCTTGGCGTGTTCCTCTCCAAAGCCACACATTTCGTCGCAGAGGGGCAGATTGCAACGAAGACAAAGGAAGGGCTCCTCTACCTGGGATTGAGGAAAAAGTGGATTAAAGTTATATGCAAAAAAATATTAATAAAAATAATGTGCATTACTTCACAATATCTGCCTCAATTTTTAAAGACCTATAATTTCTTGCGAGTATTTGAGAACTTGAGTTTTAAAAATATATATTTACAATCATATTAATAACTTAAATAAATGAAATTACTAGAATATCTGCTGAGGGGTTTCATGATGTGATTGTATACCTAATATATTGACATAAAGAAGACATAACGACAAGGGAATCCAACAGTATCCTTAAATACCGCCAGATTTATTTAAGTAGGGATTTAATGAATTAACTAATATTTATATCAAAAGTTAGTTTATTACAATATAAACCCAGTTATTTTTTTTATAAATTTCGTTCTTCAAGAATAGTCCCTCTAGATAATATTGTTAAGTATTTTAGTGATTTTTTTTGTGTTAATGTAATGATGTAAAAAATGGAAAATAAATTGTTGTACTGAGGTACCAAAAAAATTGTTAAAACCAAAAGTGCTTTTTCTCGATTCCCCAATTAGGAACTTGAAAATCCTTTATCAAAGCCATGGTTGGTATAAAAATATGTACTTCAAAAATAATATATACTTCTGCTTTGAGTCGTTAAATTGTTACAATTATATCACAATTGAAATAAACTATTTTTCCCAGAATATCTAGGCTACTACCATACCTTTTTGATTGCATAAACAATAACTTTGATGATATAATAGCTTAATGAAAAATGGACAGTTTAATACACCAGTAGTCTAAGGAATCACTGAATTTCTCTAAGTAAATTACTAATGATTTAAACAACATTTTTGCCTAAGTGTTTTTTATATCCCAAAATTGTGACCTTTGATATTTTTTATTATTATGAAAGTTTGGGTTCTTCCAAAAAAAAAAAGGTTTAGATATCGATGATCTGTTTATTTGCCGTTAAAATACATTCAAATTGATTTATAAATGAAAATTTAAAATGACAAATATAGCGTCGTTCTCAAACCCCATCAACGTAAAATACAAGTCTCTATTAAAACCCTGTATAAATCTACATTATTGATTTATTACCTTATAAATAGTCCAAAATTCTTGCTCGCTTACTATTCGATACCGTTTAGCTCGCTTAAATTGTTCATGCCATCTAAGTGGTTTATTTCCCTATACTAATGTTGTTTTTTCAAATATGCTGGCCTCAATAAACCATGCCCGTATACTTTGTTGACTAAATAGTCTAATTGAAGAAATATGTTTTGCAAAAAAATGACTTGTGGGAAAAATGTAAAATGTAATCATAGCCTTGTAATCGGCGGTTTCTTGTTCAACTAAATCCCTGTCATAATAACAAATATAAAAAAATAAAAAGAAGAACAATGAGCAAATCATCTTTATTCCTTATTAGCAAAATGTGCGGGGATTGAAGGGTTCTGCCAAATATTTTGGACAACCCATAATTAAACTTTTTAAATCAAACAACTCAAAATTTAGTTCTGTCCTCCATTTTTTATATTGAAACCTCTTTGTTGTCCATCAAGTACTTTTATAACAATCAAGACTTCAGAAGTATATATCTCAAAGCTATCAAATTGTTTTTATAAACAAACATACAATTACTAACTTTTAAATGAAATTATCTTACCCTTCTCATACATTCCATACAAGTGGGCAGGCTAGAATGATTAGGACCGTAGGCCAATGGCTCCTCCTGAAATATGATTTCTCCAGGTTGGATGTCACGGGATGCCACCATGTACCTAAGGGTAAAAATGAAGACTTTCATATGATCTACTGTATCAATAATAAGAAGCCTGGAATATAAAAGAAGAGGGACTCACGACGTATGGGAGTATGAAATATATACTAGACGTTAACATATTGTTAATAGCAAATTTTATTAATAGCGTTGTTATACATTTATAAGTCATTTTCCACCCTGAGAGAATGACTTACAAACGCATAGGTTAGCTATGACATAACTTTTTTGATGGTAGATTTTTATGTCATTATTTACTCTACTTTCATACTTCTAAGTTAGGTAGACAACTTTGTTTATTTTTAACATTCTAAATTATTTTTATATCCAGAGTCCCTGTAGATAGCTCTAGACTTAAGCCTTTTACTTACCGACCAACTTCCTCATTAAAATGAATGCTAAAGGGATAGGAGTCCCCATTTTCATCCTCATGCAAGGCCTTGTGCTCATCAGAGCAATACTTCACACTTGGATCACTTTGACAAACGGATTGTACATCTTGAGACGCACAAATATAGCATCCCTCAACCTCTGTGTTCTCTGTGACTTCCTCGATCCGTGGATCCGAGATTCCTGAACTTCCCTCATCTTCAATTATTTTAACCCTCATGATGCCACCAATTACCTCTCACTTTTTGATGTCAGGGGAAGTTCTTACACGTCTCTTTATTTTTAAAAATGGAATTTGGAGGTATGCCAATAACTCACGTCAATGCCGGACTCGGAAGAAAGAAGAAAAAAAAAACAATGTTCAAAGAGAAAGTCAAACCCGACCGTCACTACTCAACCCCTCATGTAGTATTAAGATTTATTAACCAAGGTCTTCAAAAGGAAGCTTGTAAGACAAGGGTATTAAATTGAGGTATTTAAAGGCTTAGCTGTTGCTTTACACAGTATATACTTTCAATTATGACCCGAAACCAATAAATAAAGACGTATTTTATCACTTAAATTATGTACTTTATTTGAAGAAAATAAACTATATAATTCAATTATATTTTTTAAACCAAGAAGGAAAAATTTCGCAAAGCAAACAAACTGACAATACACAAAACGAAGGCATTTCTGGATAACTATTTTCAAAAATATATGTATCTATTTGTAGCAAATTTTCCGGCATTCCTTTAATTTTGTATACTCCAAAACACAATCAAGCACACCCCCACACACATAAATTATCTTCATGACTCAAAAGAATTGAATTAAAAACCCAATGAGTAAGATGAAGAAAGCTATCCCCAAGTAAGTCATGTCCTCCCTGGAGTAAGGGGAACTAGAGGAAAGGCTCATTCCGTTACTGAGTGAATGATTATTCACGTTATCAGAGGATGCTGAACCATGCTGCTTTGAGATTCTTCACTTCCTCCAAGGACCGCGGTTCTCTCTTTCTTTGGCACAGAGACTACTTCTTCCACAGCTTTGGGCTCAGCTTTTTGAGCAGCGGTTGATGATCCTGGAGCCTCTTGACTCTCCGAGGTAAAGGGATTGGAATCGGCCTTCACGGGTTCATGGGTTCGATCAATGGATGCTTCAACTTCTGAAAGGAAGATGTTTTTTTGTATAAAACTTAAAAAACTTGAGCCTAATAATTTTCTTACCCTTATCTTTGGGAAGTGATTGATGTAGCTCCGTTGAGACTCCTACTTTGGCGCAAGATTCATTGACTTCACTTTGGAATGGATCCATGCTTTTGGGATCATTCAATAAATTTTGAGGAATTTCGGGGGACTTCTTGGTATTTAATTCCAAAGAATCACTCTTTTCCACGACTTTATTAATGATTTTGTTGTTTTCTTGAGAGTCGTTCTGTAGAGTTTCACTCGATGGTTCAGCAGCTACCATATGTGATGAATAGGAGATCAAAGGTTCAGACCTCTCCAGCTCGAGGTTTCTTTTCTCGGGGGCAAATTCGATGACCATTTCAGACTTATAGGTTGAGGCTTGCGAAGGGTGAATTATTTCCTCGTCTTGAGGGATTTGGTTTTCAACTTGAACCAAGTTGTTGTTAATCATTTCGTGCTTTATATCTTCAGTTTCTACTACAATTGATTGTGCTGAGTTGTCCACAGGTCCCACATCCAATTCTTCCTCAATAGAAGCTTCGTCATCAAGAATAGATTCGTGATCCTGAGGAACAATCTCAATATTGATTTCGTCAATTTCAGGCTCAGGCTCAAGAGTAAACGTTTCAAATTTGGTTTCTGGTTTAGAAAGGCGTGCTTTGGTTTGAGAGAATAATTCCAAATCGGGGATTTCAGGGCTATTTTTGGATTCAGAAGAAACTTCATGGGCAATAGGCTGAACTTCTTTTTCCATCAATTTTGATTCGGACTCAGAAATAGAATCCTTTTCACTAGACATGGCTTCAAAATTAACTTTTGCCTCTTCTTCTTGGGACTGAGATTCAACATGGGGTAACAAATCAGGGAGTCCAGACTTTAATTCTTCTCTTTTTGGCTCAATAATAACTTCTTTGACTTGAGGCTCCATAACCAACTCTTCGACTTGAGACTCCATTACAGACTCTTCAACTTGAGGCTCAATAACCGACTTTTCAACTTGAGGCTCAATAACAGACTCATCAGCTTGAGGCATTGACTTAGTATCTTCAAGGGACTTTGCAACTTGGACTTCTTCTTTGAGATTTGATGTTTCAACCTCAGGGACTTCCTCATTGGCATTTTCTTCGTTCTCATCAGGCTCAAGTTTTTCTGCTTTCATAGGAGTCTCGATGTCATTCACCTCGGATTCTTTAGCAGGAATTTCATCATCATTTTTTGTTTCTCCAGACAATAATTCTTTCTTCTCAGAGGATTCGTCAGGGACTCTCACCTTATCTTCGGCCATCTCATCTTGACTGGCATCCTCAACTTCTTCTTCTACGAGACGCACAGTCTTCTCAGTAACAGGGTGCACTTGCTCAGAAGCATGAAGAGGTTCCGTAGAGTCATTCAGCTTTGACTCGTCCATTACTTCCGTCACGTCCTCATTAGAATGATCCATTTCTTCAACAATGTCAGACACAGGGGCATCTTCATCGTCATGACTTGTCAATTCACCATCAGATACTTCATGGACGCTTGAGACTTGATGTGCAGCAATTGATGTCTTTTCATCATCAGTTGGAAGCTTTTCCGTTTCTTCGATCTTCTCTTCTTCTTTCGTCTTTTCATCATCGGCTGGAAGCATTTCCGTTTCTTCGATCTCCTCCTCTTCTTCTCTCGTCTTTTCCATCCCGTCTCTCACCATCAATACTTGATGCGCCACAAAGGAAGGGCTGTAGGGAAGCTCATTCCTTTCATCCGTGGACTCCACGCGATGATGTGAGACAAAGGAAAGAGCCTCGTCGTCCTTGGGGGCCTTAGAGCCTATTTGAATAGACATCTCGGAACGCTCCGTCGTGATTTCTTGTTCATCTTCGGGTCGTGAGACCTCAAAGGAAAACTCAGACACTTGCTTCTTTTCATTCTCATGTGTAGACGATGAAGTCATGGGAGGTTTCTTCTTCTGTAGGGAGATAGTGATCGTTGTTGAGGACTGATTTTCTTCCGGCTCCGGATACTCTTGGACTACTACTTCGTCTTCTTCTTCTCTTCTTCAACCTCATCGCTTACCTCCGTGAGGAAAGCGGAGTGAACTACCTTATAGGTCTCCTGAGACCCCGAATCCCGAGCACCTTCCTCAGATTCCTTCACAAGGTCCTCACCAAAAGAGGCATTTTCCTCTTTTTTCACGATAGCCGGCATGTCTCTATCCTCCTCTATCACCACATCATGAAATAAGAAAGGGGGGACGTTAGAAATTAATCAACTTTCGAATTTTATTCAGATGCAAGACTAATAATACTTTTAGAAAGTGTTATGCTTTAAATTAATTATTATGATTACTTACATTTCCTTGAGGAGAACACAATATATAGCTCTAAGATTATTTTATTTGGCAATCTTCAGAATCCCACCAAATACAAAACTACAGCCCATTCAAACCTAGCAATGAAGTTTAACTGAACTATATTACGAGCACGCGATTTTTTTTAAAGCAGGAGCAAACTCTTTTTTTTTTTTTTTTTGCCCAAGAGCTCACATGAATTTAAATATAGAGCAATCGTCTTCCCCTTCCTACAACAATTTATTATTGCAACTGCGTGTGCTGTTCCAGTTGATTCGTAGGGAATGAATGATGAAGAAGAGTGCTCATTCTATCAGCATCATTGATGAAACGAAAATGAGTTTTATGAATAAGAGCAGGAGGTCATTAGTAAGGTATCTTATACCCTGGAGTGTGTAGTCTTATTGCAACCCTTCTAAGAGTTGAAGGCCGAAATGACTCAATGAAACAATGACTTGTGTTTCTAAATTTATTCTTGGCAATGTGTAAAACTTATGCTTCTAGGTATTTATAATATACATTGTATATATATATATATATATATATGTAGTCGTCTTCATATAATAAAGTATACAATGAGTTATTTTCTCTCAAGATGCATCAATTGATTGTTTTAGGAGTCCGTGATTTTGCCATAGATGGTTCGGAGTAGTCTTCTAAAGGGATCCATGGGCAGATCCTCTCCGGAGACGAGAGGGAATCCGTATGTAAAGTTGTGGTAGTTGGCAATATGTGTGAGCCCTTCATTGCTCGGACAAATATCTCTCTTTTTCTAATAAAAAGGATTGAAAAAAATATAAGTGAATGCTCGAAAATGGACTATGGGTGTTAATGACATAGAGATATAAAGATAGAGAGAGCTTATTCCCTTCAATAGCAGAGAAACATCGTCGTTCAGCTGTCGCCTGTGCCCAATATAAACAAAGTTATTTGTAATACGTCATCGTAAGATGATCATAGAGATAGAAATATTTGTTTATATTAGGCAATATGACGTATTTCTCTGAAGAATCAAATAGGCTCTCTATGTCTTTATATCTCTATGGTTAATGAGAACATGATGTCGTGATATAGAGAATACAGAGAGTGAAGATTAATTTTCACTCAGCATAGAGATAAAAAGATATAGAGAGCTTATTCCCTTCATCTGTATCTGTGTGTCCAATATAAACTAAGTTATTTGATCTACGTCATCCTAAGCTGATCATAGAAATAGAATATATCTCTATGATCAGCTTACGATGACGTAGTACAAATTACTTTGTTTATATTGGGCACACAGAATACAACTGAACGTTGTTTCTCTGCTTTTGAAAGGAATCAGCTCTCTATATCTTTGTATCTCTATGGCACTCAGTCTGGGATAAAAATCAAAATGTGAATTACAAAACCTTTCATTTAATGGGAGTAACGCTTTAGACAATAAATAGTCTCCCAACTGAATATATATTTTTTTACTTTCTACACTATTTAATATATAATATAACACATATTACAGCAAAAAAGGGCATTATGGCATCAATACATATCTTTTTGAGCCAGTTAAATATCTTTTTGTTATGAATATTACCGTTTTTTAATGTAAATCATGTAAAAAAAAGAAAGAGTAATAAACATACGCGAGATTATTTCATCTGAAAATCCCTCTGAACCAATGAAAGGCTTTGTTGATTTTAAATTTTGATATGCCACCTTATTCATTCATCTCAGATTTTCGTATTGGGATCTTTTTTTATACGAATATGCAGTGGTTGCCGCGTGCGATGAAATGAGCGATAAACGATAATTATCGCTGAGGTCAAACCTTTTATCGTTATCGTTTATCGCAAAGTTTTCAAAAATTACCGCTCATTCCCTTATCGTTAGTCCCAAAAAGTGAGGAACGATAAACGATAAATTCAAAGACGACTTTTTTAAAAATACAAAAAAATTTAAAGGAATTTTTTGAAATACTCTTTTCTAAAAAAAACTTCGTCACTTTTTTTGGAGATTCTTTTCTTAAAAAAACGTCAGCACTCTTTTTGGAAAAAAATTATCGCTATCGTTTTATCATTTATCGCTATCACAGGTCGGGTTTTGAAATTTTTTACCGTTTATCGTTTATCGCAAGTTGAGAAAAAAGTTATCGCAGAAACCACTGCGAATATGTATAAGTTTCCCTACTCCTTGTTCACCGATCAGGTCGGTGACCTTGTTATATTCATGATGTATTGACAGTATTTTTCTTTAAAACGTTGCAGCATTAAACAATATGTACAGAATATATAATTTTGTGAATACTATTTTCTATTTACATGGAAATTGTTTGAGGCAGGCTTGTGAACGGAACGCAAAATTGAACGGCGTTCAGCTGAACGCACGTTCAATGAACGGAACGCTGAACGGAACGCAACTTTTTATTGAACGCTGAACGTTGAACGCAAAAAAAAAGAGTTTTGCGTTCAGCGTTCAATTTTTCCCAACCTTTCTTTGACTTTTTTTGGAAATTCTTAAAAAAAAAGGTCATCACTACGCAGTACTTTTTTGGGAAATTATTATCAAAAAAAAAACGGTTGGAAATTATTTTCTAAAAAAAAAACGTCATCACTACGCAGTACTTTTTTGGGAAATTATTTTCTAAAAAAAACCGTCATCACTACGCAGTACTTTTTTTGGAAATTCTTTTCTAAAAAAAAACGTCATCACTACGCAGTACTTTTTTGGAAATTCGTTTTTAAATATTTGAACGCTAACGAACGCTGAACGCAAAAACATTGAACGGAACGCTAATTTTTTTGAACGCTGAACGGAACGCTGAACGCAAAAAAAGCTGAACGCTCACAAGCCTGGTTTGAGGATATTGTAGCATAAAATATGCTGTAGGATCAATTAACGCAAGAGGGCATGACTACGTCATGAGTAAATCCCCTTGTCAGTTGAGAGTACTCTCATAGAATCACGTCAAGCTCACACCCTTAATGAACGTTGCATCATTTATAATAATTCCTTTAAATGTGTATTAGAACAAGCGGGTTATTTTCACAGCTCAATTGCACTTGTCAGTCAAGCAATCTTTTAAAAAAAGAAGCTTTTTCATTATAGATGAAATGCATGTTTCAAAATATCAAACCTAATAAGAGTCAACCTTCTTTTTAAAGTGACAAATAAATGTATTTAAAAATAAGATCAATTCGAGACTTTAAATTGTCATTAATCTGTACCTATAAAAAAAGATTGGACGCGATTTGATGAAAGTAAAGTCCAATCAACCTAAGAAGTAGGGGGTAAAATTTAGATAATAAGTATATTATTTGAAAAAGGAATCACTTGGTTATTTCTACATATCAAACAATATGTTTAAGCCAGGGATGGACAAACTTTTGACTTGCGGGTCACTATGGATTTTAAAATTTGAAAAAGGGGCCTCAGCAGTACATAGACCGTCCACTTTCATTTTCTTTGGTCTGCTCATTTTTTACGGAAGGCCTCAAATGGCAATGAGATAATTCAAGAGAGCAATAAAGAGTAAAGCGCGGCCTAAATGTCAGCACCCCATCTTTTGGTGAAACGCAGGATTGTATGGACAAGACGTAATGAATGATTTATGAAGTATTATTATTTTATTTACTGGACAAGCTAGGCGGGCCAGATTAAATTGTCTAACGGGCCGTATACGGCCCGCAGACCTTAGTTTGTCCATGTCTGGTTTAAGCCCATACAAACGGATGCAAAGGTAAAGTCTATTTATGAAAAAATATATGAAATCCTGGAAACAAAATGTTTAAAAAGACACTAATGAATCACTGAGGATTTTAAGTAAAAAGCAGAAACATATATTCATTTAGGCAAAGCTCAAGAAAATATATCGTGATCGTTAAGATTTTGGGTGGAATATTAAATAGAATAATTCAATCTACCGATTGTAACCATAGAGATAAAAAGATATATAGAGCCAATGAATACTAAAACAATTGTTTAAGTATTCATTGATAGAGCTTATTCCCTTCATTTGTATTTTTGTGTCCTACATAAACAAAGTAATTTGTAGTACGTCATCGTAAGCTGATAATAGAGATGGAATATATCTCTATGATCAACTTATGATGACGAAGTACAAATTACTTTGTTCATATTGGACACAAAAATACAGCTGAACGACGTTGTTTCTCTGCTATTGAAGGGAATCTCTATATCTTTATATCTCTATGATTGTAACCATAGATTTTGATGACGACAGCGGGAAGACACACATATCAAAATATATTTATTCCCGTTTGCCCTTGTGACGTCATAAAAAATCTGCCTTCTTGGCAGTATGGGTTTGTCTTGTTTTTCATTATACTTTGATCCTTTCAGAAGGGATTAAAATGTTAGAGATACGTAAAGAATAGCCAACATCGTATTTGGCGTCACGATAAATTTAAAAGTCACATTCTTAGGAACATTTACACCAAGAGCCCATTATACATACATACATACATACTATAAACACATAAAGTTGGCGTGACTCACTTTAATCAGCGTCAAAGCCTCTTCAGCCGACAATCCCTTGGTCTTGATAAGATAGAAAATAACACAAGTGGCTGATCTCGAAGTTCCAATATAGCAATTAACAAGGATTTTCCCTGTTTTGAGAGCATTATCAATGATATCCGTGGCCTTCTCGTAATTCTCGAGGATCTCAGTGTTGTGCTTCACTTCAGCATCGTTGATTTCCAAGCCGTAGTAATCAAAATGGTTCTCAAGAGGAGGGAGAGAGCTCTTTGGCACATAGGACAGCCCCTTGTCTCCATCCGCAGCATTTAGAATCGTTGTGATTCCCTTTTCCTTAAGGAGCTCAATGTTCTATACATAGAAGAAAAATAAATGAAAGAACCAAAGAGATAAAAAGATATAGAGAGCTTATTCCCTTCATCTGTATTTTTGTGTCCAATATAAACAAAGTAATTTATATTACGTCATCGTAAGCTGATCATAGAGATATAATCTATCTCTATGATCAGCTTACGATGACGTAGTACATATTACTTTGTTTATATTGGACACAAAAATACAGCTGAACGTCGATGTTTCTATGATATTGAAGGGAATCATCTCTCTATATCTTCATATCTCTATGGAAAGAACTCTGAAATTTGAATGGGATTAAATACCGAACCAGTGAATCCTTACCTCCAATATATTTTTATTTCCAATGAATATATTGGGATACACTTCATCTATGTTGGGCTCCTGAAACATTACAACAAAAAAAAACTTGATTAATCGAAGAAAAAACAATACAATTAGTACATATTTGTTCACTCCTTAAAACACGTATAAAAATCCTAAGGCCATTGGCAAGAATTGTTGATGGATGGAGGTTCACGGTCCAACTTCAGATCTCAGAGGACCTAATTTAATAATCCAGGCCTTGCAGCGACTGCAAAACCCTCTAACATTTTATATAAATATTTTTCTTAATTGTCTAGTAGTCAGCATTTTAAAGTGTTTTGTGAAGAGTAATCTTAGAGGATTGGAGGGGAAATCAACGAGCAAATATGCTCCTTGGCTTAAGCAATGATGGTCTTTTTTCGACTGCCAAGACTTTGTAATTCTCAAAGGCCCTCATTGCAAAAAGCATAACATCAAATGAATCCCTTTCATCCATGGGGATGGAATGCAATTTTACTTTAGCAAGAATTGTCGTTTTTGACATTAAAATACCTCCTTTCTTCGACAATTCTTGGGCAATGGCGTCTGAGGAAGTGTTAAATACTACACATGGGTTTCGCAAAGCCATACACATTTTATTAGAAGAGTTCTGAAAACATCTTAATTATATATTATTTGCATTTTATGCTGTTACTATTCCATAATGATTCATTTTATTATCAGTTATTTCAATAAGTATGCTCGTTTTTGAGGTAACAATTTAAGCTATCATGTTTATTTGAGTTTTTTTTCATTTTTACTTCAATTTGAATGTATATAATTTGAAATATATGCATTAGGGCTGTGAAAAAAATATGCATGAAAATCGTCAAAATATTATGAAAAATGGCCTAACATACAAAAAACAAAAAAAATATATAGAAGGCAATTTTCATGTTAATTATGACACAAAGAAAAGCTTTTGTTGGGTCACTAAATATATTTTTGTAATGAATTAATAGCCGAAGATTAATCTCATTTAAGTTATTGTAAATAAGCAATTGCATATAAAAGGTACATGTTTAGCTAAATAAGTCTTTTTTTTCTGGCGCTGCAAATGATGGCAACTCAAAAATGTATCCGACTTCTGGCCTCCCCGACCAGAACCAAGCCAGATATTTAAAACTTGGAAACTTCTTGAAGATGTCCAGAGGAATTATGAGGCTTTTTTTCTTATTATAGTTGAGGGCCTCTCCCTCAGCAGGTTGGCAATTCCGCACAGATTTAGACCACAAAATATCCTCATCTTTATAAAATATGCAAATTCAAAGCAAAAAGGTCAAAATTTAAATCAGTACAAAACATTCCAACATGCAAAAATGTGCGAATGACGACTTAATCAGCATAAAAACTGTATTAATATCACCTACAGTCGCGACGGCCCGGATCCACTACACGACCATCGTGATATATATGAGGGTCGCGATGTTGATATATATTGAAATTTTGAGATATTTGACATCACCCAGCGTTTAAACCTACCCCCATTTTGCCTTGTTGTCTTACGTTAATTAAGTTTTTTGTGTGAAAATTCTGCCTTAGAGTTCTTATGGGGACTTTTTGCCGTGAAAAACGGGAGCCAAGCCGTCGTCGCGTAGTAAAAGAACTGCGCGAAGTCGAGGGGCGAATTAGCGAGGGCCAACTGTAGTTTTATAGTTTTGTATTTAAAAATAATAATTTATATATTGAAGACATCATTTGATGTTTTGAAACTTTAAAAATAAGTGAAACTAAACAACAAAAAACACAAGTTGTCATATATAATCTGGTGCAAAAAAAGTATCAATCATTGAAATAAAAAGTTTGACGTTTGTATAACATCATTGATATAATGTTATATAAAGGGATATATAATATAAATATTTGAATGAGGTTAAATTAAAATAAAGTCAGGCCTGTGGAAATTATCCTTCAATAAGATAAATGAGCAGAAAAACAAATAAACACTTTCAAATGGTTTACTTCCAAGAAATAAGTGGTTTTGGGATATATTTTTTGGGATATCCTATCATTATATTTTTTAAATAGGGTTATTATATTGAACTATTTGTAGCCCATCACGTCATGCATATTTTGTGCTGTATTTAAGAGGCAGCAAAAATGAAAAAGTCCAAGGATTTAAAGGGAAAACGAAATATACGCAAAGGGATTAGAGAACTGAGTTCAAAGTTAAATACACGATTTAAGAAAGGCATCTCTCGTAGATTCTAATCGATGACAACTTCAGGAATTGGAACTTTAAATGTTTGATCAACGTTGGAACAGTTTTTTTTATTCCCATAATTGGATAGAGTATACTTATCATAATATGTATAAGTTATAATTAAATAATTAATCCCACTAAATAAATTTACGTGAAGAGAGCACGTTAGCTTAGCGGAAGTAGCGTGCTTGACTCTCAACGTTGAGGGTGCAGATTTAACTCTTGAGATCCAATCGCCCAGGGAGGACGGAAGGAGGCATCTCCGACTTGTTTGGAGTCTGGGCCAGAATGGTATCGAAAAAGTAGTGCCCTCATTCCGACCGGAGATTGAATATACGGATTATCGACTATGATCATTGGAGGCTCTTTTATGTTATGATTGTTAATTGTGACATCACTCTTCATTCTATCTCTCTCTTTGTTGATGTATAGGTATCTGTATAGGTTGCGTGTGAGTTATAATCAAATATAAGTTGAGTCTTGTAAAAAGAGCTCTTTTGCTATCCCCCAGTGCAGATAATAATTGAGTCCTATGGATGCAATTTTATGAAACCAAATAAGCAAAAATATAATTAGAAAAATACTATATGTATTGTGAGTTTTTATACGAAAGTGTCAACATTTGTAAGAAACACTCAAGCTATTAGATTGAATCTATATATTGCTAACATAACAATATCATCGGATGAAATGATGCAAGGAATAAACGAAATATTTGCAACTACATAGAAAACATTAGGAATTCCGAATTTCCAATTGTTTCAAAGTGTTTAGGATATTTCAAAATATAAATATTTGTACAAAAGTTAAATGCTTTACAAGAGGTCACTTTGCAATTCCTTTTGAATAGTGGATTAAAAGTATCACTTCATGTTTTTCATTGTCCATTGATATTATTGAATGTTAAGTCCCAAATACAAGTATTTGATTTCATTTCCTAGGTATGTTCAATTCAGTACCCCAAATCTCTGATGGCTCCCTAAAATGAAAAGCCAAAAAATCTTACAAATAATCGTAGAATGATGCTACATTCTTTTACATATTTATGCTGTAATCGAAATCAATCATTTTTAATATGACGTTATTCATCTTTACTGATGACCTGATCATTGAATGAGTGATTTTTACACTAACTGATAAACTATTGCCTCCATTAAACCTCCATTAAAATGGATGAAAGGATATCCGGTTCTCTCCTCAAGTCTCCTCAAGAGTTACCAACTGCTAACAAGTAGATTATTACTTGCAGCTCCTCAACATGCTAAAGACATAATTTGGAATCCACTAACACATTGCCCTTGCGTCATTTGAAGTTAGGAGGGACGAGAACATTGAGATAATGATTTCATGGAGAGACAATATTGGGTAATAGCTTGTTTCTTCACAATTGCACCCTTAGAGTTTCATCACTACATTAAAGAAGGAACTATTCACTATCTACCATATTTGTCATACCTTTAAGGGGGTTAATCAATCGATAGTCCCAGATCAGTTAATGTCTAAAATATGTTTTATCTTGAAAGTCAATGGTTAGTGGTTAATTAAAGTACATAAATACAACATAAATGCGGAATGATGAAAACGACATGACAATAGCTAAAATAATATATTTCATTAACTTCAAACTCTCCCTACCATGCAACCTGTAAAGATGAAATACTGTGCATTGCATAGGTGTTAAAATACATTTTATAACTAGAAGCACTCTGAGAGTGCAAACCTCCGCCGATCCCCACCAAATGAATCACTTGGTCTTTTGTCATTTCCAACCCTCTACGCACTGTCCCTTTAACTCTACATACTGCTCCTTTATTGTTTACACTCTAGAGCAGGGGTGGCAAACACGCGGCTCGCGAGCCTCATGTGGCTCTTGGTCAATAGAAATGCGGCTCTTTGCCTCTTCTCATTTTTGCATGTTTTTAGACCTCACTTTGTTTAATTCTTCCTTAAGAGCAATTTTATATCAACAAGAGCTTATCAAAAACAAATTATAATCTGAAATGTAAAAGAATTATGTGGACGAATTAGAGCACGCCGAGGATTTATTAAGTTGAAGTTCTCAATGTGGCATACCTTGTATTCTGAATACCCAGATTGCGACCTAAATATGTGTACTCTTCCTGCGCTTCCTATCCACGATCCCAAACGATAAGTAAGACAAGTAGAGTCTTTAATCCTCTGTTATTTCCCAGGTACTCATACTAAACATTAGGATTAATGCCAAGAAATTTATTAGCATATTGCGTTCTAGTGCAGGCTATACTCGTCATCAAAATGAAAAAATGCAAGGCTAAACGAAAATACGAAGATGAACACCGGACTTTCTTTGAAGAATGGGAAGACGTTTATTTTTTTATTGAACGGAATGGAAAACCGTTCTGTTTAATTTGCAGCTCCACATTATCACATTTCAAGGCTTCAAATCTTCAACGGCATTTTCGCACGGTTCATGCTAATATTGACAGAGACTTTCCCAAAGGCACTGAACTACGCACGCACAAAGTGAGTACTTTGAAAAGTCAGGTAAAAAGACAAGCTCAAGTCTTTCACCAATTCAGCAAACATGCAGAAACTGTGATGTTGGCCTCTTACAAAGTGGTGTGGAATATAGCACGTCATAAAAAACCATACAGTGAAGGTGATTTTGTGAAACAGTGCTTTAAAGATGTGATTGAAACCTTAACTCCAGATAATACCAAACTAAAAGATGCCATCGTAGATCTTCAGCTGTCACGTCACACTGTTGAGACCAGAATATCTGACATAAACAAAGCGATTGAATGTGATCTCTGCACAGATCTGGAAAATTGTGCATATTTTAGTGTCGCTCGAGACGAGTCATACGACATACAGGACAAGCCACAGCTGGCAATATTTGCCCGTATGATTTCTCCAGACGGCAGGCTTAAAGAAGAGCTTCTGGATATTGTGCCATTAAAAGCAATGATGGACGTATTCAGAGAAGCCAATTTGTCACTCGATAAGCTCACAGCTATAGCCACAGATGGAGCACCATCAATGATTGGATCTGTGAATGGACTTTTGGGTCTTTGCAAGAGTGATGACAGATTTCCCGATTTTTGGAACTTCCACTGTATCATAAATCGTGAACAGCTTGTGGCAAAAACACTCAATTTAGACCATGTCATGAAACCCGTACTGGAAATCATGAACTATATTCGTACGCACGCTATCAATCATCGGCAGTTCAAAAATCTCCTTTCTGAACTTGATGCGGATCTGCCACGTGACTTACCTCTACATTGCACGGTGAGGTGACTGTCCCGAGGAAAAGTGGTTTCCTCTTTTTACCAACTTTTGGGAGCCATAAAAATATTTTTGGGAGAAAAGAAAAATAATTATCCTCAGCTCTCAGACCAAATGTCAACCTGTACTTGCAGGGGAAATTAAAAACGCTGTCTGATCTGGTGCAGTGTGTTTTTGCATTTATCAACAAGCTGAAGCTTTTCACAGAGCGTATTAAAAAGAGCGATCTAACCCACTTTCCATCTCTGTGCAACATCCAGCATATGGCCGCTGTTAGTGTGGATGCAGCCAGGTACGTGCGACTGCTTGCACAACTGTTTTGGAACTTCACTGCGCGCTTTGAAGATTTGCAGCAGAAAAGACCACAGATCACAAATCTCATCGATCCATTTAATGTGGAGACGGACTGCTTAAAGTGCCTCTTGTCACCGATGAAGAAGCAAGTGAATTAGAGATAATTGAACTGCACGAGGACGACAGGTTGAAATCTCTTGTGAAGGATGGGCCTGTTGTTTTTTGGAGAGCTGTCCCAACTGAAAAATACCCCTGTCTTAAAACAGCTGCACTCAAGCTGCTCTCCATGTTCTCGTCAACATATGTGTGCGAGTCCCTGTTCTTCACTTTGAAACACGTCAAGTCCAAACATCGATCCATTTTGACTGACACTCATGTGAAAGAACTGCTGCGAGAGGCCACTACAGAGTATAAACCGGATCTTCAAAGAATTACTAAAAACAAGAGATACCAGAAGTCTCACTGAGTCAGTTACAACACTCAAAAAGGTAAGAAACACTTTTGATATATGCACATTTTAAGTGGAAAATATCTACTCTGTTCATATCTCAGAGAAAGTGAAAACTGTGTGTAGCTTATATAGTCTTCTCTCTTGGTAGGTGCAGTGGCGACTCTGGCTGAATGTGGATGACAGCCCCGTCGCTATGGACGGGCCATAGGGGGCATGCCCCCACCCCTCCATAACTAAGTGCTTGTGCCTCCACCCCCACTGGAGGCCCAGATCTCTATTTTTAAGTTATTATTATTTCAATTACTAAAGTTGCTTGTTCATCATTAAAAATCTAAAGAAATAAGTGTCTTTTCTTGAATTTATCCTACAGTAAGACTATGTGGCTACGTAACGTTGAGAGTTATAATAATTTTGCCCCCATGCATTTGATATGTCCCCCTTTAGACTGATGTCTGTAGATCAAGTTATTGGTGTTAATTATGTTATATGCGTTATATTTACCTCCGCCGAAGGAGGTATTGTTTTCACTGGCGTTTGTTGGTTTGTCAGCAGGATAACTCAAAAAGTACTGAACGGATTCGAATGAAACTTTGTGGAGTTGTTGGAAATGCCAAAAGGAACAAGTGATTAAATTTTGGCATCTCTAAGTGCTTTTTTAATATGTAAAATGAGCAAAATACTAAATGAAATGGGGTCTCTATTCAGGGAGTAGGAAAGAACAAACGCAAAAAAAATATTCATTGACGTATTATTGTTCATATATCAGCTCAGGACTATGTTAACCAGTGACGTAGCTTAAACTTCTTCCTCTTCCCGTCTCTGAGTGCTTTTTTAATATGCAAAATGAGCTAACAGAGAGGAAACAATGATTAGAGATAGAAAATCGGGCGTGTGAAAGGGAGAATGTTTGGATGGGAATGTTGTGGGGATCGGCGGAGGTACACACTCTCTGAGTGTATATATGCCTCTAGTATCAATTGTGTTTTCTATTTGTCTTTGTTTCAAAGTCAGTAGCTCTTTGGCTTTCACATTAAAGAATTTTGGCTCTTTGACCTGAACTTGTTCGCCACCCCTGCTCTAGAGGTACATGGAAAGAAAAAGAAACTGACGTCATCAAAGAGGAGAGCACATCACAGCGACATCTATTGGCAGAGTAGGCTAACTTCAAATATTATTAGTATTTAGCTCATTTTGCATCTAAAGAAGCACTCAGAGATGCCAAAATTTATCACTTGTTCCTTTTGGCATTCCCAACAACTCCACAAAGTTTCATCCGAATCCGTTTTGCACTTTTTGAGTAATCCTGCTGACAAACAAACAAACAAACAACAAACCAACGCCAGTGGAAACAATACCTCCTTCGGCGGAGGTAATGAAAGTAATTCTGAACCCCATAAGTTGTGCGTCCTTGCCTTAAGTTATTCGATCATTTTTAAAGCCCTAAAATCGAAAGCAAGCAACATTGGTAGGGACTTCATGTAAGTCTCTATATTTAAATTAGATTTTAAATGCATACTAATGATCATCACAAAATATATATTTAATGATTGCACTTGCTATATCTTTGTTTATATTTACATTTACAGACAGAGGATGAGAAAAAACTATCATCAATCCCAACAGTCAATGAAGCCATATGCTTTGTGCTGGGTTAGGTGATATATTAAAGTTAAACTATTTTTAAGCAGTTTGATGATTTTTTTTTAATATAAACAATTTATTACAAAATAACTTCTGTCGGAAATAAATACTGAATAATTGTTGTAAATGTTGTTCATAAAGTATATGATAGCCACAAATCTTCCTCAGTAGAATAATTGCATTACTTTGGACGTCGTTGTTGTTTAAAATATAATTTACTTCCCTGAGCAAAAAACGTGGTTAAAAAAATTATAATTTTTATAATGCTAAAACGAAATATTTGTTCGTCTTCTGACAAGAACGCTACCATAATGATATTTAATATATTTAGTGTCAGCAATATAAATTGATTATATTCCTACAGAAACTTATCAAACCAATCTAAATTAAGATTGCTTTTTTTTTTGCTGCAATTGAATGAATGCTGAGAAAGACTATCCAATGCTCGGATTAGATTTTGTCATTTTATATCGGTTAAATGAAAAAAATGTCTTTTTAATAGCATTTTTGTTAAACAATTTTAATTCTCCATGAGAAAATGAGGGCTATATTTTTTACGTTGAAAGATGTTTCTATTCTTTATAATTAAAAACTTATTACATAACTCTTTTGTCTCGGAAACTCCCCAAGTAAAATACGGAGCAGAGATCGAAAGAGAATATTTTTACCAACTTCAGCGGAGACGAGGAACTAAAACTCACGCTATATTCACCAAAAGTTCAGCAACTAATATAAGCAAAGAGTTTGTGGGTAAACGTAACAGCAATTTTACCATTAATAAATTTAACATCAAAGTTATAAACAATTTTTATAAATAGTTTTTTATAGAATTCAGTTCTATTATTTTTGCTACTTATAACACATCTTAAAAAGTATTCATCATTTATGAGAAATATTACAATGATACCGGGTGACAACTATGTGTTGGGACACTTTAAATAATTATAACTAATCAATAGCTTGCTTAGATACAAATTTATTTTATCAAAAAATATTGGCATAGTCAAAAACATATTTGTATTATATATTTATTCAATATATCCACCTTTGGCGACCACCACAGCGTTGAGCCTCTTCTTAAATGACTGACAGGCTGTACGGATAACATTCGGATCAATTTCTGCCAATGCCACCTCCAATGAGGCCTTCAGCGCCCCCAAATTCTTATGGCTCTTCGTGCACGCCTTCCTCTGCAGAATTGACTAAATTGAAAAGTCAATAGGATTCAAGTCTGGTGAGGAAGGCAGCCATATATCCTTTGACCAGAAGTGCTCAAATGAACGATGACACCAGTCCTCAACTAATTTTGCTGTACGAGACGGTGCGCCATCTTGCTGGAAGCAATACAAATCATCCCATTCCTGCTTTTTGATCCAAGGAAGCACTTGCATGCTCATCATATCGAGGCAAACCTTTTGATTAATCTTTACCCCCTCTAGAATGAAGATAAGCGGAGTTTTCCTACCACAGGTGGTGACGCCAGCCCACACCATGGCGGAAGCTGGCTTTTGGCGCTTGAAGACGGTCTTGTCCTTCACAGGCACTTGCCGGATGTCTTTTGCCAGAATGCGGTCGTTCTGGCTGTTAAAAGCAGCTTGAAGGGTGAAAAACCTTTTCGTCCGTCCAGATAATGGAAATTTGCGTACGAGATTTGAGCCAGTTTCTAAGTACCTTGGATCTTTCTAGCCTCTTGTCCACAGTCGCGTCACTGAGGAGCTGTCGTTTCTGAAGGTGATAGGGCTTGACTCCAAGGTCCTCTCTGACAATTTCCTCTCACTTTACGGTTAACTCCTACCTTGAGTGCCATTTTCCTAATGGATCGCTTATTGTTTCGATGAATCTGATTCGTGTTGCTTCTACCAGCTTTTTTGGTCCGCACAGACCTTGGACGTCCTGATTAGGCCTGTCAGCGAAGCTGTTTGTCTCCCTCAAACGCTGTATTGTCTAAGAGACATTTATTTCGACACCTTCATGGGCTTCAAGGCTTCCACAATTGCCCTGCAGCTATGTCCCTTTTGGTAGAGCTTTACGATGGCTTCGCGTTTCTCCATGGATGACCAACGGAGTACACAAAAACAAGTAAAGTAAAATATGTATTAAAAAAAGATCTCTTTTACAATGTACAGGTGATAGAGAGAGGAAAAAATTTAGAATTGGACCCAATAAACTCACGCATTGTACTGTCCCAAGACATAATTGTCACCCGATATATATATATAGTATATATATATATATATATATATATATATATATATATATATATATATATATAGTGTTATCCCTAACGCGCCGTGCGAGTAATATATTACTGCGCAATAACTAGAAGAACAAACATATTAGATATTACTTTCAAGTAATAACAATATGTAATATCCTAGTTACATATTACTTTCGTGAAAAAAATCGAGCAGGCATTTTTGATGAAATTTTATGATCTATGAATGTATGTGACGTCACCCAATGGACATAATACTGCTTATGAATAAAATTAAAAAGGCACGTCAATATTGATATTTAAGGCAGGGGATTCCATTAGACCCAAACACACAGAACAACCTTTTTGTTATTATGGAGATTTTATCGTAAAGAAATAGTTCCTCAAAGCCCTCGGCCCGCATGTCGATTGAGGCTTTAAGGATTGAAACCCAACGCCAACCCAATTAGGAATGAGAGGAACCCTAATTTACAATATATACACCCCAAGCCCTCGGGTCCCGCCTGCTGATAGAGGCTTTTATTTAGGGTTGAAACCACCGCCAACTCTGGTTAGGTATAAAGGGTTCCTACTTTCAATCTCATACACCCCAGCCCTCGGTCCCGCCTGCTGATATAGGATTTTATTTAGGGTTGAAACCCCCGCCAACTCTGGCTAGGTATAAATGATTCCTTACTTTCAATCTCATACACCCCAAGCCCTCAGGTCCCGCCTGCCGTTATGGGCTTATATTTAGGGTGAAACCCACCGCCAACTCTGGCTACGTATACAAGGAGTCCTTACTTTCAATCTCATACACCCCAAGCCCTCGGGTCTCGCCTGCTGAAATAGGCTTTTATTTAGGGTTAAACCCACGCCAACTCTTGTTAGTATAAAAGGAGTCCTTACTTTCAATCTCACACCCCAAGCCCTCGGGTCCCGACTGCCGTTATGGCGCTTTTATTTAGGGTTGAAACCCACCGCCAACTCTCGTTATGTATAAAAGGAGTCCTTTTTTTTTTGCCTATATGGTTTCGATAGAATTGCATCCGATAGGATATACAATAAGCATTATAGCATTAAAATTAGTCTATCGAACCTAGGATTTATCAATGAGGTAGACCAAAAATGACCATCCCCTCTCGGGATTCGAACCTGCTCCCCCAACATTGAGAGTTGAACACGCCTTAACACGCACGGCTATCGAGCTCCCTTTCCTACTTTCAAACTCATACACCACTAGCCAGAGTTAGCGGTGGTTTCAACCTAAATCAAAGCCCATACCGGCAGGCGGGACCCGAGGGCTTGGGGTGTATGAAATTGAAAGTAAGGACTCCTTTTATAACCTCGCCAGAGTTGGCGGTGGGTTTCAACCCTAAATGAAAGCCTATATCAGCAGGCGGGACCCGAGGCTTGGGGTGTATGAGATTGAAAGTAAGGACTCCCTTATACCTTGCCAGAGTTGGCGGTGGATTTCAACCCTAATAAAAGCTTATATCAGCAGGCGGACCCGAGGGCTTGGGTGTATGAGATTGAAAGTAAGGACTCCTCTTATACATTGCCATAGTTGGCGGTGGGTTTCAACCCTAAATCAAAGCTTATATCAGCAGGCGGGACCCGAGGGCTTGGGTTGGATAATTAAACCTATGCCTCTCATAATGTAAGAAGTCATTTTTTTAGTCTTTGAATTCACCCACTTTCTCATGTTTGAGCCATGTGCTCACTTTATAAATTATATACCATATATAGGATATTATTAAAATGCAAACTAGGTTTGGTGAGGATTTTTACAATCCTGTTTGAATTGCCTTACTTATTGTTTCGAATGCTCAAAAAAGTAGTATATTACTCAAAGTAGTATTACTTTGTGAAGTACTAACTAATATTGAAAAAAGATATTACTACGCAGTAAAAAGTAGTTTATTACTTACTACTTTCAAAGTAATATTCGACCAACGCTGTATATATGATATATATAATAAACTTCTCACACTGACGATAAGACAAACTTGAAGTAAGATAATTGCGTTACCAACAAAAAAAATGTTGCAAAAGTTGTTGAAAAATCTTAGACTAACCAAATTTTACGATGTAGCAAATACATTTATGTCATTTATCTCGAGTAATCCAATGGGGAATATGGCATCCATCAAATTAAATCGAAATTATTTGTCAAATTTGATTCATGAAAAAAAAATAATTTTATATCATAATTTTAACACAGCCATGAATGTATAAAAAGGTATATTTCTGTCTATATCGATCCCAAAGATGTTTAACTATCAGGACAGCGAGAATTAAACCCCATTTTAATAATAATAATAAGTGAAATATTTTATGCGAATGACAGTTAAGTGTGCACAAGAATTGAACTCCTGTTAGAAAATATTACTCAAAATAGATATTAAATTTAACAAATCGTAGCTGCAAGTTATGTCAAGACGGATGAGAAATTAAAAAAATATTTTATGGTGTTGTTGTATTTTCAATTATTCAAAAATAACACCATTCCTCTAAATAACAGTAACAATATTGCTGGTAATTGGACGGAATAGGTTTAGTATTTAATTGTATGCTTTGCAATAGGAAAATCTAGAACAAAACTATGATTTGGATATCAGATGTTAATATTAGTGCTTAATGACAAGTTAAATATAGGTTTGAATATAAAATGTATGAAATCATTAGAATTTATGAATATATACAATTCAGGATAAATATTTTATAATTTCTACAGATTTTTCAAATGCTATAAATCATCTACACATCCAACAAGTCCTATGATCCACAATAGTTGTCTAGTTGATTAGAGTCTCTCTCATCTTCTATTCGTTCATAAAGTCATTCCCATGACTGGTTCTAGAGAAAGCCGTGTTACTTTTACGCCCTGGGCGAACATGCCCTCTCCACTCCTCTTGAAAAAGGCAAAAGCACAAAAATACATCATTTCATATTTCTTATCACTTAAATATTTCACAAAAAATAATAGAACACTATTGGTTATGAGTACATGAAGCATATAGATTGATATAAACCCAGGATTCTAGGCATCACCCCCCAGACTAACCCCGTGCCAATCACCCCCCGGGCATTTACCCCCGTTAGTAATATTTCTTATCTCTTAAAGTCCACATATGAAATTAACTCTGTTTTCTAGTTATTAACAAAGATGACGTCACTGGTTAGCACACAGTCCCAGTTCTTTAGAATTGGAATCTGTATAAATTAAACGTGCATAAATTTGCAAATTTCGTGTCTTAGACCTTATATCTGGGCTATTTATGTACAACTAGACAATCATACAGTTTGTAACCTATCAACTCAAGATATCTTATTTATCTCATAGAGGTCCTAATCTATTTTCTAAGATATCATCAAGGAACCACTTGTCCTAGATCGAAGACTATGATCATTGGAGAAAGTGACTATTTGAAAATCAAAAACTCATCCACTCAAAATAAGTTGACTTATAAATTTTATTCTCAATTTATTATATTCATTTCTTCACACCGAAAACGGTTCCTGTGGTTTTTTAAGATAACCAAGTCCCCATTAGTCTTCGCAAGCAGCGGAAAAGGAGATCAAGAAAGTGGTTCACCAGTGACGTCACCTTTGTTAATAGCTGGAAAACATAGTTAACTTCATAAGTGGACTTTAAGAGATAAGAAATATTACTAACGGGGGTAAATGTCCGGGGGGTGATTGGCACGGGGGGTGCTAGTCCAGGGGTGATTGTCGGGGGGTGCTTGTCCGGGGGGTGATTGTCTGGGGGTGTTGCCCTGTTACGATAACCCAGACCCACCGGCCTATATGTTTAGTAATAATAAATATGCCTCTAAAGACCCGAGGGACATGACATGTTTTAACATCTTGGGTGCAATTTTAGTATATAAATTAAGAATCAATAAAGTCCCACCACTATCCTATAATAAGTCAAAAATAGCGGATTTTGTTTTTAATGTACAAAAGTGGATATAATGTAATAAATGTATATGTGATTTTTTTGTGGTTAATTAAATCAAACGAGATAAAAAAAGTTTCAAAATGTTCATTTTTGGGGTATTAACCATAAAATGACTATTTCAAAACTTAAATTTCTCGTTGAACTTTGAATGTACATAAAAAATAAAAACTGATTTGGAATCCTTGCAATCATACCTTCATTTTGCGGAAAATTGTTTGAAAATAGCATTGGAATTAAGGACATTAGAGGCGATCGAATGGCGAAAAAAATTTCGTTCAAACTTTCACAAGATGATCTCTATGCACTAAAATAAAATCCTATGGGGAGCCCGACTCTCAAATCCGAAAAACGTGAAATAAGAATCACCCTATATATATTATATATTATATATTATATATAATAATAATATATTATATATATATATATATATATATATATATATATATATATATATATATATATATATATATATATGAGTCAATGTCACAGCACTCATCACTTATATGGAGGGACAGAGATGAAACTTAACTTTGACTATATGTATACTCTGTTCTTAATCCCTGACATTGGGATGTGGGCGTTTAACTTCTTTTTGATTCACTTATTTTTGAGGGGTGCTCTTGTGTCTCCTAACAGATTTTGCACCCATATCAAAGTCCGCCTTTGGCGACTAACGATATTGTCTCGACTTTTAGTACATTACATTCGTTAGAAAATGCCAATTTGGTTTGTATTTGTGTGCATATAAATAAGCATTATAGCGTGTAAATAAGTCAGTCGAACCTAGAAACACTTATCAATAAGGTTGCTCAAAATACATCTTCCCCTCTCGGGAGTATTCGAACCTGCGCCCTCAACATTGAGAGTTGAACATGCCTTAGCACACTGAACCTTTGCGCTCCCAGTTTTTATTAACTGGATGACAATAGTAACAACAATATGGTAAAATACCAGAGTAATAATCCGGGGGTTGATTGTTTATACCGCAACTGATCCATTTTCTCAATCGTTTGCGGTAGATTAAGAAAAAATTAATTATTTAAAAAAAATTAAATTACAACTCCTGATCCCTGATTGAACACAACTTGCAACGACTGATATTGACGTATATTATCTACTGAATCCCAGCTGAGCAAAATGCATATACTACCTATGTTACCATGTAGTATTTTAATATAATTTAGAGAATGTCTTCCGTTACAAGCGTCATCTTCATTCATTTACATCCTCCTTAGTATAACATTTCGTCGGCTGGGGAATGGGCTTTCAAAAGCATTGCCTTTCAATAAATGAATTACATAGCTACCTACGATGTATTTAGTTGGGAGGCTACATTTCCTCCGAAAGGAAAACAATCCGATTCGTAACATCAAAAATGATTGAAAGATTGTTAGATAAAAAGATATGGAAATGAAAATGTTTTTTTAATGAACATTACGATACTATTTTGTAACTGTTTCCTTTGCGCATAAAAATAAAGGTTTTTCCTATACTATTATGCCCGTGCGTCTATTCCCAAAGCGGCTTTCATCCATTTTTCCGATTTTTACATATAGATGTTTTAATCACTAATTTAGGCTTCAATCTAAAAGTAAAAGAAGAAAAAGTCAACATCTCACAGAGGATTATTGAGTAATATGAGTTATACGTCAGATATGTTTTAAAATATTTTCAAGGGCGAGTAGATAACAGCTATGTTAAGCCAAGGAATACTAAAACACCATGGAAGAGCGACTCTTTACCTAAGTAGGTACTTCCTAGTTATTATTTATTATTTAGTGAAACGTGATGCATTACAACATCAATTATTTTACTCGGAAATGATCTCAATTAAATGTAAATTGGCTCAGATTAATTGAAGTTTTATATTGAATATTTTAATTTAATAAGATATAAAACACTTAAATAGTAAAAAATATATAGATTGACATATTAATAAATAAGTCCTGCTTATGTATTTGATTTCCCGGCGCGCGCGAAAAAGTCACCCTTCCATGTAGTTTCTAGATTCCTTGATTGAGCTTATTTGTTTTATATAAAAGATAATATGATTAATATATAATTTGTGTAAATTAATGATTTCAAAGGATATTGCTATCAGACAGATCATGCAGAGTAACGGATGTTGAAGACATAATAAGAATGCCATTAAACTACTAAATTACAAGTGTTTTTTAGAACGTAACAACAAAGTCTATCAAGTTTGAAGAATAGAAAGTTTATTTCGAAGCAAGCTAAGCGTTGTATTTTTGCTGTTTGTCCAGTTGTTTTTGAATATGATGGTTCCAACCAGGGATATAGAAACCAAGGTATGCTATTTCGGTGTCCAGAAAAATAGACCAGGAAAATACGGTCTAGAAAGAAATAGACCAGGAAGAAATGATCCAAGATAGAAAGAAAAATGATGGACACATGAAAAAAATGGCCCAAATACATGAGTATAAAATGGAATACAACTAAGATTTGTATAAGTACTATTTATTATATAAATTAAAGGAATAATATTATTTCAACAATTATATATAAATATTTTTTTTAAATGCATCATTATTTTCCTTTTCTAGCGTGGGCATTTGTTCCTAATGTCGTTTATTTCATTTTTTCATGAAGTGTCAACGTCAGGTATCTTAACATTATTTCTACGTCCATCAAAATATATGGTAATGTGTTTCTGCCAAGGAATACTAGAAGCTAACTGGAAGGATGACGTCATAAACGGGCACGCCCTTATGCACACCTAAAGGCCATCAATATCAGTCGTAATATTTATTTCAAAAAACGTGGTTGTGTTGTGCTATTTTATGTTCTTTATATTCTGTGTTTCAAAATGGTAAACAAGTGCTCTGCTCCTGGTTGTAAACAAGGATATATTAATATGCCAAAGGACCCAGATGTATCCTTTCATTGCTTCCCCAAAAATACTGAAATGCTAAATAAATGGACTAGGATTATACCAAGAGATACGACTAACTAGAAACCGACAAGTCATTCAAGATTGTGCAGTGAATATTTGTACCAACTGATTTATCACTTTATCTGTCGATTAAAAGATGCAATGCTGGCAAATCACTCGCAAATAGGTAAGGTTAAACATCATATGTATTATATTTACGTATAAACTTAATGGTGTCATTATAATTTTTATTCTTCAATTGATCATGATTTGAATGAGAGTTTAAAAACATAATTTGAGAATGCTTAAAAATATTTTTATTTTTTTAGATGACAGAGAGATGATGCTCTACCATCAAAATGGCCCAATCTTCCTTCTTATCTCTCAAATTCCATCTCAAATACATCTCAAAGAACTACACAACTATCAACAATTAGCAAAAGAATGCAGGCTCAAAATGATCACCAAAAAGCTTCGAGTAATGCTATGTTCAATGAAAAGCTGTTTTCTCTGGCCATTGTCTGAAAAATTATCTCTCATGACGTTGCCTTCAGGATTTTTATTAATTAAAAGTCCTTTGGTTGCTCTTGTCAAAATGGAACATTCAGATGAAGAGGGATTCTTCATTACTTCCAGTCCTGAAGTTCAGGAAGATTTATCGTTCAAAATCTATTATAAGCAGGTTTTACTTCAAAACAGCAATAGTAAATCACTGTCTTCAAGTTGATGGAAGAATCCTCTCTGTTACAGAAGCTATCAACGTCGCTGCTTATTTAGGATCCATGAATTCAATCCCAAAAAAGGACAGTTATGAAAATATTTGTATTCAACTCGAAAATTTCTTTCACAATACTGACTTACAGCTATTTGAAAGCACAAAATTGTCATTTATAATTGAACAAATGTCACTCCTCTTTAAACAACCTAAAGGCAGAAATACTCCCTAGATTCCTTGCCATCGCTTTGATGTGGGAAAATGTTAGTCCAGCTCTATACAAGAAATTACTTTCATCAAGCCTTTTGACAATTCCATCTCCTAGATATTTAAGATCTATATCCAGTGCGGTAACAATCGAAACTGGATTGCCTTATTCAACAATTCGATATCTTAAAGCCAGAATTATAAACTTATAAATGTAACTATAGCAAGGAACTTTTAACTTCAAACTATAATATAATAACTATTCGATTTGAGGCAAATTATGATGACGAAAATATAGCAGTTAATCGATTCATGGAAATTATAAATCGAGGAGGACTATCTACTTCTTCTGGTATTCTTTTTCTAACAAGTTTAAATGCCTATTCGCTTTTTGATTATTGTTCAAGCCGTGAGGATGAAAAAAAACAGCCTTATTAATGCCCAAAATTCAAAAGCATCATTTATATCTACATTCATTGATAAAATAAAAGATTCATCTGAGATGGCTATCGAAGCCTTAGTTACGGCCAAGTGTGATGAACGTCACAACTGGTCAATTCTTATGAGAAAGGTGGCTGAAATATTATTCAATGTGATGGCAAAGAATCTAGTGGGAAGTTTAATGAAGCAGTGTCATTTCAGAGAAAAAAGATCGACAAATACGAATTTAAATTTGCAAAGAAAAATATATAAATTACAGTCCAGTTCACAAAAAAAAATATAATCTTGAATCACTTATTGGTAACTTATAAACTATTTATCTTTTGTAAAAATATTATATATACTATTGTAAAAACTATTATTTATAAATAAATAATTTGAAAATTTATATCGTTCACTCGTTATTGAAAAGAAACATTTCTAATTACAGTCTATTTCACAATGAAACACAATAATCTTGAATTACTTGTTTGTAACTGTTAAATTATGTATCGTTTGTAAATAATATTATATTTACTATTGTGGAAACTATTGTTGATAAATAAAAAGTATTAAAATATATATCACACTCGTTATTCATTTAAAAAAATATAATAGCTACTTGTTTGATCGTTGAATTATGAATTATTGAAGTGAAAATGAGTCATTTAGCTAAAAATACATATAAAACTTTTAATTTATTGCTATGTTAATCAACGTATCCTGGCCTTAACTTGGAAGCTACAATTTTCCCTTTCCTTTCCAGTTAGTTTCTAGTATTCCTTGGTTTCTGCCAAGGAATACTAGAAGAACTGGAAGGATGACGTCATTAACGGGCACTCCCTTTTATGCTCAAGTAAGGGCCATCATTATTAGTTCAATTGTAATATTTATTTCAAAAAAACGTGGTTGTGTAGTGTTATTTCAAGTTCTTTATATTCTGTGTTTCAAAGTGGTTTACAAGTTATCTGCTTCTGTTGTAAACAGGGATATAATAATAGCAAAGAGGACTACTCTTTCCAAACGATCTCTTTGGGAAGCTCAAGAGTCACTTTGATATCCACAGTTTTCGCCTCAATCATCTGTCAGCCTTAATGCGCCCTCTTGACAATGTTCCTCTGTCCACATGCCCACGGGGGCGGAAAGAGTCTCTGCTTCAGTTACCAACCGCGGTCCAGGGTGGAGTCACTGTAGTCCTATCCTCCTGGCATCCTCATATGGATAAATTCACAAAGCTCGACGGTATGGGAATCCCTGCAGATCATCTCATCGGGGACGACTATGGCCGGCAGCGGAAAATATACGAAAAGCTCCGTCTCCTCACGCCCCAATCATATTTCCTCTGCGTGACTCCCGAGAAGGTATCTGCCTCTCGAAGCTCAATGGAGTCTCTCGAAGCCTTATTTGCGGGATCCCCTCAAGCGATTCGTTATTGATGAGGCCAACTGTGTGTCTCAGTAGGGACACGGACTTTCACTCGTACTACTAGCTTCTCCTTAGGTTACGAATTGATTTTCCCCGAGTCTATTTTATGGCAGAACGGCCACCGCGACGCCTGCATCCGAACGGAATTCTACATCATCTAAAAATGAAGTCTCCAAAATGGTTTCTCTCTTCCTCCAACAGACAAGAATTTGGCCTATGATGGTCCCAACAGATAACAACAGGCCTGCGTTTCAAAAAAAAAAAATAAGTAGAAACTTGATCATTTTTTAAAGCTCATATCTGTCTCATTTTATTTCCAATTTTTTAATTCAACTAAAATCTACAGATGAGAGTTCTAAATTTGCACCAAAAAAAGTGTATTAAAAAAGTTAATATTTCATGAAATGGTGACTTTTTCGAAAAAAAGGAATACCTCATTTTTTCTAAATTTGTTGGTAGAGGTTTAGCGAAAATTACCTTCGGCCAGATCATAAAGCTAACACTGTGCATTAGATCCTTTCAAAATCAAGGAATAATAAAACTAACTAGTAGCTTCTAGTATTCCTTGTCAAAATCACAGAGCTAACAGTAAGATAAAGGGGGGGGTGAGGGAGATGATAACTGTTCCCCTTTTTCGTCTCTCCATACTTCTGCTTGTTGCAGTATATATACATCTCCCTTTTTTCTTATTCTATCAAAGGCACAGAGCTAACAGTAAGATAAAGGAAGAATAAAAAGGGAGATGATGACTGTTCTCGTCTTCGTCTCTTCATTAATTCTGCGTGTGTATACAGTCTCGGACTGCATAATGTTTCACGACTGTGCACTTCAAAAATATGTTTTAGAAGCATACCTCGAAAGGCCGAAGAAATGAAGACGTAGGAAGATAGAAAAAAAAGAAGAAAAGGAGGCAAATAATATCAAGTCAGTTCAATTCTGATTTTTAAAGCGCGCGCGAAGGGCATTTCTTTTTGACGTATAAGTTATAAATTATAATATGTAAATACGTAAATATCTTATCTAGGAACTTCTATTGACGTAAATAAATCCTCCTTAATCACGTCACGAAATGGGAGGTGCTCTGAATGTTTTTGATCACGATTGTTACCTTGTATTCAATAACAGCTTTGAAAAAGCGAGTTCAGTGGTACTCGGCGTTGAGGAGTGAAGTGGTCCCTAGGCGTTTTCTTTTCGACCCACAACCTCCGGTAATTGTTTCAAAAGGCAATGGCTTGTGTTTTTAATTGTAACTTTAATTAATTACAGGCATAGTACTCTTCTAACATGGTGAATAAGTGTTGTGTTCCCCAATGCCAACCGGGTACAATAACCACAAGGACCCCGGCGTGTCTTGTCATCACTTCCCTGCGGACCCAGACCTGAGGCAAGCCTGGAAGGCAGCCATACCGAGGGAAAATTTTGAGCCGAGTAAATACTCGGTTGTCTGCAGCCTTCACTTTGTGGATAGTGATTTCAAAAAAATAATCTTTGGACTCCAATCCACAGAGGGAAGAGGAAGCGGATGATAGCGCCCTCGTCTCCGGCTAGTAGTCAGGAGGCTATCCCAACTCTCTTCCCAACCTTCCATTTTACTATTCAAAGCCTAAAGCACAAGCCAAGAAGTGATAACAGTTGTCAGACGCGGCATGAAAAAAACCTTTCTGAGGCTCGAAAAGGAAGCTGAAGCCTTTCTTGAGGGAGAGAATTTCTCTCAGTGGACGATATGATGGAGCGTCTGGACTCTCATGATTCCCTGATGTTCTTGTGACGAAGAAGGATAACGTTGTCCTTATCTGTCAGCTAGCCTTGTCTGAGGATGACAGCCCTCCTCAATTGATCTCGCAATTGAGATTTTCAACGACCTAACGTTCCAAGTGTGGATTGGCCCGTAAAGTCTTATCTCGGAGGTCTTTTTCACACATCATCAAGGATGAAGGCTAGTAAAGCCTGGGCAACTGATTAACCTATATTGCTATGCAAGGAACAATCAGAAGATTATAAAGACCGAAAACGATCCTTTGAGAGTGCTACCAGTCCTGCTCAAACCGTTATCAATGTGAAGACTGCTACGAGGACACGAAAAAGAAGGTCGCATTCATTATGGAGCACTCAATCTGCTCGCACGGGATAGGAAATGCAAGGAGGTACTCTCCCACTTTGTTGGCAGTGGGTGTCTGGGGAAAATACATCACCACACTCTACAGGTGATTTCTCCGAGATGGTTCTTACCTTGCCAAGTAGTTTAATCTTCGCCGTTTGAGCAGTGCGTCTCGGTGGAGAGAGGTGTCAGTGAAGGAAACAAAGCGTATCTGAAGGCGAGGGCCAGAAAGCTTGATGAAAGTGAGAAAATTGTTGCCCTATTAGTGGATGAGGTGGCTACAGCAAAAAGAGTCGATATTCCACGGCGCCTTCTTTGGATATGAGGAATGGAGCCGACAAAGACTGTTTGGGCCTTCCTAATCACAAGTATTTGCGGCTAAATACAGGAATCGTTGGCCTATATCCAGTAGTGAAGTTAAATGCAGAAACTATTCGCTCAGCTACACAAAACTGCTCGAGAGGCCGCAGCAGAAGGCTGGATTCTCAGGACGAGCATCAATCTGCGATGGACATTAGGTAAACGAAGATTCTACTCAGAGATCCTTGGTGATGGGCGTCTAAGGTCTCACTATCACAATGGTGGACAAACCCTGTTCCTTCTTCTTGGACCATGGTTCATTATTTACGAATTTCTTACGAACCTTATGAGGAGGAAAAAACTTTAAGTCCGGACTTTCAAGGAGAAGGAATGAGTGCCAGCTTC
>CP045890.1:10530541-10569220 GCA_013387185.1 Caligus rogercresseyi
GAAAAATAATTTTAATAATAAAATTATATTAATAGATATCCTGTTATAATTTCTCTATTTTTTATCCATCTTTTAACAAAATTGAAAGAAACTATATTTTTGTTGAATAAACTTCAGCGTATAAAATAATAAAAGTTTTTATCTCCAATCGGCTCGACCCGGCATTATATTACTTGAAATACTGAATATGACCCAAATTTTAAATTAAAGGAGTTTGTTTATTTGTGCTGGACAAGAATAACTTATAAAAAAATAAAAATATTTTTTTCTCAAATGCTAGAGTAAGAAAACTCTTTTGGTCAAATTTTAACCCTATTATGTTTTGATGTTGAATGTCTTTTGAAGATGGAATTGTTAAAATAAAATGTGCTAAGAGATTTGATTAAAGATTTGCCAAAGCTTTAAAACAGTAACAACAAAGGAATTGGCTTCTATCATTACATCAACTAAAATAAAACTTTTTAAAGGGAGGAAAGTGGACGGGAGAACAATACTTTTGCAGGACGGGACCCCTTTGGCTCAAGGTCTATATAATAGGTCTGGGCAATACAAAAACAAACAGGTAGCAGTGTGACTACTCAATAACGTCACTGAGAAATTATATCTATCTAGAAATATATATATATATGGTTCTAGGGAATATTGTATATAAACTTATGCTTACGGAAATCTGATAAAGCATTTTTCTATTCGAATTATTAATAATAGGAATTTTTCCCTTACAGACACTTTGTATAAATATACCATAGATACAAATATAACAAGAGGACAACGAGCAACGTCTGATTGATTCAATAACAATATTATTCATAAATTTTATCTTAATCTCTGCCATTGCACGGAAATTATCTTTTTTATTTTGATTAACAATTGTAATACAAACAAAAAATGCATTATATATCAACCCCCTTCATATGAATCAAACAAAAAAGAAATACTGGGGGTTGTAGGCAAGATATTATATTGACTGTCAATGCATATTTGCCGAGTGAGATGACTTTTGGCTGGTTTTTATGACTCAAAACGTCAAGTAGAAGATATATCACTAAAAGGGTATTGTTACAATTTAGTTTTGATGGCGTGAAAAATAATAAATGATGTATGACGTTTCATTACCAACTTACACTTAAAATAACATACTTTCTAACCTTATATACCTTGATTTGATTGTAGGGACTTATTGCTTAGATATAATGCTTCTTAGTATCCTTGAGTATACAATTCCTTTGAAATGAATAAACAAAGAAAGTGAACCCTTAAATTCCAAGATAAAAAATACATATTTGTTAATTGTACAAATTATGGGAGCTTTGGCAGTCAATGCATCAAAATAGTATTATATTAGTGCTGGAGGTAGCAATATACTCTGATTTGCTTCATGTATCTTTGTGATAATCAACATATAATGTCCATGAAACTCATATGAGTTAAATCACAAGTGCTTTCAAAATTATATGCTTACATTGTTACTGGATGTTTGATATAATACTAAAATATTTTAGGAATTATATTAAGAATAGTATGATATTATACCTGTATGAACTTACAAGTAAATATTAAATTTTATCTAAAATATTTACACAAAATATTATGGTTTTAAAGTTTACGTTTGAATATTAACGTATAAAAAGCATTAACTTACTCCTATGTATACAAGTATGGATCAACGATTCCAGATTTTCTTAATTAAAGGATCTTTTTGATGGGAGTTTTGAGTAAAATAAGATATGAAAAATGATATACAGATATTTTATGGTTGAGTATCATACTGTAAACAAAACGCATTCAAACTGGGATCTTAATTTTTATAAGATTTTGGTTTTTTATTTATTACTAAAATTAACAACAGATTTACTGAGAATAAAAGTGTATTTAAGTAAGTGACACAACCTTAAATCAGTAAAATAAACGTAAATAATTATAATTAACACGTGGTTTTTATTAAAACCATTCGATACAAATTTTAATGAGACATCAGAATCTTTTAGTCCCTGTCTTTTGGGTTTTAATGATGAGTTATATATTGATATTAGAAGTTTTATTATTAATAGTAGCATCACCATTATCTTATATTTGAGTTTGTCAATTACAAACGTGATAAAGGCCTTCATTCTGTATCTCCCTTCCACTTTTTGGATCTTTATTCAATGCTTTATAAAAGTGTTACAGTGATCGGATTTCGTTCAAATATGCGCCGTTTTGTTTGATAATCTGTTTCCGTCTAGATGACCACTTCATAATGCCTCCCTCGTAGAAGCCCCCCTTCCTTATTTGATAAGAACTCGGACAGCCATTTTTCACAAGCCTCTTTTGAGTTCAACTTTACACCACCAAGGGCGTTCACCATGAACAGGAACATTTGATAATCACTTGGCGTTATGTCCGGGCTATATGTCTGGATGCAATAAAATATCCCATCCGAGTTCCAGTAGATTCTGACGAGTCATCAACGAAGTGTGTGGTCTGGGGTGTCCTGGTCGAACACTACATCCTTCCTGTTGGCCAATTCTGGAAGATTCTGGTCGATCGCCTGCTTCAAGCGGTGGAGTTGTTTGTAGTAGATGGTATAATTAAGCGTCATGAGATCAAATGAGAAAAGCTCATAGAGGATGATTCCCTTCCAATCCCACCAAACACACATCAAAACCTTCCTGTCCGTCAATCCTTGCTTGGCCAGTGTTTGTGACGATTCACCGGGCTTTGACCACGACTACTTGTATCATCATCAATTTCCACAGCTTCAATAAAAAGTGATTTACATTTCATATTTTTACATTTCATATAATTAAGCGAGAAAAGAAATGTGATGTTATTTAGATTACTTATGGCTCTCCATACTTGAAAAATAACGTACAGAGGTGTAGCATTTCATTTTTATGGTTTTGGGTTCCGTGAAAAGTCGATGATTATTCATTCTCGTAAACAAAATAAATAATAATTCCTTTGATATATTGTAAAATGTAGAACAGGAGGCCACGAAATCAAAGATACATATGTAATGAGTGAAGGGGAAGGAAACTGGTTTGTTTATAACTATTACTATCATCCACGATAGACTTACACACGAAAACGCACATATGACACTAAAGTAGAGAACACAACCACACTACGGGGTATCTGTGTTGGCAATAATACTAATGTACTAGCGAGGACCCGTCACACAGTGACGCTTTGTGTTTTTTAACAGCATAATAAATAACAAAGAAAATATCCTTTTTAAAATTATTATGTTATTTATTCCAATGAGAAAATATTATAATAAAATACAAAGAAAAAATGAAAGAAATCCCGTAAGTGGAGTCAAGCACTTCCTGATATATTACGTTGGGTGTCACTGTTTTATTTCCTCCAACCTCCACCATCACACATGCCATATACTTTGTCCTTGACAAAGCCACATATACTGACCATGTGGGAAACCTGGACTTGGCAGATAAATCCCCACTTTCTCAATTTTTGCATGAACTACACTTTATACTTTATAACATGGGTATATATCTGTCATATTTTTCACTCTAGGGCGGCAATAATTTTTCACACTAAGAAACTATTCTGCTTGAGCGTGAGATATGAGTACTTCAACTCTTGAGTACTAAAGACCCCTAATTTATTACCTCATCGCAATTGTATTTTTGCTTAGAGTTCAAAAATGTATATTTCTATCTTGGTATGTATTTTTTCAAATAAATGGATAAATTGGCATTTAATTTTCAATGGCTATATCTGTATGTATATATGACGTATGACAGAGGAGCAAAAGTATGTCATACATTATTTTTTTGGCTCAATAATATCCCCAATAAAAATACATCTCCATGCTGAATTGCAATTTGATCAATCTATTGTTTAAGCTGCTACATCCACATGCCATGACTTTTTAGGGTATTATTATATAAGATAGTGGTATTCATTTTTTCTTTCTCCTTTTTTATTTAAAGTTTGATCGCTCTTAAAAATGGAGTTTTTGAAGATACATACCAACATGTAAATATCAAAAGTCTTAGAAAGAGTAGCTCTTTGAAATATTTCTTATGAAAAAAATACATTTGTTTATCAAAACCTGGAAATCCAACTTTCAATTGGCCTTTTCTAGCCCATTGTGGCCATAAAGACAATTATTTTTTGGCCATATAATCTCCAGATAGAAAGACATCTCTGTGCCAAATTTCAACTCGACCCATCAAGTGGTTTGGCTGTAACATACAAAATTGTCGCGTTTTTGTGTTCGTTCCTAGGGTATTATTATATAAGATATATACTTATTCCTAATTATATACTAAAATTATATACAATAATATTTTTCATTATTTAACATTGCATAAATTTCATTATTCTAATGTTTTCGTCCTTCTCTTGAGAAACTTCAGTCTCTCATAGGACAGAGCAGAACATCTGTTTATGAGGTGATCTGCAGTCTAACGTTCTTCCGTGCAGAATCACAAATTGTACTGATGTTCTTCCATTTACTCCAGTGCGAGAGAAAAGGTCCATGGCCAGTAGGGGGTATTATAGAAACCTAATATTGAGATATCAAAATTTATCCCCCCCCGCGAAAGTTGCGTCATGAGAAACTAAATGATCGTAGAAAAATGGATTTTGGTTTGACCCCCCCCCTTACCCCCCCCCCCCAAATTGCGTTCAAAGGTTTCGTTATGAAGCAAAACTTTTTTGTTATTAGTTATTTTGGAAAAATTTAGTTTTACAAAATTTAGCTATGATCCATGTATGACTTTGATATTTTTTGGACATTTTCGTCAAATAATATTTAGTGCCAATAAATGAACATAAATGCTGACGCACCAAACATTTCTTAAATAACGGCTCCTACTAGGGTTCTTTAAGGAAAAAGAAGTAAAAAGAAGAAAAGGGTACTCATGTTGATATTTTTAAGTTATTTTTTATATAAGTTTGCTTTTTAACATCTTAATTTCAATACAGTAACTCTCTCACATGGTTGAGAATATAAATCTATAACGTTGATTGTATCCAAAAACTTTTGCAGATGCCCCCGTTACTAGTTTTACAACTCTTTCCACTGATTGTGAATGGCAAGGATACTTATTAATTTTTAAAGGATGTTCTTTTGTTTTTATAAGATCTTCTTCAGGCACAATTGGAGGAACATACAAATTTATATTTGACCAGTCGATAAGATTTAAAAAATTCTTAGAATTACAACTGATAGTTTTGGGTAGTTGAAAATTTCTTTGTTTTTTAATATTCTTTTTGCAACCAAAACTTTTTCCAGGGCAAATATTCTTGTTCCATTTATTTATCGGTTAGGCCTTTTACAAGTTTTATGAGAGACTCAAATGGTCTTTTTTGTGAAATATAGGATCTTAAAATTCTGTTGGCTACGGTAAGACATTTTGCCTCATGTAATGCTCCTGGAGACCTGTAGCAAAAGCTTGAATTCGAAAAATTTCCTGTTTGTATTCCTAATGTTATTTCGTATAAACATTTTTATCTGAGCTTAAAGAATACAGTAAACTTTGATTTAAGTATTTTGCTTTTCCTACAAGTATTTAAAAACTTTTATTGAATTTTTGGTAAAGTCTGTATTAATTAATTTTCCTATGGTACCTTCATAGTCCAAGATCCTTTTTGTGTGCCATCTAAATGTTTAAAAACTTCTCTAAAAGGTAACTCATTCATGTGTAGAAGACAAATAATCCACTGAAGGGGTTTTTTAAGACATAACTCGAGTCTTTTTATTAATTCTTACCATATTCTGAATTGGTGTTGTATCCGTAACACACAACAGTGACCAAAGTGTCGAGTCTTTAATGTTCTTCGACTACTGAAAGTAGATATTTTGCTTGATCTTCGGCTATGCCACTTTTAGAAATACGTGATCAATGTATTCATCGTGGAATTCTAAAAATATTTTTTTAAGAAATAAGAATTAAGTTTTAAAATAACAAGTTACCTTTAACCATAACTTCGTTTTATCAGTTGAGAAACATTTTTCGTCATTACATTATTATCTGCAAAAGTTTATGGATATAATCAACGTCATATATTTATATTCTCAACCATGTGAGAGAGTTACTGTATTGAAATTAAGATGTTAAAAACACTTATTTAAAAAAAATAACTTAAAAACATCAACATGAGTACCCTTTTTTTCTTTTTCCTTAAAGAACCCTAGTAGGAGCCGTTATTTAAGAAATGTTTGGTGCGTCAGCATTTATGTTCATTTATTGGCACTAAATATTATTTGACGAAAATGTGCAAAAAATAACAAAGTCATACATGGATCATAGCTAAATTTTTGTAAAACTAAATTTTTTCCAAAATAACTAATAACAAAAAAGTTTTGCTTCATAACGAAACCTTTGAACGCAATTTGGGGGGGGGGGGGTAAGGGGGGGGTCAAACCAAAATCCATTTTTCTACGATCATTTAGTTTCTCATGACGCAACTTTCGCGGGGGGATAAATTTTGATATCTTAAAAAAAGGTTTCTATAATACCCCTAATGGCCAGTGACTGCTTGAACAAGCAGTTTCATATTCTCTCGTCGAAATTTGATCGTGTTTTGTTGAGGAGTTTTCAACATTAGACGAGTGTGCTTCATATTTACGCTGTTTTTTTGTGACGGCTGCTCCACCTTTGATAAAACAAACTATCTACTGCCTTCTTCACGTAGCTCGGCGGTACTCCGTGCATATTTGATTTTGACTCTCACAGCCACTTTTTGCAAGATAATCGGCGAATTCATTTCCAGTATTGTCACTATGATCTTTACACAATTCAAGGTATATGTTTTTTCTCCTTTTTTGCTCTTATCAGAGTTTCTTTACAGTCTTTGACTTTGTTAAAAATGAAATTATAGAAACCGTTTAAAGGTTAAAATAGCGTTACTTTCATGCGTGGCTCTAACAAAAATATTTACTCTAAATATTACATAATTTTGATCCAATCACACAGCCATAAAGTATTACATTCATTAGTTAACTTTCGGACGTACCCATTATGGATGTGTATATACAATGTCTTGTTTTTAAGTTTCTCTTATAAACGTGGTTTAATTGTAAGAGCATTTGTGATAGTAGTATTATTCAGTATTTTAAAATGTAATATAATTATACCAATAGCATTCAAAGCATACAGTACTGTTCTGTATGACCTATTAGTGCTATAAAGACTATATGAATATACCTAAGTCATCTTAACTAATGTTTTATCTCGCTGTAATCATATTCCAAAATGAAGATGTAATGACACATTGTGACTTTACATATTTGTGACTCACTTATGGGGCCTTTAAGTTACCATTCAGAGACGACTTCAACTTATAATATTTTGTGTTTGGATGTTAATAAATGAGAAACGACCATCTCTTAGCTTTGTATTAGATATGCAATATTTTTCATTCCAGTTATTTTGTTAAGATGCACGCCATATATTGTTATAAGTTGTATTATAGGCATTATCTTCCCAGATTGGCTGCAGGAATAGAGCCTTCATCTTAAAGGAAAATGGGAGACAATAAGCGGTCAAATGATACCAGGTACTAATCTTGTTAATGATTATTTTATGCCTAAACTACTTGAGTACATATTAACCCCTGAAGACATGAAAGATGATTCGAGACGCAAAACTATTGAGTGATCCATTGCATGAGTATGGAGATTTGAGGTCATGTCTACGCTCATGCACATGCCATGAAAGGTAGGGATTCAAGAGGTCATACTGGAGTCAAAAGTTTTCTCTCAATGTTGTATAGCTAATTTATACAATGCTGCTTGATGGAACGTCAAGGTAAATTGAAAAAGATTTTAATTTGTAGAAAAAATACTTCAAAGATTTGCTTTTAAAAAAAGAGAGTGCGATAGCCGTGTGCGTTAAGACGTGTTCAACTCTCAATCTTGGGGGCACAAGTTTGAATACTCCCGAGAGAGGAAGGTTAATTTTGGACAACTTCATTGATACGATTCTAGGTTCAATAGACTAATTTTAATGCTAGTATGCTTATTTATATCCTGTCGGATGCAATTTTATAGAAACATAGGGGCAAACAAAAAAAAGGTTAGCCTCTACAATTGGATCTCATTTTGGGTAAGACAATTTCTTACTTAAGATATTTTTTTATACTTTATTCATTTAGACCCGTGGTTCCCAACAGTGGTCCAGTGGACCCCTTGGGGGTCCACGAAGGCCTGGCCGAGGGTCCACGTTTAATGATCATTTTTTTCTCTATTTCTTTTCTTAAAAAAAACGTCATCACATTTTTTGGAAATTATTTTCTAAAAAAAAACGTCGTCACTTTTTTTTTTCTTTTCTAAAAAAACGTCCTCAACTTTTTTGGAAATTATTTTCTATAAAAACGTCATCACTTTTTCTGGAGATTCTTTTCTAAAAAAAAAAAGTCGTCACTGAACTCTAACGGAACGCTGAACGCAAAAAAATTGAACGGAACGCTATTTTTTTTAACGCTGAACGCAAAAAAAGCTGAACGCTCACAAGCCTGGATATAAGTCAAAAACAAAATATAATTGTACTTCGCAGATGTCTCGCATTGAAATTGAAATTCGCGTTTTTTGACAAAATTGAGGCGAGGTCCACGGAAAGTGCCCAAAGACCGTTAGGGTCCACGAGCCGAATCCAGGTGGGAACCACTGATTTAGACTAATTGTATATAACCGTATATTTAAATAAACATTACAGATTAATATTAGTTCTCTAAACAACTTAATTTAGAATATTTATTTTAAAACATATTTATTCCTTTAACACTAGAAGGGCGGAGGTGGTCATTTTGACCATTTTTCAACTTTCAAACTCAATATCTCTGATTCATTTAAACTTTAAAGCAATCAAATGGAAACTTCTTGACTTTTCAACTACGGGTAAGGATGGTACAAAAGGGATCAAAATTTCTCCTGAGGAAAAATATCCTTCTATTGGTCGCTTTCAACAGCAAAACGTCTTAACCGTACGACCTAGTCCAACAAATTATGCATGTGCACTGTGTACAACAGTACTCAGTTCTTTTCGTGTATTATTTGATGAAAAAATGCTGAGACATTTGCGAACGTGTACGATTGAGCTTGAAATAGTGATTGGGCTCATTTTTGCTCGGGGTGTGACAGGGGGCTGCAACAATGCAACCTCAATCTGAAAGATCATTGGAGGAAAAACTGGGGATGCGACATATTTCGGAAAGCAATGAGTTGCGATCGTTTTTGTCAAATAATGAATTTTCCTTCGATTTGATGTGAAGTCGGACAAGTTTGCATTGGCTTCTGAAGTATGGAGCCCCTTTATAGAAAACTGTCAAAAAGCTTATGTGCCGGATTGGAACATCACAGTAGATGAACAGCTTCTACCATGCAAAGCTCGCTGTAGTTCTCTACAATATATGGCTAACAAGCCTGACAAGTTCGGAATAAAATTTTGGCTTGCTGTCGACTCCAGGAGTAAGTACTTGATAAATGGGTTCCTTTACACGTGTAAAGATGGATTTAGAAAAAGTGGAGTTTCTGTTGGAGAGAATGTCGTATTGAGATTGATGTAACCTCTTGCAAAGAGTGGATATAACGTAACAGTGGACAATTTTTTCACTTCTAAATCATTAGGAGTAAAACTGCTTGATCAAAATACAAGCCTGTTGGGTACAATTCGGATAATCAAAGGGAATTGCCATAGGCGCCAAGTCAAAAGAACCTCTATTTGGTACTACAATTTACAAAACAATGGTAGGAAACCAAATAGTTACGTTGACCTCGTATCAAGCGAAGCCTAACAAAAAAGTTCACTTGCTGAGCTCTCTTCATCGTGAAGTAACGATAAGTGACACATTCAAACGGAAGCCAAATGTCGTCAATTAATATAACCATATGAAGGCGGGTGTGGACACATTGACCAAATGGCTCGACTCTACTCATGTCGATCTACATCTAGACGATGGGCAATGCATGTATTTTACTATATCCTGGACATGGCAGCAATTAATAGCTGGATACTTTTCAAAGAGTGTAAGTCGAATACAATTTCACGACGTGACTTCATAGAAAGATTATCTGAAGAGGTAACAGGATGCTGCGCAAATGAAACTGAGGACGAAAACCCTGATTCAGAACCGAAGCCCAAAAACTAAAAGGACGACAACTATGTAAAATGAAGGGATGCAAAAAACAAATCTAATAACTCCTGCAATATTTTTTTAAGTCCTGTTTATGGTAAATGTTGAAGCCAAATTAGAAAATGCACCACGTGTGATCTATGATTTTTTTCTGTGCTAATATTTTTTTGGATATTTTGTATATTGTAATTGAAATAAATAAGTTTTTAAAAAAAATTATACAATATTATTATTGACAAAATTAATCTTTACGAGCATTAAAGCCTAAAAAAAACACATATATTTTTGGTGGTCAAATTGACCACCTCCGTCCTTCTAGGTAGGTAAATTTTTCCGCCCTTCTAGTGTTAAAAATTGTTTATGCATTCGCAAAGGCCAGCTTTGAAACTTCTTGTATTGTTTTGAGGGACATTTGATTCGAGCAATTCTTGTTTCATCAGTTGCAAGACATCAAAATTCCAAACGTGGATGGTTCATCGTGGGAATATGCGGGAAATTTTATCAACTGTTATCCCTCAAAATTTTAAATATATATATAGGAGGTCAAATTTCCCTCGGCAACAATTCATTCAATTACAATAATATTACGGCCATGTACCTTGACACTTTCAAACATGAGATCAATAACTTCAGCCTTAAAAGGATCTACCTTGAACATTGTTCCGATACAAGTGTTTTAGAAGTCGTTATGTATGAGTTTTTAATATCTACAGTGACTAATCACTAAATGCGCATCTGAATATATAATAATTTGGACCAATTTATACATAAAACATTTATACATGTAGTACTTTATCATCCCCTGATGGATATGGATGAGACAACTCATCAAGAAGTGAATGAAGAACGTTATATGCATGAGCATGGTGTATGCTCATGAATGTAGTTTGTTTCCTTATAAAATTCATTTGTATGTGCATGAGCATGTTTTGTGCTCATGAGTGTATATATTTTTCTTGTAGGATTTATTTGTAAAATAGATCAGTTCTAAATTTTCTCCTCATTGTGATAATATATATTAATCTTTTATAAATCCCTTGTGTTACATTTACTTTGTGAATATCTGTGTCAGCCCCGTTAGAACTTACAAGAAGCTCCAAAGCTTACATCCCCATAAATTGTTGAAGTTGTTTGAGGGTTTCGGATCGGGAAAGTTGTTTATGCATCGTATTTGATTTTATAGGTACAATTCCGGAAGTACGACGATGTGTCCTAGGAAGTCAAAGGAGGTCGCTCCAAAAATGGAGTTCTCGACGTTGACTTTTACTCCATATTCGCAGAGACGTTTGAAGAGAGAATGCAAGTGTGACACGTGGGTTTTGTTGTCTCGGCTTATGATTGGAAGATCATCGATATAGGCGTAGCCGAATGGGAGACCGCGAGTAACTTCGTCGATGAAGCGTTCGAAGGTTTGCACGGAGTTTTTAGTAAATTCACATCTCTGTCTCTACCTTATTGGAATATAATGAGGGCACCGTTTAATCCATTTAACGGTTAAACCGAAGAACCATTCAATAATTCATTAATCTTTGTTAAGTTTACATTCGATTATTTTAGTATAGATTCAATTTGGTTGTGTTAAAATACCTCATAAAATTATAAATTTAATGTTTTCTCAAACTTCCACACATTTAAAACCAATAATTTAAATAGTATTAACACAATTGAAGAGTTGTTTAAAAATTAATCTTTCGTTTTTTCTTTGATGCATAATGATTTTTAGTTTAAGCCGCTTTAACCAGGGGTCTCTGGATACCTCTATATTTGCAGAAAACTGTAATAAACTTGGCTCCGCCATTTCGTCAATTAATTAGTACGACAATCACAAATCAGCAACTTTAACGCCATTAATGAGTGTATAGAATGGAAGACGAATATTGATTCGTCCTTAATGGGTAAAGGGAAAGGCATATAGGATATTACTAAGGCAAGGACTCTAATTGATAAAGACTTCTCTTTCCTTAAATATATTTCCTAAATATTGAGTATACCAAGGTCTATAAACACTAATTTTACGCAACCAATGAATATTACGATCATAGAAAATACAAGGGATGTGACGTAAAGGATCCAAGATGGAATTATTTGAGTTTAGTAGTTATTTCTGCTGGTGTTTTCTTCAAAGTTAAAATAAATAACAATCGTGTCAGCTGTATCAAAATAAAACATTATGCAAATTGATCCATAATATTAGGATATTAAATAAGACACGACGCCTTGGATAGATGCTATGCTGTATTATAAGAACCTGAATGACGAACCAAATAATATCTTTGAAGGAAATATTCGTTGTTTACTTGAGGGTAGATAATTCCCCAAATTAAATACTATTTACACTATTACAAAATGGAATGTGCCCCACTTGAGATTACATATCTGACAACAAAAGAAGCCATATGTCATATTCACTCAGGTATAAAAGATATGAAATGTTAGCTTCAGTACCCTTGGAATTCGATCAAAATGACGAGATTAGTTATTTTATTGGTTTTATTTGGACTTTTCACGGGAACCTTGGGTGAATGTAAGGCAAATACATTATTTCAACGCTTCTGGACTTGTATTAGACATACAATTTAATTACAAACGTTTCTTCAACAAAGACACTGTTAAGAATATGGTTTTTCTTAAATCCCCCCTCCCCAAAAAAATGAGTGATATATGTGCATATAATGGTTAGCCTTTGTGTTTTAAGCGACCTCCGATCCAATAGACCATAATAATTATCTATTGGGGATTCCATCCAACCGCTAATGGACTCTCGGGCTTCGCCTATAACAAATACACCATATTGGGGTTTACAAATCTACGCCAATGGGTCCTTGGGTTCCACCGGACAATAATAGTTTTTTTGGGTTACAAAACCACCGGTCATAAATGTGCTGCGGACTTGTAGTCCGAATATCTTTAGTATTATGCGGAACCTGAAGGCCCAATAGACCTCAATAAGCCATTATTATGGTCAATTAGATATGAAGCCCCTTAAATGATAATGCTTATTCATTGCATATTTATCTATCATTTATCAAATGTATTGGGGGTCTAATTTATTGAGGCTCTAAAAAAAAATATCCGAAATAACGTATTAAAAGCGTATGAAATATCCTGTTCCCATTTAAATATAATATTATAACGTCATATTATCGAAATATTTTATAGTTTTTGTGCAGATCAAATATCTGGATGCGGGCAGGTAATCAATGCCTAAATCCTCACTACTACTTCCAATGCGCCAGAACATGTGGCTGTAATCCACGTAAGTTACTCATAATCAATTATGAATTGTTTTAAAGAGGTTTCTTTTAGTTGAAAGATGTATTGACGACAGTCCAGAGTGCTGGGATTGGTCACAGGAGTGCTTTGATAAAAATAATCGAACTCTTATATGCCGTCGTTTCTGTGGAGAGTGTGTTGGGTGCTATGATGCTGTAAAGCCAGAGATATGCAGGCATCACAAACATCGATGCCATGAATACAACGTTCGTCTACTTTGTACAAATACATGTGAAGTCTGCCAAGGTAAATAAGAGTTATTAATTAATTACTTGTCTTAATTAACCAAACCTTATTTAGTGCCATGCAGAAATGATCTTATGAGTGATGAAGTATGTAATGAATTCTCTCGACGTGGTTACTGTCTTAGAGAAAGTCGATTCTACAGAGACATGCTCCAAAAATGTCCAGCAAGTTGCACCGGTGGAACTTGTGTTTTTCATTGATCAGGACGGAATATATTTTGTTTTATATCATTTTATCTTTATGTCAAATGAATAAATATAAATTGCATTTTCTAAATAGGTTCTAATGCTATTATTTACTATGTCAAAGGCCAAGATAGAAAAGGAAAATGATACCCCATGGAGATATGGCCCAAGTAAATCATAAATGTCTAGTTGTCTAATGACAACAACATGGAAATCAGTTGTTGATAATTGTTAAAATTAAATTTAATGCTTAATCGAACTACATAAGTCAAAGATGATTTTTTTTTTTAGTTTAAAGGTTTATTACTGTATACCGTATACATACATATATACATATAATATTACAAAGACATAATATAATAGTACGGTACATGCATAAAATAAAGAACGCGACCACACAAAGGGGTATATGCGATACAACAGTAAATGTTAGTTCTAGTTTATAGAAGTCAAAGATGATAATAGTAATAATTATTATTACACGCTATAAAGCTTATATATATCCAGTCAGATGCAATTATTTCGAACTAGTAGGGTAGAAAAAATCATGATTGGTGCTTCTACTCGCTACGTTGCTCTCTCTATCAAAATCCCGGATTTAGTAGCAACAACGTGGAAATGAGCTGGTGGCATAATTAATATGTGCATGCAAGATCGAAATATTACATGAAAACTATCAAAGGATTTTAAAAAGATAAGGCAATTTTTGGACCAAATGTAATAAATGATTTGTCCTTTATATAAAGTTATTATTCATCAGGGCAGTACCTATGAACTAAAATGGTTCATTCATGTATCTTCACAGCTGCCCTGAATAATTTTACTCTGTTTCCTCTATATAATTGTATAGAATTTTATTTTTACAGAGTATAAAATTTTGCGGATTACCGAATAAAATGTTTTTTAACCGATAAGGCTATATATATATATATATATATTATATATATATTATATCTAATATATATATATTATATATATATATATATAATAAATATATAAATATATAGGTATGTTTAAACGAAGGTGCTGCCACCTTTTGTTTTCCTCCCGAAGTAAAAAAAAATGAATTTCCGGTTGGATGTTGCAGATTTATCGACGATTCATGGATTTTTTTTCTTCAAAAATTAAAATTATTCTGTTCTTTTCTTATTGTTTACGCAACTTTTCTTCCTGTGAAATAAAATTAATCTTTTTACTACTCTTAGCAACTAAATTCAACTCTTTAGCACCCGTTTTCATATTTAACTAGCCTTAGAATATAACTATGCACAAATCAAAATGACGTCATCACACGATTTATTTGCTATTACTCGGTTGTTATCAGTGTTCACTCAAATTTTCAAACTGCCTCCGCCCGCTTACATAATATGGAATAATGGATGCAAAAGAATTGATTGGGATGTTTTCACAATTGAAGAAAAAGTCTCTCGTTCTACAATTGACTATATTTCTTGTAAAATGAGGGCGGCCAAGAATCGTACTTTCGATTTCATCAACAATAAAAATCTCGTAACCCAAGATACTTTCATCAACATCTCCAGGCAATTGGCGAGGGCTTCAAGACTACATAAATTAAACAAAGTGAAGAAACAGTAAAAGAGATGATGAAAAGAAAAATACAAAAGGAGACTTCTTCCAATGATAAACTTCGGAAAAAAATAGAAAGAAATCAAGTCCAAGAGCCTCGAGGATGCATTGGCTTTGGTAAACCATACCAATATCAACAAATCATTGGCAAATGATATCCTCTCTAGAAAGATCGTTGGGAGGAAAGGGAGTCATTTATGGATGGAGGAACATGAGTTGATATTGTTTAACTATAAAATCGAGTCCTTCGATTCATCCACAATGAATATACCCTGGCTATTGGTATCCAAACTGGTACCTATGAAGATGCAACAGACTACCAAATTCTCCGATTCCATGTTTGCGGATCTTCTCGTAGGAGACCTGAATATGTTTTAATAATTTATTTTTTTATATACCTTGAATAAAGTCAATTTTTATAGTCCAATCAGTAGTCAATTTAATTGTCCCTTTATTACGTGTAAGGAACTTTATTATGAAAAATATATTTTAAAATACGATTATATTCAAAAATAATAATAAAAGAGGTTGCGTGACAAGGAGGGTGTAGTGATTTATTGAGAGAAGGTATTGTTTATTAAGTCTACGCCAGCAGCACGTAGAATCATTTGACTTATAATGTGCATCGCAAAAGAGAAAGGAGGAGTTTTTCGTGACGAAAAAAGACGATTACGCCCAATCCGTCAAAAAATATCCGTGATTATCCTCGAAAGCGTTTCCATCGACCATTTCTCAACAGTTTAATCCATAATTAAGGTAAGAAAATTGTTTCTTTAAATTTCGTGTAACATATATAATTATATATATATAATATATATATAAATATATAGACTGATGATAGAAATGTCCCCAGCAACAGCGATAGAGCTATTTTCACAGGAACAAATTTTACACGGTTTAAAATGCACGCCTTATATATACATGGGGGGGGAGAGTGACGTCACCATCACCAATCGTCAAAATAAAAGCCTCCACTGAGCATAGTTGGGAATCTTTTTTTTTGGTGTCATGAAAGCATTCTGGCCTAGACTTCAAACTTGTTGGAGATCCCTCGCCCTTCCTTCCTCCATCCCTCCTTCTTTCTTCCGGGATCTCAAGGATAAATGCCTTGGATACCAAGAAACGAGTCTCCTCCCTCCCTCCCATTAAGAGACACATTCCCCTCACCTCGACTTCAAGAGTGGAGTCCTACCCATCGTCAGACTTCGTCAGTCAAGGACTTCCTTCCCTCATCTTCGTTAGAGAGCTCCCCGTCTCTCCTCTTCGTGAGTGGCGTCCTACCCATCATCGGTCTTCGTCAGTCAAAGGACTTCCTTCCCTCATCTTCGTTAGAGAGCTCCCCGTCCCTCCTCTTCGTGAATGGAGTCCTACCCCTCGTCGGACTTCGTTAGAGAGCTTTCCCATCCTCGTCTTCGTTATGAGAGCTCCCGTCCCTCCTCTTCGTGAATGGAGTCCTACCCCTCGTCGGACTTCGTTACAGAGCTACCCCTCCCTCGTCTTCGTTAGAGAGCTCCCGTCCCTCCTCTTCGTGAATGGAGTCCTACCCCTCGTCGGACTTCGTTAGAGGAAAATGAAAAGATCTGGACGTGACGTTTTCCAGAGTGCCATTGAGCTGATTGCTCACCAGTATACATAAATGTTTAATTTAATGAAAATATAGATATAATTCTTGCCAAAATATTCGTCAATTTTTTTCCAGTACAAAGTTTGAGGGAGAGAGTATTCTGGAAAGGCTTCGGGCTTTCAGCAAAACTTTTAGCTGGTACAAGGCCGACTTGAGGGACGTCTAGAACTTAAAGGATGTTGTTGACCGACTCTAGTGCTGCGACTTTTATTACTTCCAGTTCAATATCAGGAAGAAATCGATCAAGAGATAGAACTCATGCTTCTCAGGGTGGGAGTAGATGAAAGCTGAGATGAGATGCTAGGAGAGGGGAGAAATGGGTGAGACTACCTTTTCCAGGAAGTAGCCAATGACCGACTCAGCAAATGTTTGAGTTGCAGTAGTGCGAAGAAGAGTCAAAAGTTCAACGTTTCTAATGTTGGAATCCCTCAAAGAATGAGGGGAATTAAAGTGTCGGAAAGTAAATTCGTTTAACATATTATTTATCATCTAAAGTACTATTGAATTTATTTCTGTATATAATACAATAATGAATTGTGAATGAAATTTATTTGCCATCTACTATAAATAATTACTTTCATGAATTAAAGTGTAGGAACAGTAAATTCGTTTACAATATTATTTTCTCATCTATAGTAATATTTAATTTATGTCTGTATTATAAGATAATAAATTGATAAGATAATATCTTAATTATGGGGAGGCCTAAAAGCCATTTTAATATCAGCAGCAGCTCGTAACATGGCGCTCTACATAATGATTCCGTAGGTTTCAAGCTGGCGATTTGCGGGTGACATCTTTCGGCACTTCCCCTCCTGCTCCAAGAGGACCTCTCCCTATCTGAAGTTTTTACTACGGTTCTACAAAAATTATAATCTTAAATTGAATGAAACCCATTATTTCCTAAACATTTAATGATATTTTTATATCAGTAGATTTTGATTATATTTATACTTGATTTTTTAATGCCATAATTTTTTTATTGACTTTATTTACTGTATAACTTTTAAACTATAATTTTTATTTATATATTTATAACATGCATTCACGTTAAATTCATAAAGTGTAAAGCACTAGTGAAAAAGTGTTAAAAGGATTTATTTTCAAAGTGACGCCTATACTTCTTGGATTTGTAAGAAATTTTGTAAAAGAGGCCATATATCCATAGTAAAACTCTTTCAAGTCATGTTAAAGTAAACTTTTATTAGCTTAATCATTTTAACGACATATCTTAGAAAATAAATAAAAATTAATTAGCACTTTTAATACTAATTTTTGATAAGTTTGGTGACCAGTTACAATTCTTGGAGATTTGAAATGAGAACATAAGTATTTATTAAATAATGGTAACTAAAGTATTAATATTATTTTATCTGATTACATTCAAATTTTAAACTGGTCAATTGTCACAAAAAAACATTGTTAACTTCATAAGCGGACTTCATGGAATAAAAATATTAGTAATGGGAGTAAATGGCACGGGGGTGATAGTCTGGGAGCGTTAGTCTGGGGGAGGGGTAGTCCTGTTAGGTTTGATGATCAAGGCTCCTTCACCGAGATTTAATGATCTTCATGTCCTTTGGACTGTTAGATTCATCAGGACATCATGATACTTATTTCATAGAAATACAGGACTGAGGCGTTCCATAGCAACTCCAAAAAGAGAAAAAAGTCTTCAATATGGAGGAGGTTATGGAAGACGGAACTCCAATCACGAAGATGAGGGGTAGGGCTCCATTCATGAATACGAGTGGCAGGACTCCATTAACGAAGAGGAAGGACGGGAACCCTATGCCGAAGACGAAGGAAGGAACTCCTTGGACGAAGACGAGGGATGGGTAGCTCTCTAACGAAGTCCGACGAGGGTATGGCTCCATTCACGAAGAGGAGGGACGGGGAGCTCTCTAACGAAGACGAGGGATGGGTAGCTCTCTAACGAAGTTCGACGAGGGGTAGGACTCCATTCACGAAGAGGAGGCACGGGGAGCTCTCTAACGAAGACGAGGGATGGGAAGCTCTCTAACGAAGTCCGACGAGGGGTAGGACTCCATTCACGAAGAGGAGGGACGGGAGCTCTCTAACGAAGACGAGGATGGGAAGCTCTCTAACGAAGTCCGACGAGGGGTAGGACTCCATTCACGAAGAGGAGGGACGGGGAGCTCTCTAACGAAGATGAGGAAGGAAGTCCTTTGACTGACGAAGACCGACGATGGGTAGGACTCCACTCACGAAGAGGAGGGACGGGGAGCTCTCTAACGAAGATGAGGGAAGGAAGTCCTTTGACTGACGAAGTCCGACGATGGGTAGGACTCCACTCTTGAAGTCGAGGTGAGGGGAATGTGTCTCTTAATGGGAGGGAGGGAGGAGACTCGTTTCTTGGTATCCAAGGCATTTATCCTTGAGTCCGGGAAGAAAGAAGGAGGGATGGAGGAAGGAAGGGATCGAGGGATCTCCAACAAGTTTGAAGTCTAGGCCAGAATGTTTTCATGACACCCAAAAAAAAGATTCCCAACTATGATCAGTGGAGGCTCTATTATTTGACGATTGTTGATGGTGACGTCACTCTCCCCCCCTCATGTTATATAAGGCGTGCGTTTTAAACCGTGTAAAATTTGTTCCTGTGAAAATAGCTCTATCGCTGTTGCTGGGGACATTTCTATCATCAGTCCTATATATATATATATATATATATATATATATATATATATATATATATATATATATATATATATATATATATATATAGGACTCGCACCTCTCCTTTGTTTTGATGAGTCGTGTTTTTTTGCCTCTCATTAAAAATGGAATATTAGTTAAATTAATGGACTTTCCGCCTGACTCGAACCCGAAACCTTCGAGGAAGAGGCTAGCATCGACGCTAGTGACCCCTAAGAGGGAACCCCTAAACAGGCTTCCCGGAGTCGGATCTCCTTATCAGGAGTACCTGATGCCGGAAGAGTCGCGCTCCTTGACGACAACGGCCAAGCAAAACTCCTTGGAGGATGCTAACCGAGTCGTTGAGGATCCATTAGACAAAAAGATGCCCCAGAATGAGTCTCCTTCGGAATCCACCCGTCCAGCAGGGGACTGCAGGATCACTCCGCCCGGAGCAGCTGAGAATGAGGTTTTCTCACCCGATCTGGGCGAGTCAGCCTTGGATGAGCTTAACTCCCTAGCCAATGCCCTCGACGAGGATCCAGCAGCTAAGAATTTAAAGATCACGTATGCTGATAAGGCCAAAAGAATAAGCCACTGCCTTTTCTCCTTTATATCCATTTAGGTAGAGATGAGCGGAGGTATATTCCAAAATAAACTTTTGTTTCTTTTGTCGTTGAGGCCCAAGGCCTTGTATTCAATCCTAAACCAGGCTTGAGGGCACCAAAGCTCCAATACGCGTTCTGGAAATGGAGGAACGGCCGTGGCCTGACCGGATGCCTTGATGAGCCTTCATCAAAATGAGTCTGTGAGGCTGCAGATTTGATAAAACCAAATGGCGAGTCTGTCCGAGCGTGGGGCAAGGACGAATTCGGGTCATTATCGAGGATGTCCTTTTTTGTCCCGGATAGCCTTCTTCTACCCGAGGACAAACTAGTCGAATGAATGATCGATCAGAACAATTTAACAGGGGAGTGTAGAGTATTTTCTGATAAAAATACCTTCAAGACCCGAGGGGATGCCTCCCAAGTCAATAGGAAGTATTTTCTCTCGGGTATTGATAAGGTTTCTTCAAAGGTAATCAAAAAATTGCCGGAGCAAATAATTTCTATCGGATTCTCTCAGATATCTATAAATCTTATAGGTAAAAGTGACGCCAAATTCACCTCCGAGGACAAAAAGAGGCCTGAGTCGAAGCAGACATGCAAGACTACAAAATTATCTTCATCCAAACCAGTGCACATTCCAAGCCGTGAAGAGTACACTTTGCTGACACCGAACCAAAGGAAGAGGGCCCGGAGAAGGATGAAGTCGCAGGGAGTACCTCTCTACGATATCTCCCGAATGGACTCTCATTCGAAACTACGTAAGACTGTCGCCCCAAGCTCTGCAGCAAATTCGAGTCAACTCATTGAATTGACAAGAAAATCTGCAAAACCAGACGAAATTTTGTCTGGTGAGAAGTTCTGGGCCGTAGCCCTTGCTAAGAGACTTGTCCAAGACTGTAGGGGAATCTTCTCATGGCGTGCAACAATGCTTGAGAATTGGAGCATCTCCTGATTCTTCAACCAGAAGTGCCTCCGTGGGGATCGAACATGCGGTCTGTGTGAACAGGGACAGCACTGGCTCTTCGATTAAGAAGTCATCGACTTCTATTAAGTCTATCTTTCAAAAGACAACTTAGACTAGAGTTTTTAATGCTGAATATAACTATTCAAGCTTTTCCCTATTATATGAAATAAATTCAAATATTATTATTACCATTATGTCTACTCCATTTTTTCCAATTGAATGCTCATAAATGTAAAGCCAAAAATTAATCAGCTCCTTGCTCAAATGAAAAACCCTCCCAAAAATGCTGAAAAGCATTTGGACCTCAATTCAACACTCAATACGTCGAGTGTTCATCGAAAGATGGACGACAACTCGAAAAATCCCGAAGAATCTTTTAGTTAACAAGCAGGACAGGAAGTAGAAGACAGCAGTGAAGAACAACAATACAACTTTGTTCCGGAGAAAGGAACCCAGGAATGGAATGAATCCCTTCACAATTAAAGACCGTAAGCTTAAAGGCGGCAATTGAATTTCCAGGAGAACCTATTATAAAATTGGAACTAGGCGCTCGTCAAGGAGACTCCATTAGACCGTTCCTCCTCTCCATTGCCGTACGTCAATATTATATGGCATTACTATAATCTCGGTGGTATCAAATAGGATTTCCATCAAAGAGTATGTGTCGAAGACTCTACAATGTCCTCGATAAGATTTTATGTTATACAAATATAGGAACTCAATACTTTTACTTGTATAATTTTTTTTAGGTACTATTTAATATACTATGAAACTATCAAACTTCATGTTCGTTTCAGCATATATTAAAGAACCGAAACAGTTTTTTTTGTGTGACGTATGTAAACAGTGTCGTGTTTTTATACGCTCCCGCAAAAAAAGATAATTAATTAAGTATTTGAAGGACCTAGGCCCTAACAAATATAAAATAAGTGTTCTACATATTCTCCCTTCCGAGTTACGACACTCGGATGGCTGGAACCGAGGGGAGGCTCCTCCCCCTACCTTCGCGTTCATAACTGCGAAACCCCCATCAAATGGATCTTCTTTGCCGGAGAAAAATCATTCCCCGGAAGAAAAGGGTTCTTTCGCCCCACTCTCTCCCTCAACCCGGAGTCCTGTAGCATGGTCTCTTTTAAACTTCAGATCAGGGATCTCGATGGCAACTCCCCGGAAGAGGACATCTTTCTTGATTACGATGTAGTCGAAGTGGCCATCAATAAGCTCGGTATACCGGCTTACAACTTATCCCACATCAGCGCGGAAATGGGCCCAGGCCGGGCTATCATAGGAACAAAAAACCCGGTAAATATACTTAACTTTGCCAATATCTCGCTCCCGATAATATATGAGCAAAATGCTTCCGGTCTGAAGTTTCAAATAGACGTTCTCGGACTAAAACCCCTGATTGAAAAACTTACCACCCGAACATTCAAGATTCAAGCTCTCAGGTATATAACCAAAGCTACTGAAGAAGAACTCCTCTCTAACATAAGACCTTATGTGGAAAAAGTTTCGATAATTGGGCATATCAGGTCCGATAAAAATGAAAAAAGTCTAGGGGAACATCCTGCAATGAAAGACTTGGCGAAAAATATGAGATCCGGCTCACTTCTACTCGAAGCTGTTGGAGACTCAGATTTGGTCCCTCAACTATTGCCCGTCAAGGGATCTATAATTAAACTAAACTTCAACCGGGCACGGAAACAATGTAGCAACTGCTTTAGGTTCGGCCACTCCATTTCAAATGTGAGAAATCCAAAGTCTCCATCAAAGATTACAAATTATTTTTGGAAGAAAAAATAAAGAAAATAGCCGTTCAAAAACCAGCTAATGAAACCTCTCCCACATTAGAGTGCATCCACCCATCAGTGACTCCCCCACAAGAAACTCCCACTACAAATGAAGCCTCATTAACAATTCCTAGTACCCTCCCTCCCCAAAGGAAATATAAAAGACCAAGGCTTAACAATTCGGAAGACCAAACCAATGAGTCTGAATCCATCAGCCCAGAGGAAGCTCGAGACGACACACCGTCGTTACCATCGAGAGAAGACCCTCCAGAATCACCTGATGTGGACCATAGCTCTAATGACTGCATACCTCCAGAAAAAGAAGATCCTTTAGAGGATAAAGTCCTTGAACCTCTCTCTATGACCAACACGCCGTTAAAGAAAGATGAGGCCTCGTCTCAGCACGAAGGGGAACATCACGAAAATGAGCCCTCTCTATCTCTCCCAACAATTAATGTGACCCCTATTGATCACCCCCTGACACCGGCTCAAGATAATAGTGCTCAGCACTCAGCCTTTGATGCCTTGATGGCTGTTCGTAGCAGTTCCCCTTCCAGCGTTCGAAGAGGAAGACCGTCTAAAACTAAAAATAAATGACCATAAGATATGTCACTTACACAAATAGTGGGAGAATAATAACAATAAATACGTACCCCAAACCGTCAAACACAATACTCATGTCCTCTCTTGTAGCATATAATGTAAATTCGATTGCCTCAAAAATAAGGTCCAAAAAAGTTTTTGACTATATAAAAGCAATCTCCCCTATTGAACTGGCTTGCCCTTTCCCAGATGTGGTTACCTTAGTTGATACAAGACTTGAGGACATTTCCTATGCAGAGAAGCTTGTTCCTAATTCGCATGAAATTTTCATAGCAAAAGCTATAAAACGGACCTCCCATCCTTCCAGGGGAGTTATTGTTTTGGTCAAAAAATCCCTAAATCCAACTTTAGTTGCGTCCGACCCGGAAGGAAACTACGTGATTTTAGAGCTACTCTTCCAGGAAAAAACTACAACATTATTCGCGTTGTACGGAGTAAATTTTGAGTCTAACAATTGGTTTTCCAATATTATAGAAAAATATACTCCCTCAAGCAAGAACGAAATCATCATAGCGGGGGACCTAAACATAACTCGAAATTCAATCAGGGATGCATGCGGCTACAAAGGCTCCAATAATCTAGCGAATGCCAGGGATTTAGAGAGCATTATGGTTCGAATGAATCTGAGTGACTTAGGAATACCGGCGGATGGCAAGTCACCCAAAATGACCTTCCACAGGAAAAACAAAGCCAAGAAAAATATTGCAAGTAGACTTGACTATGTCCTATCCACTCATGGCATTTCAAATTTTGTAAAAGAGTTCAAGACACTACCTTGCTATATCTCCGACCATCATCCCATCTTTATAACTTTCTTTCGCCCAACAGGACCGCAAAAATCCCCTTGGAAACTCAACATTTCCCTTCTTGATTTAGAAGAATGCCGGAAAGAAATACTAAATATGATTGAATCACTTAAAAACAATATGAACAAAGAAGATACATCATGGGATGCGCTAAAAAAAATTGAATCATGCTCGAAGAAAATATTTATAAGAAAAGGAAAAGAGCGGGCGAATGAAAGAGAGAAGAAAAGACAACAATTAGAAAAAATGAGTAATAATTGTGCGGAGAGCAGCATGGAACTCGATAAACTTGTCGAGTATGAGAATAGAGGGACTATGATCAGACTGCGCAGAAATATTATCAACCTTAATATTAAAGGAAAAAACTCATTTAAACACTTCGAGAAATCTGTGGCAAGAACACGGATGACTCAGCTCAAAATGGCCACAGGTGAAATCTCTACTGATCCAATAGCCGTGTCAGAGGAAGCCTACAATTATTTCTCTAACCTCTATAGTTGTGCGGAATGCTCCATAACAAAGTTGTGTGAATTTTGCCATGAATGGAGATTAGTCAAGGACGTTAAAAAGTGGAAACCCCTTCTTAATCTACCTAAGAAGGAAACAAAGAAGCCAGTAGACGGTAGAGTAAGGGATATATTATATGACCTCCATTCCCCGATATCTCGGGAGGAAATTATAAAATATATAAATAGTTATAATAAAAAATATAAAGCACCCGGGCCGTCGGGACTCCCTCATGAATTCTACAAGACATTTGCAGTCCCACTTGCTCCAATCTTAGAGAGTGTTTTCCGTGATATCTTCAGGAGAGGCTTCGTCCCAGAATTTATGAGCTCAGGTATAATAACATTGGCCCTGAAAAAAGGGAAAAAAGGAGATGATATTAGAGATTACCGTCCAATCTCTCTGCTAAACGCATCGTACAAGATACTCACGGGAATATTAAATAAAAGGTTGCTCAGAGTTCTCCCCCGACTGATTTCTCCATTCCAAAAAGGCTTTATGCCTGGACGCCACATCGAAGACTGTCCGATATCTATCCAAGATGCAATCAATGATTGTTCAGACAGGGGAGATCTTTATGCCGCAGTAATGGTAGACTTTGAAAAAGCCTTTGACAACCTGTCCCATAAGTTCATTCTGGAGCAGCTATATGGATATGGTTTCTCGGATGGCTTTGTGGGCATGATCTCGGCCATATTACGGACGTCTTCTTCGGGGTTGGGCCTTCCGGGAAAACAACGAGCAATCTATATCTGCAAAGGCGCAAGACAAGGTGATTCGCTGTCACCCTCTCTATTCATACTCGCAGTGAATGGACTATTGGAAAGGTTGTCCGAAGATAAATCTATAAAAGGGTTAAACATAGGAGAGTCAAATTTCAAAAGCATCATGTACGCTGATGATCTCACCCTTTTTCTTTCCGGGACCTCCACAACCTTGAAAGATTCCACTAGAAGAGCTTGGGAAATCCTCGAAGAATTTGAAATTTCGTCCGGTCTCGCAATCAACAAGCATAAAACCCAGTTCTTGACAAACTGTGAGGAGATAGCTGAGACAGATTATAGGGATTTTGCCTTCGTAAAAACGACAAACATCCTTGGCATCACGGTGGCTAGTACTACGGACAAAGCAGAAGAAAAAAATAAGATTAAAGTTATAGATATACTACAAAAAGCTGTCTCGTTTTATAAAAGAACCCCCCTCTCCCGCTACGAAAGACTACTTGCATGGAACATTAATGTCTTCCCAAAAAATTTCCACTTACTGAGATATCTGCCTTTCTCGGAAACCCTGTGCAATGAAATCTATGAGCAGAGGGCTTCCCTTGTTTGGGGTAGCTCAAAGCCATACATTTCAAAAATTAGAATTAACGCCAGCATCTCGAATTGGGGCTTGGGATCGCTTGAGGTTGAGTCCATGTGGAAGTCTCTGAATTTCTCCTGGTTGCGAAGATTGTTGGGAAGTGAAGACTATTGGGCTTCTAGGATAAAAAACAAGTTCTTTAAAGTTACAGGACATAATTACCAGGAGAGAATCTACATGGGCCCATTGGAACTTCTCAGGTCTTTAAAGTCCTGCGGATCTCATTGGAAGAGAATGGCCAAATCCTGGGGCTCAAGCTTGCACAGAGTCCTTCCTCTGCTACGAGCGAATGAGCCTCTAAACTTTAATGGGACTTTGGGAAGTTCTTCGGAGTTCTTTCAAGAGGGTTGCCTCACATCTGTTGGGGAATTCCTTCAGAGAAAAATGCATATTAAAAATTATATCCTTAGTATGCGATTACAAAAACGTCGCTCGCTTACCTCCGTGGGATATATATCAATCGGACCACCCACTCCCTTCTATATCGCTCTTACGGCATTGGATAACCAAACTATTCGAAGGTCTTTGGTAGGCTCTGAACGTCCTTTTCCTAGCATCAAGAGACGATTGCGGCTTCTACAGAATGAGAAAAATATCCCCCTGTGCCCGAATATTATTATGCGAAACCCTTTAACAGACTCTCACCAAAAATGGTTCCGATACCGTCTCGCCACGTCCTCTTTATTCCTGAATAAATCCCATGTGGACCCAAAGAAGCGAGGATGCCATTGGTGTGGGGAGGTCGAGGAGACTTCCTTCCACTTCTTTTACCTTTGCCACAGAATGATCCCAGTCATAAAAGCTGTGGAAGATATTATTCTAGAAGAATTTGGAGTATCATTAACCCCCACAGACTGGCTGGTGTCCACATCACCTACATACGAGGAGGCTTACGAGATCGAACATCTTATATCCACGGTGCAGAGGGCTCTCTACGCCTCAAGAACGTGCGGAGGTGGGCTTCCTGTGGGTCTCCAAGATCTCGTCAGAAGAAGCCTGGAAATTCTACGCTCCATCCCCAGGGATGTTTTCAAAACAAACGGGTCCTCTCCCCTTCAAGTGCAAGTGGACTGAATCAAATGACGCATTGGATCTCTCATCTCAGCGAGTCAACTGGTTTTCTAAATCACTATTTTATCTCAAGATATCTCATAAAAGAAGGATGATAGGTTGGGAGTTCTTTTATTTTTCTTCCGACAAGTTATAAATGCATGTGTTTTTTTAATGTTATATTTGTTTTTAACGTAGCTTTATCAAATTTTCATTTATTTATTCATCCTTTATACGTGCATTTTATTCTGTTCGAGATATCTTTTAGATCATAAATAAATATTTAAATTAAAAAAAAAAAAACCGGAACAGAGACGGTCAAATAAAAGAACCGAATCACAAGAACTGCTAAATCTGAAACGAGTACAGCCTTGCATATACTGCACTAGAGTAGTTCAATTTAAGACGTCAAGACAGACACTTGAATGGAATAATAGTTATGGTATTGAAGAGGAATACTCTATTCTCCACCAAGGAATACAATAGAAAATGTAAATATTTCATTTGACTCTATACTTTTTTTAATTAATATTAAAAATAAACCGAAAAAATATATTCGTTTTCGTTCCTCCTTTATTGTTTAGGTAATATATATAAAATATATAAAAATATATTATATTCGTAAAATAAATATTATAGTTTATAATAAAAAATCTAAACAAGAGTTATATCAATCAAAATATAATAAGGGTAACTATTTAAAATATTTTACTATTTTTTCATAATTTCAAATACTCTTGATTTTTTAAGATAAATTTGATGATGTTCCCCGCAAGACCCCTCGATTCATCCTCGGCGTGAAGAAAATATATCAATTTGTTTAAAAATGAGACAATTTTGTGAAAAAATAGTGTATCGACATAGCTTGCCTAGCTCGAATTTTTAAGGCAAAGATCGAGTAAAAATTAACTTTCCTTGGTAAAAATATCCTTCCTAGATATTTTCCACGACGAAAACGCCGCTCGCAAGAATACCCCTAGGTATTCTTGAGATTCATGAGAAATCAACATTCAGTAAGAGGATATTTTTTAGTTAGAAGTTGAAATACATTTCTCAACAATTACGGATAAACAGATGCCGTTGTACGTAATTACTTAATGAGTTTATTTCACTTTTGTCTACCAAGGAATTAAAAACTCCATTTGAAAATTGAAGATAAACTAAACCTTTTGAGTGAATACAATCACAAAAAATTAGAATGATCTAATTTGCCCATTGTTCGATTTTTTCTTCTACTTTAATAATTTAAGGAAGCATGTTTTCATAGAGAAGACTGATAACTTATTTATTTGAACTTATCAATAAGCAACTTTTTCAAATATATCTGCAGGTTCCTGCCAAGAAAAATATAAAGAACTAGAAGCGCAACGCGTCTGCCGAAGGAAAACATGAACACAAGAGAAGGAAAAACTTAGTAACCATAATGAAGAGAAAAACTGAGATTTTTATGTAGTAAGATTTTAAAAGATTCGCTATATTTTTTTAACTATTAGTCCTATAATAATTTTTGTAAAATAGAAAATATTATTTATATATTTAGTGAAATCATGGTACAATTTTAAAGATATATAATTATTGTATAAATATATTTGCATAACATAAATAACATGAGAATAACAATGTGATAGGTTTTTAATAATATTATAGAATACTTTTACTGTCCTTTGAATAATAATGTTTTATCATGACTTTTTCTTATGTAGTCAGGGGTAATTTAATATTCGTCACTCTTCCTTGATGATAAAGTCTTATTCGGGAATAAGTTGCTGCCAAATATTTTATTATTTATAAACGTGATTGTTTGTTGGGCTAACATCTAGCATATGTTCATTAACAAACAATTCACCTTTTACTTCCTGATGAACAAGAAGTTTTCTATAGCTTGTATGATATGATGATTTGTACCTTCAAAGACCTGATCTCCTTTTTATATAAAGAACTGTGAGTTTGAACGATTCGAAGCTATTAGCCATGTACTCAATCGTTTTTGCATTCTCGATGGATTTCCTTTTGCAAGTATTTCACCACCAACAGAGTAACATGATCGAGAATAATATTTTGTCGAAGGATTTGCATTTCTTCTTCACTCCTCTTTCGCTTCATATGCCTTTCCCTTTTACGTTTTCTCATTTTCTTTGCCTATTCATTAGACCTAAGGTCAGAAAGAAATAATAGAATCATACATACATTCATTCTATGTAATATAATTACTGATCATACTGATCGAAGAGCACTTATATCGGAGCAACTTGGCATTTTTAATCAATAATATAACGCTGATCTAAAAAACAAGGTCTGTATAATAAGGTCTGGGCAATACAAAAACATCATGTATCCTAGCAGTATAACTACTCCATGACGTCACTGGAGACGAATATATATATTACATATATAATTTATGTTTATAAATATTTATTTTATTTATTTATACAAACACACACATACATAATATGTATAATTTATAGATAGATAGATAGAGAGATTGATTTATATATATAGAGAGATAAATTAATCGTTCTCCAGTGAAGTCATTGAGTAGTCCACTGCTACATGTTTATTTTGTATTGCCCAGACCTTATTATACAGACCTTGATCTGAATATAGGAGAGTCACACTTATACTGAAAGTGGTTCTTACTCCATTTGTTTACATTTTGGTGAATCTTATGAGGTCAGCTGTGTAACTCTATTGAAGGCAACACAGCCAATACTCCTTTCCAGCCTGTATTGCGCTTCTAGTTCTTTTATATTTTCTTTGGTTCATGCCCATTAGAAATAAGCTGAAATATATTTCATCATTTAAATTGACAGGTACCAATGTGCAAGTAGCTGTACATCTAGCAAGCATTTCTCTGTGGAATGGACTTCTCTCTTGACAGTAACCACGACGATGCATTGCAGTGCATACAGCATCACTCTTAAGTAGATTTCGGCATCTCTCTATAAAATAAAAGTTGATTATGAATATCATATTTGTAACATCACCCATACTTACCATTGCAAACTCCACATGTTTTTGAACAAAGGATTCGTACGTATACTCGTGGCATCGGATTTGTGGCGTTCGCATATATTTTTGCTTTACTGCATCATAGCACCATCACATTTTCCGCAAATCGATTACAGACTAAATTGTTTGATCCATCAAAGCATGGTGTAGATAAATCCCAGCATTCAGAGCTTTCATCAATACATGTTTCGGCTATGAAGCACATTTACTAAATATCATATTATCATCACCTAAGATTGACTTACTGTATTACACCCGCATGTCTTGGACACTTGAAATAGTAATGAGGACGCATGCAGCTGTCATCAGCCTCACATCCACTCATTTTGTCAGTGCAAAAACTATCAAATGATATAACTATATAATTAAGAACTTAAAAAATAATAATAATAATTAGTTTTTAGTCTTACATCCTCCAAGGGCTTCCGTTGCCAGTAATAAATACGATTAAATATATGAATCTCGCCATCTTAATCAATCACTGAATATTGATTGTGTGAATATTTATACCTTTTGAAAAAGAAACATATGTGCATACATATATTCCTTTATGCCACTCCAAATGAAAGTCTGGGACGAATTCCAACTTGAATAGCTTATTTACTTCCTAGCCTAAACTAAAAATACATTTTCATCAACTTCAGTATTTTATTGACACAAGACATAGTTTATAAAGAATATTTCTTGGTTTCTATGCATTATGTGTATCATAAGTGTGTATCATAAATTATCCAGCAGAATTAAATTTGACATAGGCATTATTATAAGCTTACTGAATCCTAGGGGGAATCTATACACACACACACACATATAAATATATATATATACATATATTTATATTATATATATATATATTTATAATATAAATAAGGCTTGTGAACGGAACGCAAAATTGAAAGGCGTTCAGCTGAACGCACGTTCAATGAACGGAACGCTGAACGGAACGCAACTTTTTTTTGAACGTTGAACGCAAAAAAAAGAGTTTTGCGTTCAGCAATACGAAACGGAAAAATGGCAATGAGAGCTATGACAACTTTTTAAGGAACTGGTTTGAATATGACAAGTCACATGCGATAATTCCACAGAATTATTCATGTGATTCCTTCTTTGTGTGATATTAAATACCCAACCGTAAGGAATACAAAACGAAAAAATGGCAAGGAAGACCCATGACAACTGTTGAAGGACTGATTTTAATATGAAAAGTCACATGCGATGATTTAACTGAAATTATTAGTGTGATTTCTTCTTTGTGCGATGTTTAAATACCCAGCTGTATGGAATACAAAACGGAAAAAATGGCAATGAGACCCCCTGACAACTGTTGAAGGAACTGATTTTAATATGAATGTCACATGCGATGACATCACTGAAATTATTTGTGTGATTTCTTCTTTTTATGATGTTTAAATACCCAGCCTTAAGGAATACAAAACGGAAAAATGGCAATGAAGACCCTATGACGACTTTTTATAGAATTTATTTTGATATGAAAAATCACACGCGATGACATCACTAAAATTATTGGTGTGATTTTTTTTCCATCCAGACTATTGTCAAGTTTGAAATCCCGGGCAGCGCCGGATAATATTCGCTAGTTATGTGTACATATAATTAATAAAAAAGATTCTGTTTGTTCGTTTCCCTTTATCTCCCGAACAGTTTATCAGATCTTGACGAAATTTTCAGTGAACAGTTTGAGAGCCCCAGGATGTTTTAGTGGGGTTCTCAACTCCTGGAAAATGTGTCATTGCCATGCTTATTTTATCCGCCAAAACGTTTTTGTAGATTTTTTAAAATTGCCAAGTAAGATTTTGACCAAATTTTAGTGGATGATTTTGAGGTAGTATGACGCTTTTTGTTGTTTTATTGGGTGTTTATATATACATATATATATACTATAATAATTGAACACTGAATACCTCGAGTGCTCATCGAAATATAGAAGACAGTTCGAAGAATCGTTAAAAACCATTTAGTTAACAAACAGGACAACAAAAAATAGACAGCAGTAAAAATACAACTTTCTTAGACCCTGGTGTTGAATCTGGCTCCATCATATACATATACGAACATGTACATAGTCAAATAATTATTGATATTTTCTCTACAACCTTAAAATAAATAAAGTTTTTTCGGGTTCGTTCTAATTTCGTACACTTCTTCCATGTTCAGGGACTCATGGTATATTGTTATTATTATTATTTATTTTTTTTTACCCAAAGGGAAGGAAAGAGAAAACAGAGAGAGGGGGGGGGGGGGTAAAGTGGCTACTCTTTTCTAAATCGACGTTAAAATCTCCTCTTACTAACAAAACGAGCTCTTCGTCATGGCAATTCTTCAATATGGACAAAAAGTCGTGAATTTTTTTGTTGGGACTTTAAGGCATTAGAACATTTAAGGAATATTTAGATGAATGAGTTTGCACTCTTATCTTGTACCCATCACTTCCTTATGAACTATCCCTGACATATTCAGAATTTGCCACAACTTAGACACCATGTGATCACTCCACGTGTACAAAATACAATGAACTTTAGAGGAAGACAATAAGGATTAGTTTTATGAGGAGGAGAGACCAATGATCCTATATCCTGCAAGCAATTATGTCAGGCTTTCAAAATAAAATTATTTCAGCATTGCATGAGTTCTTCAATCCTTACCTGTTAAATGAAACAATTTTTCTTAGGCCAAATGCTTAGAAAAAATCCTCTTTTTTTTTTTTTTTTTTTTTAGTTAAGAATTTATTGCTGTCTTACGATAGTACATACAAATACTACAATTATACAATGATAAAAGCAAATACATACATACAGCAAAAGAACACGACCACACAAAGGGGTATATGTGCTACAACAGCAAAAATGGATATTGAGCATTGCATTATATAAATTATTTTATAATCTACTTATGAAGCAATTAAATTAAAGTTAGAATCAATAATTTGTTGCATCTTTTTACATTTAATAAATTTAATCATACGAAGATCTTCATCCTCCTCTTGCATGACTTGGTATCTCTCATATGAAAGCGATGGGCATCTGTTGATTAGGTGGTCAGCGGTTTGGGACTCCTCCATGCATATATTACAAATGGCATTTGTGTTTTTCCATTTGCTCAGATGGGCCAGAAATGGTCCATGGCCTGTGTAGGCTTGAACAAGTAATTTAATGTTGGGACGTGAAAGCTCGACAACCTTTGGTTTTGGAATATTCAACATCCTATGAGTATGTTTCATTCCAAGATCCTTTTTGTATCTGTTGCACCAAACTTCATAGAAGAAGCCATCTATCACTTTCTTTATGTAGCTTGGTGGTGCTCCAACACATAAGCGATTTTTACTTTGCGTTCCTTTCTTTGCAAGGTAGTCCGCAAATTCGTTGCCTGAGATGTCTGAATGGCCCTTACACCAATCAAGATGTATATTTATTTTGGATTTTGCGTTGTTTAATACTTCTTTGCATTGCTTAACTGTGGCACTTTTTGTAAAGGGGTTTAGAATAGCAGCAATTGCTGATTGAGAATCTGACCGAATAATCACGTTCTTAGATGGCTTGTCTTGTTCAAGTAAAGCTTTAACAGATTGTGTGATGGCAATTACCTCAGCTTGGAAGACTGATGCTTCCTTATTAAGAGATATATATGATTGATAAAAGGATATATCACCTCTAGTGATTGCCCATCCAGCTCCTGTGTTGTCTTTATCGTCTTTTGATCCGTCTGTGTATATAATAATGTCAGAGTTTTCAACATGAGAGTTATCAACCCAGATACGATTGCCTGTAATGTAGTCGCTAGTTTCATTCAATTGAAGTCGATGGAGTATTTTATCACTAACGAAACGATGTCCACGACGCCTTGAAAGATTGCCCACACCATCCCAGGTATCCCGGAGAAAGAACTTTGTTCTCCATCTTGACTTTGTTGCATGTGCTTGTATGTAGAGATCCAATGGAGTGATGCCCAATACTGCCTCTATTCCTGATGTTGGTGTTGATCGGAGTGTATGAGTCATACTCATAAGTACCTTTCGCTGAATATTGTTCAATTTTCTTATTTCGACTTTCTTTGCAGTAACAGTGTGTCCCCATATTAGACATGCATATGTGATAATGGGTCTAATCATTGCTTCATAGAGCCAGAGAACCCTATCCGAAGTTAAGCCCCATTTTTGACCTATGACAGCCTTTGCCATATTCCATATTCGAGAACATTTGGCAGCTTTTTCTTTTATATGTTCAGTCCAGGTGAGTCCTTGATCGAAAACCACGCCTAGGTACTTTATTTGTGTAGCATATTTAATTACTTTTCCTGCCATAAATAGTCGCGGAAAGTATTTTGATCTTAATTTGTATGCTTTTGAAAAGACTATAGCATTAGATTTGGATGGGTTGAATGTGAGACCATTTGTTTTCCCCCATTCCAGAACAATATTAATTGCTTCCTGCATTTTATAAACAAGTGTACCAGGGTCTTTACCACTTATTAATAAAAGGACGTCATCCGCATAGCCTACAACATGGATGGCGCCATTTTCAAACTTAGTCAAAAGAGTGTCCATGATTAAGTTCCATATAACTGGAGATAGAACTCCTCCTTGTGGACTACCACGTGTTGGATTGACGCTGACTTTTTCCCCTTTTAATTCCGCTTTGACTGTTCTTGTTTTAAGAAGGTTACAGTACCAAGATTGAATGCTTTCTGGAATTCCAAGCCGTGACATAGCTATGTTTGCAGAGTGAAATTGTACATAATCAAACGCACCTGTGCAATCAAAACTGACTGCAAGTGTGCAGTGGTCTTGAAAAATTGATTTTTCGATTAAGTCCGTAACTTGTGACAGGGCTGTTTCAGTTGATAATCCCTTAGTATAAGCATGTTGTGAATAAAGTCTTGGGATAACGTCGTCCACTTTCCATTGTACAATTCTCTCAAGTCCTTTAAGAATGTAGTTCGAAAGAGTGATTGGCCTGAAAGCCTTAGCTGAGCTGTAGTCATCTTTGCCCGGTTTCGGCAAAAAAGTAACTTTCATCTCTCTCCAGATCCTTGGTGTATAGCCAGTGTTGAGAATTACTTCATAAAGGTTTGTGATGTAAGATATTAAATTTTTACCGAGTTGCTGTAGTACAACTGGTTTCAGCCCATCTGGGCCTGAGCTTTTAAATGGTTGAAAAGAATTGAATGATTCTTTGACCTTATTTTTATCTACATAGTTAATGTTAAAGCTTCTTTCTTCCAATGGTCTATCATAGGTCGTATTTATTATACTATCAGGGAAATGAGTTTCCATAAGTACTAATAAAGATTGAGCAGGTGATTGCGTATATCCATCGTCTTTTTTCAGTAGTCCAATTGAGTCTTCCATTGGTTTTTGTATTTTAATCAGTTTTGCAATATCTTTAGCATTTGCAGCTTTACTGCAAAAATGCCTCCATGCCTCTTTCTTCTCTTTTCTGAGTGCTGTACGATATTCGTTTTTCTTTTTTAAGTACTCCTCTCTATGTGTGCTGTAGTGACGCTTAGGCTCGAGTTTATTGAGTTTATATCTAAGGCTTGCAAGATGTTTTGTCCACCATGGCACGGACTTAGTTGCTGTTGTTTTCCTTAAAGGGCAAGCAATGTCGAGTGCCTTCATTATTGTATCATATAATGATTCTGCACATTTATCTATGGCGATAGAATTGGGAATTACTTTAGGCAGTGACACATTTTCGGTTTGAGATCTAAATATATCCCAATTGACTTTTCTGAAATTTCTTGACTTTTCGGAGATAGGTTTGTATTTTCCGAATTTGAAATTTATATACCTATGATCAGACATTGATGGCCGAAGATCTACATGCCATCCTTTGATGTCCAACTTTTTAAAGGCATGCTGATTCATGATTGTAATGTCAATGACTGAAGAAGCCCGTTGTGTAAGAAAGGTTGGCTCATTACCTTCATTCATGACTGTCAGATTATTTTCATCAAATATGTTCTCTAGAGCCTCTCCTCTTGTGTCGATATGTTTACTTCCCCACAGACAGTTATGTGAATTGGAGTCCATGGCTATGAGAAGTGGTTTTTGCTTAAGATCACAATGCCTTATGAGTCTTAACAAAGTTTCATTTTCAACAGGTAACAATTGATCAAGGTAAGCCACACATATATATGTTAGAGATTCCTCAATCTTGATACATGTGGTACAAATATCTCTGTTAGAGAATTCAGGTATAAACCATGCATTCAAATGATTTGCTGTTCGAATGCAGGCCCTTGGTTTTGACCTAAGGTGGCTATGGATTGTATATCCTCTCAGAGAAAGGCTTTTTGTCGAGCCGTTAAAAAGGTATGGCTCTGTTATTAAGGCAATTTCAGATGTTCTTAGTTTAAGCTCTGAGTTTGCTGCTTTGCAGTGCTGTGTATTTATATAGGCACAACTGATCATTTTTATTTCTTTGGTGGTTTTGGGGAGTACAGGATATTGGCTGTATCAGTAAAAAACCTGTCAATTTTACCTTGTTTTCTTGTGTGTTTAGTTGTTGAAGGTTTGCCCGGCTCAGTCAAATGAGTTTTCTCACCTTCAGTGATATAAATTTCTTTTATTTTTTGATCAGAAGGTTTATCAGAACTTGTAGCCTCATTTGTTTCTCCACCTACAGCGCTCATGGTAACCTCAGTGTTATCTTTATATTCTTCGTTGTCATTTGATTTTGGATTCGTGACTTCCACAGAATCTTCGTCCTCAGTTTGTTCCTCTTGCTCCAAAATCGGTGCGTTTCTAGGATCTTGGAAATGCACCTTTCCTGCAGAAGCTATCCTGAGGTTAAAGTCTACAGATTGAAGGCCTTCGTATGACTGTTTGTCTAGGCAAATGTGCAGCACTTTACCTAGTTTAGTGAGGTCTGACCTCACGACTTCTATTTGCCCTTTAATTCCAAGGATATTGCACTGATGAGAAATTATTTTGCTTAGAATTTCATCCCCAATGTTTCCTGTTACTCCTCGAATGAATCCAGTGAGTTTCTTTTTTTCATTTCTCTCCTCCCTCATTCTCTCCGCCTCTGCCCATGAGGTAGACAACAAAGGGGTATATTTTTTAATAGTATTTTTTACGTAGAGACTCGAAGCCTCTTCATTTACATAGAGTACGGCCCTTTTGGTCGTGTATCTACGTCCCTCGTATGTCGGGATAAATTCACTATTTTGAGCTGATACACGAGTCACGTAATCCGTGTCAAGAATTTGAATGAGTTTCTCCCACTCAACAAAAGAAATGTGGTCACCGTTCTTCCGAACAATGACTATTTCATTAGCCTCTTTCGCAATACTTGCATAGAGGAACTTCCTTTTTGGTTTTTGAGGACCTTGAGGTCTTTTGGATGGAGGAGTTTCATTCGAGTGACCCTCTCTTCGTCGCTTTTTATCACGAAGATCTTCTTTTGTTTGGGCAGGGTTCACCTGCACTGCATTATTTTTAACTTGAGGCTCATGGGTAGCCTCTTTCTGGGGTCTAATTTTCTTGGGCCTTTTTTGTAGACAACAGTCTCCCATTTCATGGATGACTTTTTGTCCAGTAGTTCTGGATCCCAGTTAGAATTACATGAATTATCCTCCATGATATTATGTTTCCTTAAGTACTATTCAACACCTTACTTATGAGAAAGGTTGGGCGAAATTGCAATACTTAAGTTGTTGATAAAGATGAAGACAAGAGCGAACTTATGGCAAGGTTAGCTCTCCACCTTCCTAGAGGAGATACTTAAGGCAACTGGCAAGAGGTCTTTTAGTTGGAAAAATTTGCTATGCAGCAGCTGCTGTCATTCCCCACGTCTTGGATGTGAGACTTGGAAAGTCCGTCCTCTGCTGCATACAAATCAGTCCAGTATCTATTATGACGCGGCCAGATCCATTACAGAAATAGAGGACTGACCACATCCGCATTTCTGACCTACTTCGCAAAGCAGGTCTTCCGTCAGTGAATGAGATCGCCGTGAAAGCTGTAGCCCTAGAAACATGGAAAGCTTACTCCAGCTCGGATGAGGGTGCGGTGAGAGAAGTCTCATCGCAAAACCATTTTTTTCCTCACGCACCAGCCTACCATCAGAAAACAACAGGTCGAGCCGATCAAAGTCGCTGGGCATCATCCCCTGTCCACTTAAGTGAAGGAAAAAACGTTTTCCCGCCTTCGCCGCCGATCTGTGGAATTCGTGTTCCCGAGCTGAGGTCCGTCCCCCACCACGTGTGCAGCAACGGTATTGCAAAAACTTTCTAAAAGAGTGGCCATATAAGTTCTCTTTTTGTTTTTGTCAAATGACTTTGCTTTTTATTATTTATTT
>CP045890.1:10569320-10585858 GCA_013387185.1 Caligus rogercresseyi
ATATATATATAATGTTGTAATTACTAGTGTTGAGTTTCGGTCTAAAAAGTACTAGACCGGTCAAAAGTAAAAAATACAAATTAAGATCGGTCTAAATCGGTCTATTGACTGGTCCCACATTTGGACCGATATGTAACGGTCCTGATTTTGTACTTGGTGTACGGTCAATTTTACGGTATCGGTCCAATTTTATATTTCGGTCTAAATGAGGTTTTGTTGTTTTCCCAGAAGTTTAACGTTCCGGCTTTTTCTTGTCAAGTATGTGTACAATGAATACTAAAAACACAGGAAAGAAGGCTCGTGAGGAAAATACGATAAGGGATCTAAAAGGAAAAAGGAGAATACGCGTACATTCTCCCCTTTCCTTATTTATTTCATAACAAATTAGGATTTTGAGAACGAAATATATTTTTTACTATTTACAAATTTATGGACATATATAAATAAACATAGATACATTTAAGACATTCTGCAAAATTATAATAACATACATACATTTTGTTTATTCTCCTTTAAGTTTTTCAATCTCTTAGAATTATTTGTCATATTTTGACTGCTTGTTTTTCTTTTGTTTTTGTGAATTTGATCATTGATTTCCGAAACATAATTTTTGGACATACAATTAAAAATTTAGCAGCGATTTGTGGAATAATTTTTCAAAGGAATGGTCTTCTTCGCATTCTGCTAAAATAATTTCCAAAGCGTAAGTATCATTTTCCAAAAGTTTAATAAACGAAAGAAAAAAAATATTTTTTAAAGAAGGGGAAGAAATCAACTCTTTGAAGATACTTTTTGAATTTTGAATTTCTGAAAAAAATGCAAACAAAGGAACACGTTAAAAAAAGAACATCAGAAGGACGAGTCAGCCCACCTCGATTAATTTGATCTAAAAGTTTACTTTCATCATCAATATTTTCTAAGGAGAATAATTTTACATCGAATTTTTTATTTAAAGCTGTCAATAAATTGTGGCAAGAATGACAGGCTATAGTTTTACATAAGGAATGCGCGATATAACCAGAACAAAAGTAAACTATAGATACGTCATTAATATATTTAAATGAATCTTTAAAAGTAAAATGTTTTAAATTGGAAAATATATTTAAAGAAGAAGACTTAATCTTTTCATTTGTTGAATTTATATCCTCAGAAAAATGATATTCCAGATCTTTCAGTGAAATTTTGCCTAAACTTATGATATTCTTCATTCGAAGGCATTTTTCTGAATCCAAATATTGGCGCACGCTTAATTCATGCTTCGTCCCACATCTTCTCTTATAGAGTCCAAACCGAGCTTCAATACAATCTGAATTGATGTGCCAAGAAGAACGTAATTGACATCAGTTTCTTCGAGCAAATCTTCAGCCAATTCGCATAAGCCTTTTGAACTTTGTTTAGCTGCTAAAAAAGTGTCACGAGTAAGACTTGAGGCTTTATCTCCCGCTGCCTCCAATTCATTCAGCCATGATGTAAAGTCTCGCAAATATTCTAATGGGAGGAATTAGAAGTAATGGCTCTTTTCCAAGGGTTTCTTTTATGAAAGCCTATTTGCGGAGAACGGGTATTAATTATCATCCACCACGTCCATATTACCTCCAAAAAATTTGCCGTAACCATCCAATCTTTTTTGTCTTCTTCACTCCCATAGTGACGTAAAGCGGCAATGGTAGACTCGTGAAAAAGACTGTTCGTCAGCTTAACGTTCATTTTTTCTAATGTACGGGGGTACAATACTCGTTCTGTGAGCTTATGAGCTATTTTTAATGGTTGCCCTAATTAAGATTGTATAGATTTACAATATGTGCCATATTTCCTTAAATTTTTTTGGCCTCTGAAATTTGGACAGACAAAATGGCCACGAGACCGAAGTTATTATAGAAGTTTTTCATAATGTGAACAGAATCAAACAATAAATACATTTTCCTATCCGGAGTCAGAGGATGATGAATAAAAGTATTGATGCTTCCATGGCATAATTCTATGGAATATGTTTTCTGATTCACTTTGTGGGCGTCACAAATGGTGGCTCGAACAATAAATCCAATTTCCGTTACAACTTTGATCACTTGATCAAAGATGATCTTTTTAATTGTTCCAGAATTCAAAGTCGAAACAGGCTGCATAACTATCATGTCATGATAAACTGAATGAAGGCTCTTAATCATGACACAAAATAGGGTCTTAGTTACTTGATCATCATCCACCCCATAAAAATTCCCAGCAAAATATTCAACTCGTTTTGTACAATATGTTTCGTCAAAAAATATACTAATATTTTTTATCCCTATTTTGACTTAGAGCCTTGAAGCGAGCCTTTAGGTAAGTTATTGTAGAGTCAGTCAATCCAGTTTCTAAATTCAAAGATGAAGAAAGTTCCGTAAGGCGACGTATTGTAGGTAATGTGAGAACTTCTTTACGTAGATCTCTATAAAGACTCGTTGAGAAACCTTTCCAGGACATAGATAAGGCGTACAAGGCAGGACTGTATCTCCGTTGTTGTGGACATTTAAACAACAAGGATAATTGTTCAATCAAAAGTATAATTTCTTCTCTTTTGCTTCGTCCAAATGGCAAGATATTTGTCAAATGATTTAAAGCTGTGTTTAATTCATTTTCCAAGCTAAATAGTTGATTGGTGGAAGAGTTTGATGTCAATGAATTTAAGAAGGGTGTCACATTTTGTAATATGATTGTTCTTGGTGATATGTTCGAGATGATTAAAAGATAGATCTCTATCTTTCACCCTGAAATATACAACATAGCAGGGAATAAAGTCATCGTAGTTTTATGAATCAGTATTAATAAGAAAATACTGAGGAATAGTCAAGTTTTGATATGTGAAAAACATATATAAATAAAGAAGGTTAAGGAATGAAGTTTGGCTTACCGTATATGGATTGTCATTTCTTCATTAATCTTTAGACTGAAGTCTATTGACGGTCCTCCATGACAAAAGTTCATCTTGAAGAACACCAGCTCTTTATCTTTTTCATCATAATGTTCTTGAACGCCGCTCGGAAGGCAAGTCCTGTCCATTTTAATTTGAAGCTCTTCGAGTGTTAAAAATGAGTTGGCCTCTTCAAAAGCCTTAATCTTTTTTAAAATTCGCTCGTTTTCATTAAGGAGTCGTGAGGAGGAGGTTGAGGTGGAGGAACGCTTTGGAGGAGGCTTTTTTGAATAGTAGTGAGGAAGATTTGGAAAATTGGAAGGGACGGCATCTTTTTTAATATCTTAAGACAAAGAGTTTTTCCAGATCTGTCTGAACGTGATGGATTAGAGTCAGTAGACTCTGGCTTATAATCGGAGGGCATGAAATGTACGTCACACAACGCAGAATGTCTTGAAGGTATCTAATTTTTTCGCGGAACAGCCTTTGTCCAGAGTTGGCGTAGGGACTCATCCTTGGGGAACATATGAAACCGTCTCTTTTTCCCCTCATTGCCCTTTGGTTTGTAGCCACTCTTGCAACCCGGAGCAACACAAACCTTCCCCATTGTCGTCTAGTTTGAAGATAAATAGGTAGTTCTAAAACGATTCCTCTACACACTTCCACTACTTCATTCACGCGGCAAGTAAATAAATTAGTCGATCCCACTTTGTATTTGTGTTTTGAAAGGTTGCGCGACTTTACCATTCCTGATTGTTTTAGTATTCATTGATGTGTAAAAAATTAATATAATTATATCTTCACATGTAATCAAGAGAACCGTTCTCCTGTACTCATACGATTAGCATGGGTCTAAGCACTGAAAATTCCCGTGAGCACGGTGCACAACAGGATTGACGTGTCTGAACTAACAACTGGTACTCCGAGTTTAGGAATATTCGCTCGAGCCATTTGACAAATATAACTAATAAAATTAAAGGTTTTGTCGTTCCGATCGATGAATCTGTGATGGCTAAACGGAAATAGTATGTCGGCCATTTGGTCCCATAGATATTTATATTCGGAGGAATTTGGTTTCTAATTTGGAGGTTATTGTCCTGCAACAAAAGAAGGTTTTCTTCCTTTGGTAAGATTAACGAAGTTATAGAAAATAATATACATACATATGTTGAATTATAAGTTTTATAGGTTTATAATCACAATGCTACTACACTTCTTCTTTGGAAAACATATTGAAGTAGTATTTACTAATTAGTATTGTTCTTTTATTTCGAAGACATAAATATGTTAAATATACACACATGTACATTGATTTGAAAATAATAAACGGAACATGTACTAATGAAAATCAACAAAACGTCGTCATATAATAATGCTATTGTAAATGCTTATAATATCGGTCTACGGTCTGGACCGATTTAATTATTACATACGGTCTGGACCGAATATAATTCGGTCTACGGTCTAGACCGAAATTTCGGTCTGTATCGGTCTAGAAAATATTACTTCAGACCGGACCGAAAATCAAAATCGGTCTGAGACCGTGTCTCTACACTAGTAATTACATTAATCCTTAGGGTAGTTATGAAGTAAACAAAGCTAATGTTAGTCTCATTAATGCTACAAGTATCTTTATTATTTGACAATCATTTGCATTTTTTGATTAAAGTCCATGACATCTTTTATTATTATTAGAGTAGGACTTTTCTATAACGGACTTGTTGTATTATTTATCTTACAGAAACATTTTTTGTGTTTGTAAAAACTTTGGGTAAAATGGAATCATCTCTTTTCATTTTTCTCACGTTCCCTAACTTTTATCAGTTAATGAATAAATTTATTTGTATAAGTCCAATTGCTTTATTTTGTAATACTCTGATATATGACTACTAGTTAATTTAGTCTCGTACCAACATTACATATCAAAAATGATTTATATTTAATAAGAAACCAACCACTTTTTTATTTCATTGAAAAAAGGAAAAAGGATATTTTATAGCATTTTGTCATGCGGTATAGATATGATACCCTTATATGTTAGATGTATTATCACCGATGGAATAAATATTCCTGATAAACTCTAATATAAAAGTTTTACTTTCTATTATGTGGAGAATGGCAACCATATGAAGACAATAAAAACCTCTCAACCGTGATGTCTACTTGAATCATCGTTATAATTGATAATTTTAATATTTAGTATTATATATTACCTAGATCGGATTTGATCTTACCAACCTGTATATATATTATTAGGGTTGTTCTTATTTTTCAAATGTTTTGAAATGTTAGCAACTTTGTGGATTTTCTGTTTCTGGTGATAAAAGAAGACGACATACAAAGTTTGAACAAAATCGGTCAACATTACGAGGTCGCGCAACGAGGTCAAAGTTTTAAAAATTTAGTAAAAATATAGTTTTTCCGCAAATTTCTTCAAAATGGTGGACGTTACAGACTTCAATAATTATTATCATTTAAAGGAAATCTAATTTACTAGCAGACGTATGTTTGATGTTTTTTAATAAAACAAAGTTTCAGTAAAACAAAGAAAAAAATGGAGTGTGTATTGTTAGCTTATTTCATAGCTTTTTTGTATCAATTAACTTCACTCGCCTGTAGAAGATGACTTGTTTGCTTCAGAGTAAAATAGTACTTATAAGTTTAGTAAACCTTTGGATGATAAATCCAAAATGACCTTGGTTGCATTTTATCAATTCAGAATTATAATGTTTTTGGAATGTATTTTTTCTTTTCAAGGAACTGCAAATGGAACAGTCCTTTACTTATACTCGCCAAAGGCTTCCATCTAGTGTTTTTTTATCCACTAGTCTAAATTAAGACAATTTGGTTCAAAATATACAAAGAAAATCGAACAAGTATTGCAACGAACCAGAAGTTTTTTTTGGTCTATATTGTTCGTTAGAATTGCACCCAACAGGATATAAATAAGCATTATAGCATTAAAATTAGTCTATCGAACCTAGGATCAGAAGTTTGAGTAAATGAAAATCCTTTACTGTGTTGGTGGGAACGAAAATGTAAAATGCCAACTCTTTTATGTGGGAATTTTAAGTATTTGATTGTTCAAGAAAATTGTTCGGTCCTAAAAACTTTTCTCTACGGTGGAGCAAATTCTAACTAATCGCCGTAAAAGGTGTACGGATGTTCATGTTGAACAATTTGTCAAATAGGACGCCAATTTACTTTAGTCATTCTAGATTTGCTTTAAAATTTTTAATGTAATTAATTATTGTTATAAAAAGTTGATTGTTAGTATATATTATTTTTTTTTTTCTTATTAAAATATTTGTAAAATATTGCATTAAAAAATTACCTTATTACACCTTTTTTATTATTATTATCGTGCTAAATAAATTTTGTAACATCGTGAAATGTCAGGATCAAAATATTTTTTGGTTGACACGAACGGTATATTGTAAATCAAAATTTCATAGCTGAGATGAATGTGTGTTTTGAAGAACTGAGTATTGATTTGGACTTTGATATCAAGTTATTCATTTAAAAAATATATAAAAAAACTATAAATTCTATAAAATTATATCAATTATATTAAAACTGTGTCAGGGTTATAAATTCTAGGATTTACAAAATAAAAGACTTAAAATCCGTTTTTTATTATGAACAAAAAAAATCCCGAACTCTTATATAATCATTTCATATCAATTGGGATGTTAAGGGATGTTCTAAAAAATACAATTATTCCTGGGAGTATCAAGTTTTTCACGAGTAACAAGTCTTTCCTTTTCATATCTATAATATAAATGAGCTTTTACAAGTAGGAGTTTTTTGCGAGTTAGACATTTTACCCGAGTGACGAGTAAAAACTCGTAAATACTGGAGTAATTTTTCTTACTACTCTTCCAAGCTCGAGTAGTAAATTTAAGCTCGTGAGCCATCACTAATATATATATATATATATATATATAATATATATATAGATATATATATATATATATATATATATATATATATATATATCAGACTTGTTGACGTTCGCTAAAAATTGTTGTTCGTTCGTCGTTCGTGTGTCGTTGCCATTCTGAAAAAGACGGACGTTTTTTAGAAATAAATTTTTGAAAAAGTGATGAATTTTTTCCTAAAGGAAATTTGTCCCATGATTAAAAATCTTGTCTTAAAAACAAATACGAGTAAGTGAATTTCTTTTTTTGGGTTCGCGAACGAAACAAACAATACGATAAAGAGCTCGATAAGGGATTTTCCTCTAATGTCGCATTCGAATCGAGATTCGCAGAACGACGACGATAGACTAATAACGATAAATATACCTATCGGATGCAATTCTGAATTATAAAAAAAAAAATATAAATCAAATATTAATCATATTCAACAAAATCAAAATTTGTATATTGTAAAGGTAAATAATTTACTTTTTTTATTAGTATTTCATAATTTAAAAGTCAAAGAATAATAGAAATATGTTTTTTAACCTTTGCAAATGTGCATTCTTTGTAAGGCCCCCTTCCTTATTCCCCTCCATGCCAAATAATGCATGGCACATGATATATTGTTGACAAACATATGACAATTCAATAACAATGTATCATTCTCATCACTATTAATAACTTCAAAGAAACATGAAATTCAATATGCATGAAATCCTGCTTGAAAAAACACAAAATACTTTATTCACCTTCTTCTAACAATAACAAAGGCTTGAAAAAAATATGCACGCATTCTAATAAGTTAAAGAATTAAATCAGTCAAGGTATATTGTATAAAAGCAGGCTTGTGGGTTATCGTTCAAAAGTGCTATTCGTTCATCGTTCAAAAAATCGTTCATGAACGATAAACGAATTCGAAAGTGAACGATGAACGTCAAAAAATTAACTTTTAATCGTTCATCGTTCACTTTAATAACTATGATATATAAACATACAAGTTTATTCATGTAAAATAAATTCCCACGTATTCCCGGTTTAATCTTGTTTACGTTGAGATCAGTTTTTTTTTTGCTAAGCAGATGTGGCATCAAGAGTATGAATTATGATCAGTCATAGAGATACTATCATATAGTAGAGTGACTACTTCCCTGCTAGCTTGCCTTAGAGCGCGCGATCATTTGGTCTTTTTCTTAAGTGAGGCAAAACAAATGTTTCTATTCATGATTCATTATTATTTTTTGTATAATTTTTAAAGTGAACGATTAAAGTGAACGATATGAAAGTGAACGATTTAATGAACTGAACGATGTAAAAAATTTGAACGATTAAAGTGAACTAAACGATTTAAAAAAGTGAACGACCACAAGCCTGTATAAAGGTATGTTGATTTAATGTTTTCTTAAATGTTATTAGTTTTTTGTACGTCATCTTCTTATTTTCTTCATTTTTTATCCACTTCTTTCTTGTGTTTAAAATGAAAACAAATCCTAGGAAGTAAATTCCAGGGTAGAAATTGTCTCGTTCTTCCTTTCTTGTTCGTGATGTCATTAGAAATAATAGTAAAATAATTTAATCAGTTGGTATTCATGGTAATGAAGTATGGCCAAAAGCATCAGTTATTATTAACTCGTTCAACAGCAATATATAATCCGATTGAAGCAAAAAGGCTGATGTTTGTGTTTCCTAATTTATAAGCCCATTTTTTCAGGCACTATCTTTCCTTTGAATAAATGGCACTCCTAAAGAAAATGCGGCCCAAAAGGTTTTGTTGACTTTAAATTCAGAACGTCCATGGAGAAAGGTTGCGTGAGTTATTGTATTAATATTTACCGCATATTTTATAATGAATTGCATTAGTATTGTAATGAGTTTTTAATTATTTGTATATAATTTTCATATAATAAAAAGTATGACTAGATTTCTTCTTAAGAACCTACCATATTATATACATTTTTGTGGTCATCAAGGCCTTCCTTGACTCTTGATTGCCCTCTCTCATATGGTCCTCATTATTTACATATTTGACTTCATTCAAATAAATACCTTTTATTTTAAAAAGTCTAACTAGACTTCTTCAAAGATTTCGGTTTGCCATATATGATGAACTAAGCAATCTATATTAATATCATCGTCTTACTGCATGCTAAACAGCTACCGGCGTTCTATATGGTGTCGTCGGACTAAAAAAACGCTGTAGTAAATAACTATATAATATTCAGACGTTTTTAATTTAAAGTCAACAAAACCTTTTGGCCCGCAATTTCTTTAGGAGTGCCGAATAAATTAGGTAGTATACTACGGTAGTGCGATGGCCAAGTGCGTTAATGCGTGTTCAACTCTCAATGAAGGGGGTGCAGGTTCGAATACTCCCGAGGGGGGAAGGTCATTTTGGTCAACTGCATTGATCCGAACCTAGTTTCGAGTGACTATTTTACACGCTAGTATGCTTATTCATATCCCGTCGGATGCAATTCTATTCAACCAATTAGGCACAAAAAATTATGGCCAAGGCTATTTCTATCTTTTTTTTTTTTTTTTTTCACTTAACTGTTCACCATCATAAAAACAATGCTAATACGTAAAAAATACATGAATAAAAATTATAGTTTAAAATTTTAGCATAATGGGCGAACATACATATAGAAAATCCGAAATTAAAATGTGGGCATATAAATCATCATAGCATGTTAAATATCATTAAAAAAATTACATATAGGAAAAACAGGGCCAAACAAACAAAATTAAAACACCGGGAAAGCTATGATTTTACTTTTCTAAAATTTTAACAAGGGATTTTAGAAGCTTTTCTAAACAGTGAGATTTAAAAGGGTAATATTTGATAGAGTCTGCTGCGAACGTCCATGTGGATCCACACGATGAGGGAATCTTCAGAGAGAAGGCAGCATATCTGGCTGCTGCCGCTAGCAAAATTCCTCTTATCTCTCCAGGTCGAATCGGTTCATCCACAGTTAGCTTTTTCGCAATTAACGCCTTGGCATTGAGGAGTGCAAATTCGATGGCCTTAGATTTCGGTGGTGAAGCCTTGTTCCTCACCGACAAACCAAAAAGAAGCACGGCTCTAAGGTATTTTGGGTCCTTGTTTTCCAACCCTTGGATATTGAGAGATAACAACATCCTCAAGGGAAGGATGACTGGACACTCCACGAAGGCATGGACCGTACTATTATAAATCCTTCCACAATCCTTGCACGGTCGATAGAACCTCAACAATCCGGCTGAAATCTGGAATTGGGCTGTGAATTTGTTCCCGTCGTTAATGTTACTCAGAGAAGTCAAAATCTTCCTATTCGTGTTTGGGGGTAAGTCCAAAGAGTTTGTCAGATCCATGCATATTTGCTCTGAATTTTTTGATTCACCCCTAAAGGTAGTCATTTTCAGGTGCCACGGTTTTGGCAGAATATGTTTCTTGGAATTTCGGAGGAGCGGAAAGAAGAATCTTCCATCGGCAAAAGGAGTGTCTGGACTTATATCATGCAACAATATAATGTTTTTTTCAAGAGCCATATTTTCTAGGATGGATGGACAGTCTAAATTCTTAAAATAATGAGGTTTATGAATATTCTGTCTGATGACGTCAAGGGTTGTGTCGCTGCAGTAAGATGGAGTGTAATTCCACAGTACTCGTTGAGCAGCCCCCCACACCGGAGAAATATTCGACGTTATATCATTGGATAGATCCGTCCCGAACAATAAACGTATGATGAGACTTCCAGATGAAGCAGTTCTTCTCCATTCTACTGAGGAATTCTTGGTAAGGTCCACAAACACTTTAACATATATTTTTGGGATAATTCTACAAAGAAGAGATAATCCCCCTCCCACGCTCGCCCTGGGACGCTTAACAGCTCCAAGGTAAGACTTGTGGAAAAGACAATGAAGCCATGAGTCTTCTTCTACCATGAACTTCTCAGCTAGGACAGGAGAGGCCGTTGCCTTATACAAAATTAAAGGAACGACCCTTAATTGTAAAGGTCTATCCTCTTCTGCAGGTTCAAACTTCTCCATCTTTTAATGTTTTTGTGGACCACTGAGTTCACTTTAGTCCAATTGGAGGAGTCAACACCATAACTGCTCCAGGTTATCCCCAAAATATCAATCAACCTATTTATTTGGTAATCTTTTATTTGATGTTTATCTTCCGGAACCCAGTATCCAAGCGGCAAAATAGAAGATTTACTAGGGTTTATGGATAAACCAGAGCGCTCGCTAAATTTTTCAAAGCAATCCAAAAGTATACCAATCCTTTTGATTAGTTGGCGTTCGGAATTCGCTTCGCCTTTTTGGCATCTCTAGAGATTATTATTGTAAAATTAATTAGTTTTTATACGTCCTGTATATTATGTATTTTATTATATTTCAAGTTAAAGTCCTTGATTTTACAAAACCCAAAGTCCTCAAGGATGTAGCTCACACTAGAACCTTGATTTCTTAAAAAAATAGTAGATCTGACCTTCATTGCCAAACCATCTTTTATTCCAACCAGACTTCATTTAGAGCCTGGAGACTGTTGAAATGATTTTGGAAGATCCTTGGTGAAGCTGGTCAAATGTAAAAAAATCCTCTGAGGAAGCTTTCAGATTCTTTCTCCTTGGAAGTGGTATTAGATGGAATGAGTTCCAAAATCGCCCCTTCATCTCCGTTGATTGAACAGTTCGTCCTAATTTATAAATAAACATATCTGATGGCCACCAACGTATGACAGAGAACAAAAATATATATTATTTACTGGAATTATATTTGTCGTCTCTTTTTATTACATTTTGTTTAATAAGATTTATTTTTATTTGGTACATTTTTCCAAGCCTTTCTTGTGTATTAATTGGAGGCAAATTTTGGTGGGTATATACTAGAATATTGTTGTATGAGAGCCATACAAAATGTATCAAGACTGAGGTTGATCGTCATGTTTAACTTGAAGTAATTTAAATTGAGCTTATGTATGTACTTAAGAACAAAAAGAAATAAAGTCCACTTTTCCCCGTTGTATTTTTTTCCTTAAAGACGGTTGTAATATAAATAAAGAACCTGACCCAGAAAAAATCATAATTTTCAACAAATAAGACATTATAATTCCCTCCAGCAGTGATGACGTTTGCTTCCCGGAGCTTCATGAGTACAATATCATCCGTATACATGTGCCTATACATTTATGAATAATACACAATGTATTATTGATTATAAATACTTTAAAAAACTTCAGGCAAATATTTTTTGAAAATTTTTCAATACATCAAAGAAGATAATTATTCAATTATTTTCTCAAGGGAATATTTACGAAGTTAAATCTAAGATTTTATGTTACTCCAGAAACTTTTCAAAAAGCATTTCATAGTCATGCATGAACAAGATGATTTATTGATTATTCATTAAGAGTTAAGATGAAAAGAGCGTATCAACATATGTAGATAGTCGAAACGATTAAACTCCTCAAAAATTGTTTCTTAGTCAAAATGAAATGAGCATGTACTTATATATTTTTAGGGTAATGGACTGTTGTTTGCCTAACATTATGCTGTGCAAATATCAGAGCAGAGATTCGGTAGAAAAATCTACCGCCGGTTCGGTATTCGGTATATACCTTCTACCGATCATATCGGTATTCGATAGATTTTATCATATATCTACAGTATAGATCGATATTCGGTACGGTAGATTAGAAAGAGAGATAATTTTTTTTGTATCTGCTCTTACTTCTTCATATGCATAAAATATCGGACAATTTATAACAAAGGACAATGAAATACATCATTTGCTATAATTTATGAGAGGTTATTGAAATTCAATACTTACTAATTTTATATAAATTATATATGTACTGGATCTTGTAGGAAATGGAAGGCCATAGTTTTTTTTTTCATTTACTGTCTCTTATTGTCCGATATTAAATGCACTTTCAGGTACTCGTATTCAAACATAGCATAAGCTTATATTGAATGTCTATTTATGTATCTGCTCTATAATACTATAAGTTGTAGTTGTTTATTTATTTGGCTAAGTTCAAGTTCTTCACACAAGGGAGCACTTCGGCAAAGCGACAGTTGAACGATGTTTCTCTGCTATTGAAGGGAATAAGCTCTCTATATCCTTATGTCTCTATGTAATGTCACAAAAGTCATACTTGCAATATACCGTACCGATTGTTAATCGGTACGGTATTTGGTAGTTTCTACCGAATATCGTATAATCAGTTCGGTATTTGAAATCTACCGTCGGTAGTATCGAATACCGATTTACATTCGGTTTTTCGCAGTTCTGGTAAATATCTATCGCAGGGATAGGTCGTTAGTTACTAATATAGACTCCAATGTATTTAAATTAAACGATCTTCTTTTTAATTATGATTGCCTTTAATTTTCTTTATTTTTTTACTCAGCATATTTTTGAGTAAGTTACATATAACAACAGGTAACATTTTCCAACCTTATCTGACGAGTACCCTCTTTCAGTGGGCGGCCAACTTATTCAATAAATTATATTATAAAATTTAGTTTCATATAACTAAACCTGTTATTTTAATTATCGATAAAGAAGAGGAAAAGTTCAGAAGGTTAAAAAATATTAATGGAATGGTTTTTCGAGAAGGTTTATCCCTTTTGAAAATAAGGGCCTAGTTTCTCTTGATTAAGAGGAATTTTGTAACGTAATGGCAGTTTCATTTGCAAAAGCTTTATACTTTTAGAGGCAAGTTCTGTTGGAGCCACTGACAAATAACTCTTTATAGCTATACTCCCAAAAGTTACATATAGATGAAATAAATGTTTTAAGCCTTCAATGTCTTTCACATAAAAATGAACAATATCAGTTGGATATTATTTAAATACCCGTCCCTTAATGAGGTGAAAGAGGGTTTTTCCTCACTTCTTAGGAATTGGTGATGAGCAAGGTATTACTATAACGAAAAAGAATTATGACCAAATCCAAGAGACTTAAAAAGCATTGACGTCACATAAAAGACAAAAATTAATAAGAAATGGAATCCGTACTGCAAGATTATTAACATTATTAAGTGATTAGTTACGAATGCAGCATGCTATATGCAAAAAAAAGTTTGTCTTTAACTTGGTCCAAATTATGTATGAATAAGGATTTCTCCCTTTTTTGATACCTGTGGGCTCTAAGATGGGCAGACGAGATGATCCATCAGCAGATAGAATGTTAGATATTTTGAACAACACTTTTCTCATGATGATTGTCAAAGAAATCATATGGATAAATTTATGTTCTTGAAATCCCATCAAGAGTCCAAACCAAATGCCTTCACTTCAATTAAATTCCAGGAGCTGCATACATTGTCTTCTAAAAAAGTGACGTCACTGCATTTTATACGCAGAAATTGTATTTGCAAAGATCAACGGAACCTCCTTCATATTTAATTCTATATAATTGTCCGTATTAATATTTTTACATTTAATAATTGATTTTGAAGTGTAAAAATATAATTATCTATTAACCAATGTATTAAATGTTTTTTATCAGTTAGAAAAAATATATATTTGTTTTTAATACTATAACTTCATAAGAAAATGGAATTGTATGTGCTATGTTTTGCCTCTTTTGTGTGAAAAATAACGTCGTGCGTTAACATTTAAGTATAATATATTTATAGTGCTTAGAGAGAAGATTTTGCTTATTCATATTCAGCCTCATACTGTTGCTGTTAAATTACCAATGATACAATCACACGTATAAAAGAGGTTCTTTTTGTACTTTAGCGATATAAGTTCTGTATTATTGAGAGAGCCATCTTACTTATTTTTCTGCTTGATTGAGTGTGTGCTCGATGAGGCATAGTATTTTCAATTTCAATATAAAAATTGTGAGGGGTTATTTATGTCTTCAAATCATATTTTCTTTCTCACTTTAGGCATTATTCCATGTCTCATGACAAGTGCTAACACAACCCGGATCTTTGAGGAGCTCAATTCTATTGCTATTCTTGATAAGATTGTTAAGTCACCATAATAACTCAATGTTTTCAATGGTAGTTATCAGTGGTGTCCGTGAACTCTACAATGAGCAAAAAAACGATAATTATATTTCAGGTCAACATTTTGCTTATCTTTATAAATGCTTAAAATCAATAATTTCAGGTTGTGTTCTTATCATTTATCATCATAAGTATTGCTTGAACAATTATGTGATGACTTTTATTACCTCCGCCGAAGGAGGTATTGTTTTCACTGGCGTTGGTTGTTGGTTGGTTGGTTGGTTGTTTGTCAGCAGGATAACTCAAAAAGTGCGAACGGATCGGATGAAACTTTGTGGAGTTGTTGGAAATGCCAAAAGGAACAAGTGATTAAATTTTGGCATCTCTGAGTGCTTCTTTAAGATGCAAATGAGGCTAATACTAATAAATATTTCAAGTTATCCTTCTCTGCCAATAGATGTCGCTGTGCTGTGCTCTCAAGAGGAGAGCACAGCACAGCGACATCTATTGGCAAATGACAAAAGACCAAGTGATTCATTTGGTGGGGATCGGCGGAGGTTTGCTCTCTCTGAGTCCTCTAGTTATATTTGGATCCGATGGGATCAGCAATATCTAAGCAATTGAATTCTCTATATTGAATTCGAAAGCCTTGACGGCAAAAAAGCTAACATCAAGGGAACTTTAACCCCCGACAGAGTTAAGGGTAATAGTTTTAGCAGCAGTTTTGAGATATGCTGTTTTATTGACTTGCATTCCTCTGCCAGTGTATTGATATGTGATTAATTTGCCTATTTATGCATTTACACAATTACTTTGGCATTGTCTGTGAATTGAAATAAATTGATCTCTTATGTCACGTTCAAAAAAGTTATAACAGAAAAGGCTGCCTTTCAATTAGTTGTTGAAAAGGAAACAGATACAGAGGTGTAAGCATAAGCCACTTTATTCAAACCAATATATTAAGCCAAAACGACATTGCGCAAGAAATACATGTGACTGATTTGGCTATTGATCCAAGGTTTGTATTTTTTTGCTTGCCAATCAAAGACACCCACCACCAATGCGAAGAAAATATCTGACAGCAATTGAAGGATATATTTTGAAATCATACTTGCTCCTTTTATGGCAAGAACATGAAGTTATTTGATCAAATATTTGTGTTTTTATATTTCAAATTGCATTCTTTTGAATGAAAAAAAACCTTTGCAGAAAATCATAGGAATCTAATTTTCATAATGCACTTAGCAAATTCTTTAATATAAACTAAATATATTTACACATAAACTTATGTATATATTGAGACTTCTTTCACATGTTCCTTGATTTTTAAACCAATATGAAGTAAATGTTAATAAAGGAACTGAATAATTAATATATTATGCTGGTGCAAATCCGACTCTAAACTACAATCATAATCTGTAATTGCTTAAGTTTTTTTTCTCGTTTTTTCCTTCATTGGTTAGAAATAGATATACAATTATATAAAAATATAACATACAACTAAAATAAACATTATAGTCTATAATACAATCTAAACATGAGGTATATCATAAAAATATCATAAAATTTATTTCTATTTAAAATATTTACTATTTTTTCATAATTTTAAAATATTCTTTTGATTTTGAAGGATAAAATTTCGGAGGGGATCTTAAGAGTGGGCGTTATAACATTTAATGATTCCATATGACCTTTTCAATGAGGTTGATCTAAACCTCTCCTACATGCATTCAATCAAGTTTAGATTTTGGAAATTCTACAAATTATATTATCTACAACG
>CP045890.1:10585958-10601383 GCA_013387185.1 Caligus rogercresseyi
AATAGATGTTTGGTCAGGTCTCGAATTGCTAATAATGTTTTTATCCAGGGCCAATCTTTTCCAATTCTTCTGGTGATATTTTAACGATTTAAAGACGAGGTTTCTTCTGTGACATTTGTGCCGAACAATGTCCGTGCGTGATTAGAGTCAAAAAGAGGCTGCATGCTCCATATTATTCTCTGAATAGACTACCCATTCCTCGAATGTTTAGATATTTCATTATATAGACAAATCGGCCGCCAAACATAAATTTTTTAAAAATAAAAGAATCTGTTAAAATATTCGCGCCACTCCATTTCAGGTTTTAAAACGAGGTCATTAAAAACTTTAAAAAAATTCTTGGTTAAAACTTTTTTGGATCAGTACTAGACCTCCACCAAGCTGTGATTTTTTATTTTAACGTAGGTATGTACTTCCTGTCGAACAGAATGCATAACCATTGTTTTCCTCCTCTATGAGCTTTTCTCCGACCGTGGTAATGCAGTGGAAGTGTAGATTACTTGAGAGATCAATTTGGTGTTATAGAGGTCAATGCGTTTTGTAGATTAAAACCCCTCCACGCTTGACACCACCTGTATGCCTGATCATTCAGGCTTTCAAAATTGCAGGGTGAAGGTCGATTGGATTCCCACTTAATTCCCAAAATATTAGTGTTTCAACTACTCTGCATCCTCCGATCGTTAAGGATGGTAAAGGAAGCCAAATGCCTATTGGAAGTATTGCCGTCTTGTTAATATTCACTTTCAATCCAGTAGTCCGTGCAATTTTTCAAAAAAAGCAACCAAAATTTCAACTCTCTTTGTGAGTTGTTCCTCTGAATTTCCTTGTACCATTAACGTAATATCGTCGGCAGTAGAGGTCGATAAAATGCTTTGTTTGTATTTTTTTATACATCTAATTTTTGTCATTTTCCTTAACATCATTACTAGTATTAAAAGATAGGTGTTATACTACACGGACGACGACGAAAACAACTATATGCCCACACACACACCATATGACGGTAAATGGATCTTCACTTTAACTACAAGACGTAAAATAGACATAAACAGTATGTTATCAAAAATGATTTTAATTAGTGTACTTGCAAGATCTACCTTTATGGCATCTCTACTCATGTTATTTCAAAGTGTTGTGTTGAACTTTAAAGGTACTTCATATAGACATAAAACTAAATAATAAAAAGATATATGACGTCTTGAAGAAAGGATACAAATAATAAGGAATAGACTTCGTGCTAGCGTCCGTCATATGATATGGTTTAAGGGATGTCGATCAGAATAATCATTAACTGCCCACAATTTGTTTCAAACCGCCGACATTCTATAAGTACAAACATATTCAGAATAATGCTTGACTTCCTTAAATAGCATAAGCAGGGAGCTTTAAAATGAATTATGGGCAAATCTTTGTGTTCCTTGAATATTTATTATAAGTTACTTTTACTTATATGTAAAGGCTTAAGTGAATCTTATCTCAATGAAATTCTATTGATAGAAAATGTTTTCTTTCATACACTCACAAACATCTATATATATATATATATATATATATATATATATATATATTAGGATATTTTTCTTTTCCAAATGTTTGAAATGTTAGCAACATTATGGATTTTATGTTTCATGGTGATACAAGAAGACGAAAAAAATATAGATTTATTATAGCTCAATACAGGCTCTGAATCATATGATGTAAACTCAGGCTATACTGAATTCTGAATTGATAGAATGCCACCAAGGACATTTTTGGATTTATCATCCAAGTTTTACTAACCTTAAAAACACTATTTTACTCTGAAGCGAACAAGTCATCTTCTACAGGCGAGTGAAGTTAATTGATACAAAAAAGCTATGAAATATGCTAACATTACACATTCCATTTTTCTTTGTTTTTACAGAAAACTATACTAACACTTGTTTAAGTAAAAAACATCAAAATACGTCTGGTAAATAAGATTTCCTTTATATTAATAATGTTATTGAAGTCTGTAACGTCCACCATTTTCAAGGAATTTGCAGAAAACTATATTTTTACTTAATTTTTGAAAACTTTGGCCTCGTTGTGCGACCTCGTAATGTTGACCGATTTTGTTCAAACTTTGTATGTCGTCTTCTTTATCACCAAGAAACAGGAAATCCCCAATGTTGCTAACATTTCAAACATTTGAAAATTAAGAACAGCCCTAATATATATATATATACAATATATATATATATATATATCTACAGGGTTGGGCAGAATTAGTGAAGCATGGAAATGACGCAACAGGTCCCAAAAATACTTTATTTAGAAAATGTATTGCTTATAAATTTGGTTGTCAACAAGCTACTTCAAAATATTTATTACTAAATTATTCCACATATCTACCATTTGCACAAGCTACATCCCTAAGTCTCTTGACCACACCAGTGCAGCTGTTACGCACAATCTCCTCGGGAATCTGTTCCAGGTATCCTCAGTTTTGGCAATCAGCTGGTCCTTGTTGGCCCTTAGTTTAGCATTGACCTCCTTCTCCAACATACCCTACTTGGCAAAGTCCAAGAGGGTTGCAATCAGGAAATGAGTGAGGCCAAAGCTCCTTGCTCTAAAAGTGGAAAAACTGGTTGCAGAGCAGTTCCTGTATATTTTGCGTTAAGTCGAAGCTCCATCTTGCTGGAAGCAGACAGGGACTCCACTAAACGCTTCCTGGATCCATAGGAGTACTTTGATGTTCAGAAAGTCCAAGTACACGATCTTGTTTGATTTTAACACCGTCTGATATCCGGAGTAAGGGTGATTTCTTGCCATTGGAGGCCACTACACCCAGATCATCACAGATGTCGACTTCTGCATCCGGTAGACGTTTCTGGTATTATCTGGGATCTTGGAGGCATCCCTTCACAATATACGACCATTCTGAGGATTTAAATTCTTGTGGTCTCGAAAAATTTCTCATCAGAGAAGATCACAACGACACTAGGGTTATCTGCGTACCATTTGAGCAGCAACTTTGATCTAGCCTTCCTCTTGACCCTAGTGGCCTCGTTTAATAAATGTATTTTCCTTTACTTGAACTGCTTCATACTCAGGTCAGCTTTGACCCACCCTCCGATGGTCCTCACAGATACGTTGTACACCTTATTCATCTATTCCTTGAGAAGGTCGGGTTATGAAGTATCATGCTGGCAACGGCTTGATCAGCCTTAGTGTCCTCAGTGATCGCTTCCTTCCTTGTCCAGGCCTCCATGTGGTTTTGCCCGTCTCTTGATATCTTTTTTGGTACGCCAGGATGAAGGTGCAGCATACCCCAACTATGTTCATGATAGCCTTGTGGGAGTGGGAGAGTCCAACACCATGAGGACGGCTGTTTGCTTGCGTTCAAGGACCATTTCTATATATATGTTCATGACAGGGCTTTAGAATGGTAATGTATCGCTTAGCAATATTTTATTTGTATACAATTGTTGATATAATCAATTGGACTTTTGAATGAATACAAATGAATTCGATTTTCCATCTGTAATACTTTTTCATCAAACATACATATGGTTTTATATTCTTAGTACGATTATGCCTATAAAAATATTATATTTTTAATGGAAATAATAGACATTTACGACTTTCATATATATATATGTATATATAGTAGCCTTGGCCAAAAGCCTAATAGAAACCGATATTTTTAATTAAAAATATACTTCATTTTGATAATTTTTGGGAATACCCTGGACGTATAAATCCATAATAAAAAACAGTTAAAGATGTTCAAAAAATTATTTCTTAAGTGTTACTATTAATTACAAAAACAAAATTATTAGGCACTTTAATATTTGTCACAGCATATAATAAAAAATCCTTTAAAGAACAAAGTGATCTCATTAGCAGCGAATCATATTTAGATACGCATAAAATAATCATGTAATGTCAACAAAATTTGTCCTGTGCAAAGTTTAATTTGGCATTATATAGTTTTATGTAGATTTCTAAATCTTTTTTGTAAATGTAACAAGCCAATTAAAATTTCTCATAAATGATGTAAAAATTGATTCACGACTTTATAAATAAAAAAATAGATCTTTTACTATTGGATTTAATATGTTAGGCTTATTTAACACACCAAAAAATTTAAACAATTTTTTAACATGACACAAATAAACATCAAAATGCTTTGTTTTTCTCTATATAAATACTTGTTAAACAATTAAATTTTGTAAGATGTTATAATAGTGTAATTTTTTTTGGTTAACTGATTAAAGGAATAAATAGTTCGTGAATATATATTTTTGTACAAAATTTTATTTGCTGCAAGAAGGAGGTTATAGTTTCCAACTCAGGGTGATAAATCAAAGAGAAACTATTATTAAAAGAAGATTACCATTGAAAAATATATTTTTTTCCACACAAACAATATAGAATAAATTTCAGTTAATTTTCCCATAAATTGGTTTTAATTTAAAAGATAAATAATTTTTTTTCTTCAAAATGGCAAAATAATAATTGAAGATTTAAATCCTTAGATATTCATTAAAAGTGTATTTTATGACATTTTATATAAGAAAATAACTCATTTTAAATCAGAAAAGTTGTTATAATTTATCTATTTTGGTATAAACAATATGTATATAAATAAAAATATTTTAAATATGTTTTTTGGCCCAAAAAAAAAAAATTGCATTTTTTCAAAAATGTACTTAAGACTATCAATCTACAATTATTTATTAAAAATTAATTTTTTCTACAACATTTTTGCATGGCTAAATAATTAATTTTAAATCTGAATATTGTTCTTTTTATGACAGCTTTCATTTTCTATTTTTTAGATTAATATTTATGAATAATCAAATATTAAAAGAACTTGTTTTTGGCCAAAATATAATTTTTGTATGGCTTATCAACCCAACCAAGCAAAAAACTAATAATAACATATCTTAATATTTTTTTAACATGACTTTAAGTTAACAAGAATTGCTCAGTTAAAAGTACAAAAATTTAGACATTCAATAGAAAAATTTAATAACTTACAGCAATATTAGCTTTTTAATAACTTAACAATGGACTAATTCATCAATTTAATATTTTTGGCCAAATCTTTCGGATTTGTACAAGAAACAAAATTAAAAAAATAAAAAATACTCAAGACCATCAAAACAATTTCAAATATTTCTAAAAACATAATTCATAAAACTTAATTGATCATGCCTTAGCATGGAGATGGAGGCTTACAATTTTGTATTAGCCAGAGAGGTATGGGTCATTGGAGCTTAGTTTGGAATTCAATGTTTGCTAGGTTGATTATGGAGCATCCTTTTCATCATAAGCAGCTAGATAAAGTATCTTGTTAAGAGGAAAAAGTTCCTTAATTTGCTCTCAATTTGCAATTATTGTTATGTTTTGTTAACTGAATATTTTATATTACTATAACTACTTCTTTTCACCATATTTGTGGAAATTAGGTGTTGAAGATATTTTCTGTTATTTGTTTGTTTATTTTAGATTGGACCCACCTCACTAGAACTTATTTATCAGTCGGTAGTGATACTCTCTAAAGTATCTTTATTAATATATAGTAATTCAGATATTTTTTAAGCATTTTATTGATTTAAAAATGAAATCCTCGAGGATAAACGTTGCTCTCCGATCTCTCCCTCAAGTGCCATCATTTTTTGTCTTGGCGGAAACAAAAAAATGATGATGATACGGAGTTTCTTCTTCCTCTTCGCAGAGTGCGGCAGATTGGAGTTATGGCCTTTCCATCTTGTAAAGATGCCTGTTGAGGCCGATATGACGGTGACCATTCCAACAGATGACGCAGATTTGGGTCGTTATACTTAAAAATCTTGCTCCCGAGATAGGATTGGCTACGAAGGTGTTAGACTGGCGGCAAGGCTCATGCACGCCAAGCGGCCCGCCATTCCTTAAAGGGCTTGTCTGAGGGCAATTTGTTTGGTAATGGATATAGGAAACAGAAACTAAAGTTCCCTTCCTCGCACCGTCTTTAGCCAAAGCGTCTGCATACTGGTATATGTTCTGTATGTGTAACTTAGATTAGAGATCTATTTTAAACTAGAATGTTTATTTATACATCGTTATACGTAATAGCTCTAACTAAATAAAGTCTTTAAAAAAATCATCATTTGTTGCTTGTAACTTGAGATAATTTCAAGGGGAATTTCAAATCTCTAACCTATTAAGTATTTTAAATTATTCATTTGTTTGCTGTAACTTGAGCGATATTCAATTTTTGAAATAAAATAAATTGTTTGTTTTTATATATCCGACCCATTCAAAAGCTAACTATCTTTGCATAGAGCCCCTAAACATAATAATATCCCTCAGGAATAGAAAATCCAAAAAGATTCGTCATTGACTGACAAAGTAATGAACTATGATTTATCCTGTTTCTTTGGCGGAGGCATTCATTATTAATTTTAACGCAAGATGTATCCTTACCTTTATGCCTTTTATGTGTTCTTACGTGCCTGATATGCATAAATTAGGACTTGATGTTAGAAATATAAGGCTTTTAAAGAGAATAATGATATATTCGATGTCTTTGGCTTCCTCTTTAGTCTTCTGGGGATAGCTAAGAAAAAAAGATATGTATATTAGGTGGTATTATAGAAACCTAATATCAAAAATTTTCCCGATATCCAGACCGATCCCAAGTCAGGAAGAGGAGCGCGAGAATCTCGACATGTTCTGGTCAAAGGAGTTTCTGGCCCCCCAGCAGCCCTGACCTCAACCCCTGCGACTACTACTTGTGGGCGTCCTTGAGAGGGACACTAACAAGCGTGCTCAACAACACTGTGGACTCCTTGAAAAGCTGCCATTATCCATGCAGTGGCCAAATTGTCCAGGAAACAGGTGGCTCATGCTGTTGGAGGTCCAGGCACCGTGGGAGGCTGTTATTGTGAAAGGAGGAAGTTGGATTGAATAATATTTAGAGAAAAGTCATTTAAATTGTGTGATATGAAAAAATGTCAATAAAAGGTTTTGTTCTTGGATATGAGTATGTTGTTTCCGGTGCTAAAAAAAGTCTAGATTGCCCTGCACATTAGAGGGTAATATAGAAACTATAAGTTTAGATATCAAACGTTGCACCCCGCACAAAGTTATTAGAAACTAATTGATTGAATAATGGATCTTTGTTTGCCCCCCTTTACCCCACACCCCCTCAATCCTCAAATTGTCTTGAAAACTTTTTTATTGTCGCATTTGCAAAAAAGTTACTTTTTTTTGTACATCAGACAACAATTTTATTATTTATTTATATCTACGACAAGACATAACCAACAAAACTTTCAAAAAACCAATCTTTATAATTAAATTTTAACTAAAAAACATTATAAACTGTAGGGGGAAATTTGTAGGGGGCTCTTAAGATATTGTGAAAAAATAAATTAGTATTAATAAAAATACCAATAAGTAAATAAAAAAAGTTACTTATCCAAAATTGAGATTTTATCCATTTATGAGTTTGTTATTTAATTCAAATTTTCATAAAATAATATGCTGCCAATAAATGAACATAAGTGTGTCGGCACCAACCATTTTTTTAAATAACAGCTCCTACAAGGGTTCTTTTATGATTTAAAAAGGAAAAATAATAAGAGTTCTATCATGTTTTAAGTAATTTTTACATATATTTTTCTCATTTTAGGTTTCATGCAGTAAGTTTTTGTTTTAAAATTAGCCATATAAAATTAAATGGTATCTTTAAAAGTACAACTTACGCCATCTGGATTTACCCGTAGCTGGTTAGTCTGTCATTGTATACAACTGGTATACATTTCATAGCAAATGATTTACGCAAATCATATAAGAGTTGGTACGTTTTAAATGTCAGTGTGCTTTGTTTATCTGTAGGAATATGGTGTTCAAGAAAGAGTTGGTTTTGCAACCAAATTATACAAAAGAATATGGTGATGTTTGTCGGATACATCTACAAGGAAATCGATAGGCCCCCCTTTACCTTTCTATCATGCTATCGGAGGCACTTTGCCGAGAGGAGTACGGGAGGGAATCGTTTCTCAGAAGAGTACTAGTTCGGCTGGAACAATGTGTCAAGACGATGGAAGAGGGTTGGTGTTGAAAATAGAGATTTAGATCCGAGGGTCATTATGGCTAACAACCAGGCTGAAAATTGGCTAGATACAGAGGTCGCCACATCCTCCTAAACTGGGGGTTTATCCGTCCAAAAAGGATTGGCTCATCGTGACATCTTCAAAATATCCGTCAAAATACAAAGTGGAGGCCTGCATTGCAAAAGTGCAGAGAGTGATTACGCTTGCAGATCACAAGTAGACACATCCCTACAGGCATCGTTACCTGCGTTAGGAAAGTTTAAATGTCTGGAATAACATTTTATGATTAATGCTATTCGTTTCTGTTTTTTTATCTGATTTTAATTTTTTCGCATTGGAAATTTAGATAAAAGTTTAATATTTTATTTTTATGATATAAAAAGGAAGTTGTGATTCAAAAAAAAAATGGGTGATGTTGTCCATCCGTACACAAGTTTACGAGTGTTTCGCCGATTTAAATCGGGTAGAGAGACGCTGGATAATGATGAAAGATCTCAGAAGTTCCAGAACCGGGTTAGGAAAATGAAACATTCAAAAAGTGTTTAAAATTATCAAGAATAACAAATAAATCTGACAGGAAAGTTATTGAAATGGAATTAAGTGTTTCACATAAAAAGTCTAACGTGTTTTGACCAAAGTTTTGCGGTTAAAATAGGCTGGGGTTTACCACTCTTGGAACGTTCACGCCTTTCTATCCTTTGCTGGATGAGGCTCACAAAAAAAAAAGTTGTTATTCAAATGAAAAAAAAAATAATGTTTTAACAACAACTTGTTATCATCTTAAATTAGTCTCAGAAATTGTTGACAATTATAGCTCTTTTATACATTTCAAATAAATATGATTGTCATGAACACAAATGTAACAAAAAAATACAAAACTATAAAATATTATTAGAAAATAAACCTTGAAAGGATTTATACTATTTCTATTATTATATTCGTTCTTTAGAGCCTTTTTAAGCAATTCTATTTAAATTCTAAACAAAATTTATTATATTAGAGCTAGCTAGAAATCGTACAAAATATTGTTAAAAATTGACCATTTGAAAAAATATGATCAAATATAATCATTCTGTAGATATCATCTCACAGTTTTCTGATCAAAGCTGACTCTTTGTGTTATAGATGGAATTTATATCGAAAAGTATAGTCACTGACAATTTAATTCAGAATAATCGGAATACAACTTAAATAGACAATCGATAGATTAAAGTGAATTGAATCCTTTTCACTACTCAATCCGCATTCACTACAAAAATCACTTCCGCTATAAAAACAAATTTCTAATTATAGAACAATAATGAAAGGATAATGATAATACACTTCTATGACAGCTTCATCTTCCTTAGAAGCTGATGTAGTAGCTCTCATGGAGGCTGTTGACTTTTTTGGGTAAGTATTTCGGGAGATTAGGGAAAATATGAGACACTATGTTGTTTGAGGGCTTAATTAACGTTTTTGAAGCTCATTATCATTTTATTTGGATGTCATGAAACGTGAAATAATTTGTCATATTGGTTAGAATATCGAGAAATCAGAAATTTGACATTTCTGCCAGATAATCAACACCTTGTTCGCAACTTGTAATTATTTTTTGAAAAAGTCGTCGATAACTTTTTGCAACGTGCACATTTGTGTATCGATGTAAGAGTTGAAATATTAATAAATAGCCTAATGATTTGTTCCTTAATGTACATTGTTTATTGTAACGTATGGTTGCTTTTGATATAAAATTTGGACAAATCGCACCATAACAGACATTATTTGCTTATACATAATTATTAATGTCTTACTAATACAATTATATACACTAGGATGATTCTTAGTTAACTATTTCGGATTTGAGACCTGGACTCCCCTTAGGATTTACTTTAGTGCATAGAGATCATCTTGTAATGTTTGAACGAAGTCGAATAATGGGAAGTGTCTCCTAACCAAAAGTTATGTAGTAATTCTCCCCATCCGATCGCCTCTTATGTCTCATAATAAAAGCTTATCCAACAAACATTCGTGCAAAATGTAGGAGTGATTCAGGGATTCCAAATAAGCTTTGGTTTTTATGTACGTCTAAATTTAAACGATATTTACGTTTTGAAATAGCACGTTATGGGTTATCTTCCAATCTGTAGATGTAGTTTTATATAGGTATACCAATATTATTACTTTACTGATATTGTATAGGATTTGGGATATCTTTGTCCATTATTTTATTACTAAATATAATTTTTATAGTCATATTTTATGACTATGCAAATATTTATGTACCTTGTCTCATACACCACATAGGGAAAGCTATTTCGTGTCCCTGTTGAATGTTATACAATCTGATTAATCATCCACAAGGTATTAAAAGCTAGTAATGCACACAAATACGATGCAACAGATAGTGAAGCTAATTATGAACTATGGTTATAGTTGTATTTTTTTATTATTATCATCTGTTTATATATCGTTTTGTTTATAAATTTTATCATGAACTATTGAATAAAAAAAGATATGTAAGTCAGGTTATTGAAATTTAAAAAAAGAATATAACCTTAAAAATATATATCAATAAAAACCTGTTAATAATGCTCTATTACGATTTTTTATTATTTAAAATGCACACCATGTAAGGAGGCCATATACATAAATTTAAAAAAATTAAACGAAAGAGTATACACTATTTATTATATCACAATAATAATTTAAAAAAATCGGAACTGTGTCAAATTAACCGCTTAAAATGGCGACTTTTAATAGCAATATTTTCTTATTAGCCTGACATTAATCAAAATAAATGAGCATTTACAGTCTACTTGATCCTAAAGTATAAAGAAATATTAGATTAACCACAAGGGATTAAGAACGCAAGGAACATAGTAGGTTTAAAGACTGGAATTGGATATCGTATATCGATATAGTATTAGTATGACACTATAATGAATGGCGCTATGATATGATGTGTGTTCAATTAAGCTCAGTAGAGTGTCTGAAATACAGTTCAGTTTTTTAAAATGATATAGTCATTCAAAGAAATATGAAAACTAAATTGAATAGCATACTTTTTCAAATCGAATAAATTCCAGGACACAGTATAAGAAATAAAAAAGTTACATTCAAAGAAACTTTGAATGTTTATTTACCATACTTACCACACTTTCAACTAAATGCACGGACATCATCAACGATGTCCCCACTCCCCAACGATGGTACTGAGTTGAAGGAAGAGTTGATGGAGCTTCAACCCTCTTAATTCTGCCCTGGACGGCGTCTTAGTGTATTGTTTATTTTTATTACAACCTCATTTTTTTATCATACTTAAACCTTTTTTATATTTACCTGTTTTCTTGTTTTAATCCATATGATTACATTATTTTTATTGCATACATTTTGTAGTGTGAATTTTGTGTAAAAAAAAAAAGTTTATTTACCATACAATATTTTTGTGTTCATATTTTTGTTTGCGATTTCAGTCATTTTCATTTATTGAATGCCATGTTTTCCATGATTAACTATCATAAAATGAGAGCCTAAGCATGACGTAAATAAAATTGTTCAAAGTATTGTTTTATGAAGGATTTGCCCTTACTTCACTTTCTTATAAAAAGAAAAAATCGACTATTCTTCCTGTCGTTCGTGAATCATGTATAAAAAAGACCTAGAGTAATTGCGTTGTAAGAACATAACTTAGCATTGTAGTTCATTTTTTATTTGCTCTTGGATGAGGGCATATTATAGGTATATATATATACAGGATGGGCCGCTTAAAACGAGACACCTTCAAAACCGTCTATAATATCTGTTTAATCCATTTTTTCCCCTTCAAATTTGGAGGTTGCGTAACCAACATCCATTCTTTCACTTTATAAAATATATAAAGTAAACAAACTTGATAGTTTCATAATCATGGCGAATAGAGAGGAAAAAAGAGTTGCCATTCTTGCTCTTTCCGCGCAGGGACAAAATCCTTCCGAAATTAGTAAGAATCTAAGGGTTTCAAGGCAAACTGTTTATAGAACATTGGAGAGAGTACAGCAACTGCACTAAGAGGATGAGAACTAAGCCAGGAAGACCTACCGAGACTGTGGAGGCTGTTAAGATCGCCATCAACGAGAAGAATGCCAAAGCAACAGTAAGGGGGTTGGCTCGTGAATTCAACATGCCAAGGACAACCATGAGACGGTTGGTGAAGGATGATCTTGGTCTTAAGAGCTTCAAAAGAACTCCAAGGCATGCCCTTAAGTCTACTGATAAGGAAAAGAGGGTTGCTGGAGCCAAAAAGTGCCTTAATCAACTGAAAAAAAACCTAAAGAAGTTGTCATTTACATCTTGATGAGACCCCCTTTTCTCTTGGCGAGATGGTAACCATGGACACTGGATTCTACATTGCTGAAGCTTGTGGAGATGCAGATGACACTACTGTCCACTATGGAAAGGAAAGGCACTTTGCCAACCTGCAAGTCATTGCTGTGGTTGGCTCTGATGGTCAGAAGTGTGACCTCATCTTCTTGGAGGATGGGCAGAGGCTCAATTCCTTCACATATGTGGAGTTTTTGAGAAGAAAAGTCTTCCCGTGGGCAAGAGCAACATATGGAGAATCATGGTGGCTTCAACATGATGGTGCAAGTTGTCATACATCTAAGTTTACCCAGCAATTCTTAAGAACTGAAGCACCTGGATTTTTCCCTAAGGAGGCATGGCCTCCTCACAGCCCAGATGCCGCACCTATGGACTACGCCATATTTGGGCGTTTAAAGAGCTCCCTTAGTGGGACTCATTTTAAGTCCAAAACACCATCTTAAAACGGCCATCATGGATGCCTGAGCCAATTTGACCAGACCTTCATTTCCAAGAGCTGCCGGAAGTTCAGGTCTAAATTGGAACGTATTATTGAACATGATGGAGGATGGATAGAATAAAATATTTATATCCCTTCATTATCTTGAAAATGAATATAATAAAAATATTTGAACAAACCTTTCTCAAGTTATGGACATTGATATTATTAAAATTGAGTGTCTCGTCTTAAGCGGCCACCCTGTATATATATTAGGGTTTTCTTATTTTCAATGTTGAATTGTTGCAAACTTTGTGGATCTTTTGATATTAGAATATACATTACCATTTGTTAACGGCAGTTATTATAACCTGGATAGAAGAAAAAAAAGAAGGGAAGAAGTGGGGGCAAAATACTCCCTCCTTCTCTTTCTCTTTCTAATCCGGTAACACTAACACAATTACATATGGTAATGTATATTCTCATACAAATGATCACTTTTTGGGGGCGAGTACGTCTTTGCTTATATCTCTAAAATATAGCGATTTTCAGAACACCAAACATATAAAATGAAAGCTTGGTTAACAGCTAACATATTTTGGTATACTACAATCCTATCATTAATAAGTAGAGAGTTATATGTACTTAACAAAAGCTATCTCGCGTACAAAATGACGCATATAATGGTTTAAATGCGTCAGAGACAAAGTAAAATTTTGAGAGGATACCTTGACGCAAATCTAAGAACCATTATTATTTATTTTTTTCATATCGATTTCTTATAGGTCAATACGGCTCTGAATCATATGATGTAAAGTTAGATTGTACTGAATGTCTGAATTGATGAATGCAGCAAGATCAATTTTTGGATTTATCATCCAAAGGTTTACTAAATTAACCCTTTAAACGCGGCTCCGTGAATTGTTATCCGATTTTCTTCAAATTTGAAATATAATCATCCTTTAACCTTATTTGAATGTACCCCAAACGAAATTAGCTGACTAAATTCTAAGTCATGTTTTTGGTATGTTCCACTTTTGGGAACGTTGGCGCTTCTAGTACTACAATTTTGTACATTTTAATATTGTTCTTTATTTCCTTTATATATGTATTTTTCAACATTTTTCATCGACAATGGAACTTTTAATTGTTGTAATAAATAGGACTACATACCTTGTACAATCTTTTAATACACTTTGTACATTGAATTATAGTATTTTTCTGATATAAGACACACCTTTCTTGAGTACATGATTACAAAAAAAAATTTATTCTGTCAAGTCTTATAACTCTAGTGGACTTAGAAATACTTCCTCCAAGAGGCACTCGATTACTTTGACGTTGTATCAGAGTCAATATCCCTCCTAAATTGTCGATGGCTCATTTTATCGTTTTGGTTGGCCAAATAATAACATTTAATACTCCCACAACCGACAAATTGAGTGGAAGAATAAAAAGATTCCACCACCGTTTTTGAGCATGTATAACTAGTCGCAAATATTTACCCCCCATTTCAGAAATATACACTCTAATTGTCTTCCTGGTTTTGTGTTTTCCGGATTAAATATCGAAATTCTATGGATATCCATCGGAGCTACACATCATCCAAATTTTATAGCCAAATCTTACTGACTTGTTCCTGATATAATTTTTTGCACCTAGTAATCCACGATATAGGATCATGGATTATCCACGCTAAGTTTTTCGTAAAATCCACCACACTGGAAACAATTTTCTTTTACCATGTCAAGGGTAAGATTTCAAAACTTCATATTTTTCTAATTGGGAGTTGCCATATAATTGTCAATGTTCAGTTACTTCAACAAGAATGGAGTCTTGATACTGATATTCGTCGTCATTTTCTTCGTCACTAGGTATATCCCGCTCACTATTCGTTGGAAAACCTAGAACCACAATCTCGATTTCCTTACTTTTGATGTTTTCGATCTCCTCTATAGCACAACTGAGGAAGTCATGGGGGATATTTTAATAGATTCTCTAAATCATTTGAATCATAAAATTAATCGAAATAAATTATAAATATTAATAACTTACTATTCAACTCTGTCATCCATTATAAAAATAATTATAATACACATTTGTCTTTTAGTTTTATGTACTTATATGTACTAACGTACGTAAACTAAAGGGAAACAAAGAATTATACGCAAACACGTAGAGCATGAAAATGAGTACCAATAGGCGCCAACGTTCCCCTTTTGGGAACATCATTTTAAAAGTCGATTTTAGTCTACTAAAATATTAATATTATTTAAAAAATTGTTCAATGCAAATCTTTAGTATATTTGCTTATCAAAATAGTTATAAAATAGTAATACTACCAGTTTTTAACCCTATTTTTCTTATTATCAAAAGATAAGTTCAAAACTTGATAAACTCGGTTTTTTCAAAGCACTCAAACTAGTATTAAAATTAGTTTTTCGTTTATTTACAAATAAAATATTTTGTTTTCTAAGCCTTAATTTATAATATAAACTCATTCAATTTTGTTTTTATTGAATATGACGCGATGCAGAACACTTCAAAAGTATGTTCCCAAAATGGAACGTTGGCGTGTAAAGGGTTAAGTACATATA
>CP045890.1:10609465-10633113 GCA_013387185.1 Caligus rogercresseyi
AAAAAATGGGACATAAAAAAGAACTAGCGTTCAGAAGAATTGAAAAAATCTATATAGAAGGAGCCTCTTACGTCAGATAAAAAAGAAATCTTCAATTATTTCATTATCAACTTACCAAAGAATTCTTGGATGATCCAGAATTGATTTTCCAGACCAAAATATTCAACAGGGTCTTGTTTTACTCATAGTATTTATAATGAATCATATTCAAAAAGTTTTATAAAAATAATATAAAGCCTCGGGCCAGACGGTATTAGAGGTTCAATTTCGTTATTGTGAATGAAGTCAACCCCTACTTACGCAGGATTGGAAAGGAAATGGAAACTAAAGGAGCCCTTCCAGCGCCCGCTTACTCACGGCAAGAATTTCAATCAGCCCAAGAAGGGAGCGGAAAACCTAGTTAGACATGGAGGCCTTTGACAATATTAAGAGGATACCGTATATTGGCAATGGGTATTTAGCACGACAAATAGAACCCATTTTAAAAAAAAGTCTTGGCAAGAGCAAAAAGGATTCCTAAAAAGAAGAAATATCGACTGATGTTGTCAAAAAATCAGGACTGCCATGGACTCCACGTGCCAGAGACAAAAATTTGAGCCATAATCGCAATCGATTTGGCAAAGCGTTCGCGATACTATTGCCATAATTTTATTTTCAAGCTGTGAAAAAGTTCTTCCCAAAAAAGTATTTTTTTTTTTAAAATTAAACTGTTCACATATATACAGCACATGTATATAAAAACGATGCTAAACGTATAAATACAAAAATAAACATTATAGTTTAAAATTTAGCATCGATCTTGAACAAACAATAAAATTTTATCTAATTAACAAGTATTAAAAGAATAAGCTGTAAAAAACAATAAAAATCATGCAAATTTCTTAAAGTTCTTGATTTTTCCTCTTAAATTTGGTAAAAGCGATGACTTTGCGTCGGGTAATATTTTATCAATTCAGCCGCGAATGTCCATGATGAACCGTCCAACGATGGGATTTGAGTGAAAAGGCAGCGTATCTACCTGCAGCTCCAAGCAGGATCCCTCTGATCTCTCCCGGTCTTATTGGTTCGTATTTTGAAAGTTTTTTGCTATCAAGGCCTTTGCGTTTAAAAGGGCAAAATCTAGCGCCTTCGTTTTGTCAGAGGTCTTCCTCCCTCTTGAGGAGAGCCCAAACAAAATTATGGTTCTCAAGCTGGATGACGACCTGTCGTCTAGGCCACCAACATTGAGGAAGCAAAACATTTTCAGTTGTACAATGGCTGGGCAATCAACGAATGCGTGACTTGTATGATTATATAGCATTCCGCAGTCTTTACAGGGCCTGTAGAATTTTATGAGTCCTGCCGAAATTTGAAATTGTGCAGTGAACTTTCTTCCATCACAAATGTTATTTAGTGAGGATAAAATCCTTTATTCATATGTGGGTGTAGTGAATATTTTTTTGTTAAAAAAGCACACACTTCTTCTTTATCACACTCAAAACCCATTGACATTTTTAAATGCCATGGGCATAGAGTGTTTAATCCTCTTGTCTTTCTTTGGAGAGGAAACAAGAACCTTCCATCAACAAAAAGAGACCCAGAGCCTATATCATGCAACGAGAGCACACTTTTGTCCAGTGCCATTTTTTCCATGGCAGCAGGATCTCCAAGGTTTTGAAGAAGGTTTTTTGTGGCAATTCCGCCGGATGATATCCACCACTGAGTCGTCAAGGAAATTGGGAGTACATTTCCATAAGATTCGCTGGGCTGCCCCCCAGAATGGGGATATATTTGACGTTATGTTATTGGTCAGGTCGACCCCAAATAACAGTGTGTATACAGAGGACCACTAGAAGCCAGTCTTCTCCACTCCACTGTAGGATGCTTGTGAGGCTAATGAAGATTTTAATATAAATTTTTGGAATTATTTTTCTCAATAGAGAAATCCTCCACCAAGAGCTGCTCTCGGACGTTTAATGGCTTCAATATACGATTTATGAAAAAGGCTCCCAAGCCAAGAGTCTTCTTCTCGTATACAAAGTTCTGCTAGAAAGGGAGATGCTGTGGCTTTATACAGGACTAGGGGAACAATTCTCGAATTGTACAGGTCTATTCTCTTTTGAAGAATCAAACCTCTCCATTCGTTTATGTTTTTATGTACTGAGCATTTAACTTCGTCCAATTTGAAGAATCTATCCAGTTCCACACCAAGTCATTTCCAGATATAATATTTCCTTTTAACCTCCGATTTAGACCCTAAAGTTAGGTGTCGGATCCCAACGGCCTAATGGGAGGATTAGAGGTCTTACTTTGGTTTATCATTAACCAGCTCGTTGGCCAAACTTTTCAAAGTGGTTAAGGAGCACTTCAATTCTTTTGAGCAATTGGAGCTCTGAATTGGCTTCGATATAGAGAGTGACGTCATCCGCTAGAGGTCCAGGATATGGCGTATCTCCTTGAATGGAAATACCAAATCCTTTATATTTTCGCAGAATGGTGGACAACAGGTCTTCTATAGCAGCAATGATAGCAGTGGGGCCGAGGGGCAGCCCTGTCGGCAGATTTTTCAATTCAATTAATGAATTTTAGGAGTTTAAAACAAATAGTATTTTAACTCCATACGCTCTCTTCTTTTTAACAGCAGCTCTACTATTGTTTTAGATGGCCTCCAAGGTGACCCTATAATTTTAGGAAAAAGCTGTAGACAAGGATGTCCAGTATCACCCCTCTTGTTTGTCGCTTCGATGGAACAATTAAACACTTTAATTAACCGTAAATATTATGGTTTTGGAGTGCAAATGGAAAATAAAAAGCACTTAATTGACCTCTACGCCGACGATGAACCTTAATGGTGCAAGGGAATTCGGAGGAACAGCTTATAAGGAGAATTGAGATTTTAGTTGCCTTTTTTGGAAAATTTTCAAACATAAGTGGACTTAACGTAAACGTGGAGAAGACCTCCATTCTCCTATTGTCATTTGGCATCCTGCATTTTCTTCGATTATAGGAGGGTGCAAGGTTGTTAGATCAGTGAATATTTCAGGTATTATGTGGGAATAAAACCGCCCTTCACTTTTAAATTTTGAAAGCCTAAATAGTCAAGCTTATAAATGGTGCAAGACATGGAGAAGTTTTTGTATACAAAAGCATATTGTTCTATACAATACAAAATTGATCTCTCAAATGATTCACGTATCTACTGCGATTCCATCAATAGGGGAAAATTCATAGAAGAAGAAGAAAATTGGTTGAATAAATTGTTTGACCAGAAATATATTCGTACCTTAAAAAAAGAAGAAGGTCTCAACTTGGTGGAGGCATGGTCTTACTACAAAATATTTACTTAAAATATTTTTACAGCCTCGCTCTGCACCCTGACATGGAATGGCGAGACTATTTTAGTGACCCTTTTATTTTTAAAACACTCATGTTGGAACTGACATGTCCAACTACGCGATAGCTCTATATTCAAAGGAGTTGGCAGCTATGCAGAGAGTAATATGGAGAAATTCACCCATATCTGACTCTAACAGTATTACAGATAATATTCGTCAAAATATTAAACGAAGACCCTTTTTTAATAGATAAAAGAAACATCAGAGGAATTGGAAAGGATTGCACTGATAGAAAAAAAGGCTAACGTTTGGCGACTTGGATAATATATCGTCATTCAAAACTGGAGGATTTTATTTTCCTCTTTTGAGAGGAGCTAAACAACATATCCATTGACTCCTTGGCATCGCAAGTTCCTCGTTAAAGACCCCCACTCAGAAAGAGCAGATGAAATTTCAAAACCCATTTATCCTCACTGGGTTTACCTGGAGGATGGAGGAAAAAAATATTGGTGTCACTTGTGGGAATTAATGATCCACGGAAATTACCTACTGCCCAATTACAAATCTCCGCTAATCTAATCAGATTTTCGGAGCACTGCAAGGATTGTGGATACATGTATGTGGACATCAAACACGCCTTCTGTGATTGCCCTGCTCCAGCAATTATTATAAATTTCATCACTTTAAATTCTTAGTTCAATCCAAACTTCAAAGAGGAAAATATGAGGGGCACTGTTCTTTTCGGCAGTTTCAACACAGGGAATCGCAGTAAAGAGGAAAATACCGTTAGGGCGTCGCTACTTAATTGCAAGGCTACATAGCGAAAAAGCTGATTGGAGGGGAAACCATCAATGCAAGAGATCTTTGGTCAATCATGGTTTTGGCCACCGCTCGTTACGCGGCATTTTCCTTGAGGATCCCAATGGTACAAAGTTCGGCCTGAAATCATGCTTCGGAAGTCATCAAATAATTCCCTTCTACTTCTCCCCTGCACACCAAATCCCTGGAAATAATCATCACAACAATTCAAGAAATTCAAGAACAATCAATGATATTTTATCCATATTCTTATATTATTCTCTGTTTTTAATGTGTTTTTTAAATATTTTATCCCGAGAATTTTATGTTAAAATTATTTGATATTTACGTTGCATTTGTTAGATACTATATCGTAAGAATTTTATGTTAAGAATTTAGTTATTTACATACGTTTGTGTTTTAAGGTTTCTTATAGGAAAATATTTTAAACTATAATGTTTATTTATGTTTGTATTGAACACAATTTTCCTTTTATAACTATTATATATGTATATATTTTATGCACGTTATAATAATAAAAACCTTGCTAATGGAAACAAAATATTTAGGCTATTTTTCTTTTACATTCATTTAAGACTATGAATAATTAGGAATGAAGGATATCCCTTTAGACTCCGTCCTAGAAAGCGAAATAAAAGAGTGTAAGTAGTAAACAAACAGCTTGCATTATGTAATAAGACGGATGTTGAGATCGGAACATCAAATCAGAGATAAGAATATCAGATATTCAGCGCTTGGGCCTTTATCTACTTTATCTGTATGCCTTTCACGAGTCCCCTAATGGATTCTTTTGATATCAATATTATGTCAATAAAATAATGCAACCTATCACCTCCGGGATATAATTAATGCTCCTATTGTTTATTATCCGTGCCGATATATGCAGGCTCCATCTGACGGAGAAAAATAGTAAAAAATAATAATTTGCCAAATAAAAAGAGATGTTTATTGTATGTTTGCGATATTTACCATAAAAGTAACCTTGATATAATGTTATTAATGTTTTTTTTGTGTGTAATCGAGTATATTTTGCCATAGGCCATATTAGTTACATTTGGAACTAGTCTAAAATAAATATATAAATAAAAACAGTAAAAATATGTTTAAAAGAAAAAAACTAAGAATAAATAAAATAAATATAGCATGGATTATGTGGGCACGCTGCGTCCAATGGCCTAGCTGCGGTCCTGGCAGCGTGAAGGGTCGTAGCCGACCTCAAAGCCTTATATATGTTCCACACCGATATTGCATGACATGCAAAGGTAACCGTCTCTCTTCCGAGTGGATACGCCACTGGAGTGGTGGACCTCATGGGCCTCCTCGGGAACCACGCCCGACGAAGGGGGCTGCGAGGGAGGAAGGCCTTCCTGGAGTTTTTTTACTTGCCAATGTAAAATTCATTCATCGCAGTTGCCGTCTCTGCACTGTTTAACGTGGGGATTCCACTCACCTCGATAAAGCTGGGAGGGGAGCACTTAACTTGTCGATAGCCTCATTGCGAGGCGCCGGAGGACCTGGGATCATTGCAGCTCTTGTGTAGCCTGTTGACATTCGTGCGCACCCTATCGCGTTTACATGGATGAGACTTGGTCGCGAATTTGTATCTGTCATATTAGTTTTAAAAAATACTACAACTACTTTTAATACATTTATTTATAATACATATATATTTGTAATGTAAGAAATGCTTTAACATAAAAAAAAATATATAATATGTAGAAAATAACAACTTACTTGTTCCGTTCTACAAATGACTTCATCATTTCAAAAATGAATAAATCAATATTTTTAAAACCATTCAATGACGAGATCTCTCCTCCTCCCTTCTTTCTCGCATATGTGCAACTTGATTTCAAGGAGTTACGTAATATCAATTCAGTTAATCCTATTTGATGCACGCCATCTCATCATATTTGGTTGTCATGAGAGCCATGGCAAGGGGGGGGGGAGGGAGAGAAAGGGGAACCATCTGTGAAAGGTATTTTCCTTCCTGGTCATGGTTGCTTCTAAAAAACAATATTGCCATAAACTCTAAATCTATATAATAGCTAATTTGATCTTGGTGTTGTTAGCAATATGTAATTACATTTTAAATTATTTATTCAACAGAGTTGGCACTAATGATTGATACTCGGTATAACACTTGATCGGTAATATCGTCGGTATATTGTATTATATTATATATATATACATATGTATATATATACTGTATATCATATCATATACGTTTTTCTTGGCGGACTGGTCCCTCATAGAGGTGCCGGGATCGTCGTTGATCCTCTCCTGGAGCTCGTGGAGAAACTCTGGAGTCCTCTTTTTGTTTTTGGACTGGTCTTGAGTCTTCCTTAAGGGTGTTGCATTGTCATTGGATTCATTAAACTCTGTGCCACTCGATAGACAGTGGTTTTGGAAGCTTCAGGATCATTTCTTTGGGTGCGCAGTCCGCTCGGAGGGCGATCAAATTGGCTACTGGCAGTCTTGTTTTATGACATTTTTATCTGAAAGATGACAACCAACTGAAATCAAAACATTGTTTTTAAAGTAATCAAAAAAAGGGTTCCCAAGTTATGGCCCTTCAAACTTTGGGCCAATTGTAGCTCCCACATTGTATATATATATATATATATATCGGTTGTAGGAAAATTGCCCGAAGGATAATTGCCAGAGGAAAAATTGCCAGAAGGGAAATTGCCCTAATGGAAAATTGCCCGAAAGGAAAAATTGTCCGAATATATATAATTTGTTTTAGAACCAAAAGAATTATTATTCCCAAAGTAGCTAGTTATGCAAAAGAATAGTTACTTGAGGTGATTAAATTTGGAAAACTACATTCTTAATGTAAGAATTTAAGCATTTTATATTAAAACAAATGATTTTAACTTCTCAACTCAAAATTCTATAATCGTAAAATATAATATACATATTCCTAAAACAGTTTTAAATTATAGGCCAGAGACTTCAAATAATCTTTTTTGTCATCAATACTGTTATAATTGTTAACAATGTTTAATATTTTAGAATTATTTGAGCATATTTTTATTTTATGGAAAACATCTCCTCTACGAATTTGAACAATTTTAGACATAGACATTGTCTCTTCTTTTTGTAGAATCGCTATCAGTTTCCAGATATTCGGATGATTACATCCAATGGTTTATTGAGTGCATTGTGGTATCCTTCTACAGAGTTGTTTGTTCTGGGTTCTCCAGATAATACTCTTTCATAGACATTCCACATATGAATGGGGTATCTTGGTGGATGCCTTCTCCTATTATTAATTCTTCCTCTTAGAATTCCAATATAATTGGACTCAAAATACGAAATAAATTATATTGGAATAGATTCATTTTATGTGAGCTCTTCAAAACTTCAACAACATTGTCTAGAGGTACAAATGCAAGCAAAGATAACATTTTAATTTGAAGACTAAAATCTCCTTCAGAATGGTACCGATTTTTGTACCCAAGTTCAATAATTTTTTGTATAAACTCTGTGATAAATGAAAAAAGCAACCATGAAGTGAAGTTTCCGGAAATACATCTTTTAAACTATTAATGAAAGCCATTCATAATCAATAGAAATTGGTTGCTCAACAACAGTTTCTTTAATTTTTGAAATAATAGTCTATAAGTAGTTTCTGACTTGTTTGGTAGAAAAATATATATAATCTGGGTACAGCGATGGATGTTTCAATGTATATGTGAACAGTTACAATTTGGTAAAAAAATCAGGGGTTATTTTGAATGTACCATCAATGGCACATTTCCTATTATTCGTCAAATCTTGAAGGCCTGAATTCGTCCCAAATATGAGGATTCGACTTTGATCCTCCTCTCCAGAGTCATATAAAAGAAAATTCTCCTCAGAATTTTCTTGAGTTTTGAATCGGGGTGGAATTGAGAATCCCATGCGATATTGTGGAGATGTTGGGAAATTTTCATTGATGGTCTGCCATCCTCTAACACTTCTTGCAATATTCGATAATGTTGGTAATTGCGCAATTGTAATTTCATTGCTGTTTGAAATAGCTGTCGAAATTGTTGATCGTGTTGTTTGTTGAGGGTTCTTTAGAGATGCTTCCTTAAGTTCTCTTGAAAATTTATGGAGTCCACTTCTGGCTTCGTCGATGCATGTTAATGTTCATTCACATATTTAACAATTTCAACTTCAGTTGAAGATTTGGTGTGAATTTTTGCTCTACAGTTCTTTGCTTCCTTTTGCAACATTCCCAATAAATAGTTCCACTATTTTTCCGATTTTTGTAATACCTATTGATATTCATCAACTAGGATCAATCAGTTTCTTTAACTTTTGATAAATTCCGCCATATCTTATTTCGATAGCAAACTGATATATACTGACTAAAATTCTCCTATAGAAACAAAATATAAAAAAGACAAGTTAAACGCACTAATGCAGATTTGCATGAGTTATTTAAGTATCGGCAGTGAACATCATCACATTTTGAGTGCTGGCGGTACCAGAAATCGACCCAAAAAATTTAGTTATAAATTTTGTTCTAAGGGGCTAACATGACTTATTCATGCAACGGTTTCAATAACTCATTTTTAGCTTAAATTAAGGCTTGATACCATCACATTTTGAGAGCCGGTGGTACCAAAAATTAGGTTTTGAGGGGCAACACGAATTATTTTAGCCTACGAGGTAGAAATTATCACGTTTTGAGGTCCAGCAGTACCCCAAAAACCCTAACATTTTGGGTATAAACTGGAGTTCTAAGGGAACTAATATAAGGCTTTGGGCATTTTGGGATTTAAAAAATACTAAAAAAATTAGGACAATTTTCCTTTCGGGCAATTTTCTGTTCAGGCAATTTTCCATTCGGGCAATTTTCCTTCGATCGGGCAATTTTCCTTCGAGCAATTTTTTCGGGCAATTTTCCGCCTACATATATATCTGCTACGAACATCGATTATTTTTAATTGAAAAAACAACTATATTAATTCAACTGACTGCAGGGTTTATGTCTATCGTTAGCAGTAGATTGAAAAGTGATTGCAAATGTATTTATATGAGAATCTCGATTACTACAGAAGTGTATCACCCTTGTGATAAAAAAATCGTTAAATCTACCGGTACTTCCTTCTATTTATACATTCATAAAAATCTACCATACCGACTAAACACAGCTTGTTCGACATCTGATATCGACGATAACCTTTTCTACCGAATCCTAATATATATTTTTGAAAAGTAAAATTAATCTGAAAATAAATAAAAAAAACATGCCCACAAGAGTAATTGACACTTTTATATATCAGACTAAGGAATGAACTGTTTTTTTCACGTAGTATATCGCTGATAAAGTTTATAGTTCAATAACTAAATACTCAAAAACCTCAGCAGAACTCCCGTAATGGTTCCAGGGTTCGGGTCCAACAATCAAAAATGGTTCACAGTTCTCTTGGTCATAGTCGATATTATTGTTTGATATTCATTTCTGATAATTTTGATTCGTATTCACACAGATTTCGGCTGTGGATGATTTTAATACCGACCTGACATAGAAAGAGAAAAAAAACTGAAAACATAGAGACATCTCTCTGGCCTCTCTTTTATTATAGTATTAAACCTCACAAACCTCTCCCTTTTCATAACAAAGCTGTTATCATTATTATTGCGTTACATTAAACAGCTTGAGTTATTTAACTCTAGAGGAGGAACCTTGATACGGAGTTCCCCCCTGTGTCCGGAGTCACTTATTCGACAGGATTCCTGGACGAGAGGAACTCCATCGTCTCTTGTCGGGACTGACTTGTTCTTATGGTAAGTAGTTCAATGCCTCCCTCGTCACGGAAGGCTCTCTAGGCTTCCTCTCAAAGCTTATTAATTCTCTTAGCATTTTTCTGGCCGATTTGACGACGAAGTGAAGGAGGAAGACAGTAAGACCGCCCCTCATAATTCATCTAGAAGATAAAAGAAATAGCGCATCAAAATGTATTGAATTTTTTTGTAATAAATGTAAAAAATTATAAAATAATTATTAAAAAATCTGTTACAATTTTTTTTAAAAGGGAGAGGTTTGTGAGGTTTAATACTATAATAAAAGAGAGGCCAGAGAGATGTCTCTATGTTTTCAGTTTTTTTCTCTTTCTATGTCAAGTCGGTATTAAAATAATCCACAGCCCAGATTTCTACCCTTCCAGTAAACCAAATAGGCAATCAAAAATCCTAGTTTGATACATTGTTTATGAGACGAATAATTTAACAAGTTAAGATTTGGTTTCCCGGCGAGCCCTGATGACTCCATTGCCTTGTCGTCCCAGTTGGACCATACCTCTTTGGGTTTGTTGTTAAATATGTTAATAATACGCCAAGTTGAGTTTATAGGGAGCTCAGTTTGTGTGTGCTGTATTCTCAGTAGGAAGAGCTGAGTTATTATTAAAGTTATGTTACGTAGAAGTCAGTGAGGCGTGAGGGTACTTTTTATGGACGTGGAGTGTGCCCGAGGAGGGTGAAGACTACTTAATATTAAGAAGAAACATGTAATATGAAAGAAGGGGATGATGTCCTAGAGAGAGAGATCCATGGCATTATGTATCGCAGTAATGGGATTATCAGTCAATGGACCAGATCAATATAATAGCTATGGAGTACATTTGAAAATATATAGATATGGGTACATAGAGGCTGTGCTTAAGACATAGAAAGCCTGAATCATATAAGCTGGTCGGATATAAACTTATATATTCGAGATCTAAAAACCCATATCACATAAATTGAAATCCTCGACAATTCTAATTGAAGAGGGATGATCTAAAACGATAAACACTGTCATTATTAAGTGAACACAGAGGACGGAGGCAGATTCTGTCTCTCAGTAAAATGAGGGAGTGCGATAGCCGTGTGTGTTAAGGTGTGTTCAACTCTCAATGTTGGGGGCGGTGGTTCGAATCCCGATAGGGGAAGGCCAGTTTTGGTCTACCTCATTAATAAGATCCTAGGTTCGATAGGCAAATTTTAATGCTATAATGCTATTTATATCCAGTCGGATAATGCAATTCTATCGAACCATATGGGCAAAAAAATGTATGCAAACTATTAAAGAGGTCTGGGAATGCATAGTTCTTCTCACACTGTCTTATATAGATATTCTTGAGGTACAGTGATCCTCTCCCCCTTGGTTGTCGTTGTACTATTGGTGCAAACATCTGCCGACGTTAATAACGACTATTTTAACCCTGGCAAATTATTTTGTCTTGCAATTTTAATATTGAAATATAGATTTTTGTTTAGAATATGCAATTAAAGCACGTAGCTAATGACAAGTTATAAACTCTTGCTACAAAATAAATTGAATACTTATTTAGCTTAAAAATAAAAATATAGCTAAGGAGTCACTTCAAAACCTTTAAAATAATGGAATTTGCCGCCTTTTTTAAACATCCATTTATAATTCCTATTATTAATGATATTTTATCCGTTTGCTATTATATCTGGTATTGCGAGATACGAATCCTTTTGTCATTCTACTTTTTTTAAAACCAGTTCTAAGTTAATATCAATTATATTACTTACCAGACCTTTTCTACAGCCTAATGAACCTTAGTTTTTGTTGCAACACGTTTTGTTAGCTTATCTAATGTTATTTTCATTAAAACAATCATCTTAATGCTCCAAAATCGAAGAGTCTTCGCAGTTTTCATCTGGAATTATAAAGTGCTATTTGATTTATTTATCTATTTGACCTATATGGTTCGGTAGTAGTGCATCCTTGTTGATAAGAATAATCATTAACATAGCATTAAAATAATCCCTCGAAACTAGGATCCTTTCAATGGAGTAGATCAATAATGACCATCCTCCTTCGGGGTCGATCCTTCGCTCGAAAAATATAAATATCTTTCAACATATATTATATAATTCAATATAAATATATATATACAGTACAATTTTAATTGGTTTTGTTTTATACCACCTAAGATATAGTCGTACACTATCAAGGTAAATAGATCACAAAGTATGTTCATTTCTTGTTTGCGTGGATAGTGAAACGTCAGTAATCTATTATTATATATGTTTTATCTTCATTAAACATAATTTTATAATGTTGTTCTTCTACGGTAGTTTGAATGACGTCACACCGGCGAGCGAAAAAGCCAGCTGTCTTGGTAATAGTGACCTACTTGTATTTCGATTTACTTTGACAACTCTAACAAATACTAAATACTATACTTTAAAAAAGACGAGGAAAAAACTCTATGTAATCCTTGTTAATTTGCTTTAAGGATTAAGAAATGCTATTCGAATATTTTGTTATTGAAAGAGAATATGATATACTTGCACAAACCATTAATATGTAGGAAAATGACTGCTTTCACGATGAGGAATTTATATCTAATTAAAAAAGAGTCTGAGACTTAAACCCAATGACAACTTAATATTATTATTTATAGAAGATGTCTAAGACATTTTCATCATGACCCTCGCTTTCTAGAAGCAGACGTATGTACACTGAGGAGAACGGATTAATTTAAATGTCAACTTAGAAGGGACTTATAAATCCCCCTTCTGACACGTTCTCGTCCCACTGGAGCGAAATTCCTTTGAGCTTCTCTTGGCTCCAAACAAAATTTTCTATGCAATACGATGATTCCTTGATATCTCATCATTGTATTCCATCCAATTTTTTTGGGTGAATGAGATCTCTGTGAACAAAAAAAAAGAGTTTTAATTAAAATTTTAAAAAGAACAAAAGATAAAGGTTCATTTTAATAACACAAAAATCCTTCCTTGTCTGAAGTTGACGCTTTATATAATGGGGGGAGTATTCATCAAGTGTCAAAGGATATATATGTAAGGGGTGGTGGGAAGAACTAAAGAACCTAGAAGGAAATATATCAACTATAAAAAATAGTTTGTTTCTGTTTCTTTCGTAATCACTGACGTCAATGCTACACAAAGTGTTGTATCGGTCCTTATCAAGGACCGAGGACTGCAGTCCAGTCCGATTCGGTCCTGTCCAGTCCTTTTTGTCGGTCCTTAGAAAAGGAAAAATGTGTTTTTTTACGTCGTAGCCTACGTCAGGTTGTCAACATCTCGTAATGCTATGAAAAGGAAAGCCCTTTGTATGAGGAAAGTAACATCTTCAATGAGCTGATGAAAATATAACATTTTTTACTTACGTTATTAATAAGTATAAATATTGGTTATTATTACAACAATAAATATTCGATGTTTTAATACTTAAAAATTACATTATAGTGGTTTAAACGGAAGAATTGTGAATTAATTATTTTTACAGAAACATTTAATGAGTAATGACCGACGATGAGTACACTGAAAAGCCTATAGTATGATAAAAAATGTTTCCAAATTGTCTAATATAAATACTATTAACCCCTTTTGCTGTTATTGAATTAAGGCCCAGTATAATAAATATAAAAAATAATATTAGCAGCTAGAACGTATAAAATAAATACTCTTTCAACATTTTATGAAAAATAAAGGACTGATAAAAGACAATCTCAAGGACCGACCCCAAGAACTGACGGTCCTAAGGACCGATCCAAGGACCGATAGTCCTAAAGACCGATCCCAAGGATCGATAGGACCGATAGTCCTAAGACTGGACTGGACCCGGACCAATAAATTGGGATCGACACAACACTAGCTACACAGTTTATAACATCAGGTGTAGAAGAATTTCTAAATAGGAGTCTGCCCAGATGTTCTGTCTTCTGGGAAATAGTCTTAAAAATGCATGAAAACATAGCGCATAAGTAACTTGATTGGAAGACTTAGGTAATTTGTAAATGATGCAATCAAGATCTTTATTGTAGCCTGACCTATGATTTTGAATTACTCATAACTATCAAAAGATTTGCTCTGGTTGTTCTATAGTTGTCTTTTCTCAAATTGTTTCTTTTGAAAACACAAAAAATGATTATATAAAATAACTACCATGATGAAAATGCCCTAAAAAAACAACTTTAAAGGAATGAAGGACTGCATGACATTGCGATGAGCACTTACCGCCAGTCTAAACTCTCATACCAAATTTTCTATATCGGAAGTAAGATTTTAAAGTACAAACTAGCCCAAATTTGCGTCAGTGGATACATTTGCCTCACAGGCATCTCTTTAATATGGGAAAGGCCATAAGCCCAATTTGCCGACTCTGCGAGGAAGAAGAGAAACTCCGTAGCATCTGATCTTGATTGTCAGCCTGCAAGGCAAAAAATGATTGCCCTTAATGGAGAGATCAGGGAGCGATTTCTATCCTTCAAAGATTTATTTTTAGGTCATTCAAATGTTTATTCATAAATATGCTAATTTATAATAATAAATATAGTTAGTAGATAGTTTCACTACCGACTGATACCAGGATTAGGTTCCGGTGATGGAGGTCGATCTATGAGCTAAACAAATAAACAAACCTACCTAATAGTGAGAGCTAATAAATAATGAATGCCTTCATTGAGTATTTGGAACGTTTGGAGATACATCATAGCTTCTTGTTTATAAAAATTGTATGGATTTGTAATTTGTTTTCTTATGTTTGACTTGTGTTGGAATATAAAAATATATCCACGGATTTCCATTAATATGAACCAATGCATGATTTGAGTAACCTTTTTCTTTTCCATCTTTTCTTTTTCCCGCTCTGTTTAAACTTCTACATACATCGCTTACTATTCTTTCTTTGTAAAACGTTCATTTCATAGGCATGGTTTTCCGTTGCACCCACCCTAGATAGTAAAGTTTTCGACTGATCCATGGCCATCAACATAAATAAGTTTCTAGGGCCACGAAACGCTAAAGAAATCAATATTAATTCAGAAGCCTTGAGGCATAGGTGTTATGAGTGGGCATTGAACTACTTACTGAAATAAAGTCAGCCCGACGAGTAAGGACGAGGGAGTTTTCTCTCGTCTACAAGTCCTGTGAAATACGTAATTTCGAGGGGGAAAAAGGATTCCAAATAGCCTTCGTTTTCTATCATACTGTCAAGACATTGAGATTGGTAGTTGTAAAAACTCTTGCAGTTATAAAATAATATAATAGTGAAATGTTGGTTTCCATATTTATACCGACAGCTGTTATTTATTTCTATCTCAAGACGGTAAACAAACAACCATGCTCAGACAATATAACGCCAATGACATGCATTCTGCTCTAAGAGACATCTAAAAACATTGATTCTCTTCAATAAAAAATATTTTGAGATGTTGTCGACTAAAGTGAATTTATATATTTCATCGTTTACGTAACTATTCCTAAATTCATAAAACTATTATCAAAAAATGTACTGTAAGTAATAATTACACTAGTTGAACTTACTATGAAAAGTATATCCTTCTAAAAGGAATGATGATTACTCTGGATAATATTAGGAATCGTGAGGAGAAACAATGAATATGTGTGTTTATAATTAAGAATTTTCGACAGCTGATATATAAAACATTTTTTTAATATTTCCATGGGTGTATTTCATTTGACTTTAAATATTCCTTTTCATTTGAAGAATTCATCATCTTAGTTGTCTTCGCAAATTTACCAATGAACTAATTCTTTAAGTTGGCAACCCCTATTTTCCTTCTTTTTCCTCAACTTATCATCAAGGTTAGGCTCCATGTATCGTCAAGGAGACCTAAACAAAACAAGTATTCATTTAGTGCCCTGTGCACGAGAAGATTGCTTTATTTATTTGTTACTCGTATGCTTTGTTTATATGTTTTTTTCCCCATATAAACCATACCAGACATTAATGTGTTATTAGTCAAATATATTAATAGTTAATACTGAAAATATAAATATATACCAGAATTATATATTACAAAAGGATTTGTAGCTTAACACAGATATAAGACCATAAGAACAGGCATTATATGCTTTCAAAGATTACATTCTTAGCTCTGAGTAGATCCTCAAAGGCCATGACTGAAGTGATTCAAATTGCTTTCTTTATTATTCACACTTCTATTTAAAAATCAATCATGTTAAGGGAAATGTCGTGTTGTGGTATTCTTATATGTATATTCTGATCAAGAACGTGTTACATTGAAATAGTGCAGAACTTCCTCAGTGTAAGATGAATCAATCAGATAAGGAAACATTCAATTTTTTCAAAGTGGGAGGGGGGGGGGGGGGGGGGGAGAAGGGCTCGATTTTCACTGGATATAATCAAGAAAAAAGGAAAGAGCACCCTTCCAGTCAAATCAATGACATATGTCATGTCTTAGACATTTATCCCGAGAGGTGAAGACGCTTTTTTTATGTTATCATTATTATTCAATTTCATGATAGGAAGAAGTTGATGTGTGAAGGAGTATCATCATCGCTATCTTCCTTTTACCCCCTCTATACTTTTTTTCTTCTTTCTTCACATAATATGTAAGTGCATTCATGGAAGGGGGGGTGGGGATGAAACTTGGAAAATCAAATTAAGATTCCTTTTTATGTTATTATTTTTATTCACTTCATTCATATATATATATATATATGATACTTGTTGACTTTCGTGAAAAATTGTAGTTCGTTTGTCGTTCACCAAACTATCGTTCTTCGTTCGTTGTCATCGTTATTTTTAAATTGAATCGTTTGTGTTCATTGTTGGTTTGTCGTTCGTCAGTCTGAAAAATCGACATTTTTTAGAAAGAATTTTTTCTTTTCCATTCTGAAAAAATGATGACGTTTTTTTTTAGAACTGTGAAATTATTGTCTTTTTGGGGAAAGGAATTTTCCCTTGTCGTTAGCAAAACTTTGTCGTTCATCGTTTGTGTACGACAACAAATGAACGGTTAATCAACAAGTCTAATATATATATATATATTTTTGACGGGACTTAGACATTAATAATCTGGAATGAATATGTTTAATTATACTTATTCAAAAAGTATAATTAAATCAAATAATTTTACAAAATATTTTTCGTTCATCAAACAACGGTGTGCAATAAAATAACGATTTAAAATCGGTCATCGCTAATTTTTTTTCTCCACTGTAAGATCTTTATTCAGCTTGAATGTATATATAAAAACAATAAAAATGAAACTGAATATAAAATAGGAAAATTTTGTTAAAAATACATAACATAAATAAACATAAATTTTTAAAGACTATCTTCATCCCTTATCCCTTGTCCAAAATGAAGAACGATAAACGATCAATTGTAAACAATGCTCTCTCCTAGACTAAATAAGTTTTGAAAGGAACTAATGTTGATTACTCGAAAATATGTACATTGCAAATTTATTTTCGTACATATTCGCTTATGTTATCACTAGCTTCTATTTTAATTATCCATTGTTTTATCTTACATCACAAGTTGAGCTCTGAGTTTTTTTATCCTTTAACGTAAGTTATTAAAAAGAGCTTGTTTTACCTATAATTATCAAAAGTCAAAATGAAGTTCCGCTCGCAAAAATGCTGCCGAAGCTTTTTTGTATGATGTGATTTAAAAACCTACTAGAGCCAGATTTTTTTAATATGGATATATAAGAAAATAACATGAAGTAGTCGATTCACGGAGCAAAGGATTCTCTTTTCCTGCGTTTTAAATGGATTAATGGAATACATATTTCCACCTAATTCTGAATAAAAAAACGATCCATCGGAAGACATAACTGACCCAAGACATTATCAAAAGTTGAGTGTTACGTCACAACCTCTTACGTCACTACTCTATTTGTATATAGTGTATATATGAAGCCAGTTCATAATATAGCATTCATAAGAATATACGTGTGAGTGCCTCTCTCTTATTCTCCATCGGAACTCCGGACGTCTTCCTGACACCATAAAACTTCAAAAGTGAACATCAGCCTTGCAAAACATTCTTTCGAATTTAGATTCACCACTTTGAAAGTATCATATTGGGTTTCTATCTAATCAACACCCCATAAAAAAAATCATCAACCTTATCAAATAAAAATTCAAAAATATAAGATTATCCGCCAAATCTCATGCATCAAGCCACCTTTTATATTTCCTTCTTTTATAATGAATCATGTCCATTCAAATTACCCCGCCAAATCATTCTTCCCCCTTCTTTTATCTCTACTTCACGCAACCTCTCTCACCCACACATAATGAACAATGATAAATGATTTTCTCACACAAGGTAGTCTCTTGGGAGCTGCTGCATCCATGTTGTACACATATAACAAGGAAAAGGGTGAATAATGAAGGGAAAAAAGAACTTTTAAAGAACAAAAATATTCCCTTGGCATATCTCTTTTGAAGGGTGGCGTGGAAAAAAGTAAGAGGTGTGTAAAAGGGAGGGATTAAGGTGTCTATTCGGTCATTCACACGGCTCTAATAAGTATTATTTGAGAGTCCAAAAAGAGGACATTTTTGAGCCATTATGGATCCATTGGAAAATAGGACATACAGTATGAATATACTTTAATGATCACATGAGGGACGTTCTCCATAACTCATACATAAATACCATGTACCAGTTGACAATCCCTTCTTTTCCAACGCATTATCTTCAGAGTGGAGATCGATTTCGTCAAGGACGATCAAACAAAACATCAATCTCTCTGTGATCCTGAGGATTTGCTTTATTTCATTGATACTAAAACAGTTCATTCAAAGGATTCGTAAATAACGGGATTTGAGATTCGCGAACAACAGAGACTTAGTTTTTTAGGATGATATATTTTTTTAAAATACTTTACAAAGTGTATTCTAAAAGGTGTAAATATATTATCCATAAATCGAATTGCATTATGATGTATTGATTGATATACTCTGGCAGCCTTTATTCATAATCAATACAATGACTACTAGGAAAATTATTCCTACCGAATCATCTATAAATGAAAATGATGCCAAGTTTTAGATGGGACACATTGCATCAGGTGATATTTGTTCAGGTCTAACCAGGACATCTCCTACGTACATATATTCGTTTCAGCAGAGGAAGTAAAAGATATACCCTGGCACTTAATATTGGGCAACCCAAAAATATGCCATATGATATTCTGAGGCTTATATAAACCAATATATAGTCTGGTTATATTCGCAAATAGATAAAGGGTTGAGCACTAAAACCTTAGGAATCCCAAAGTCTAGCTTAAGGATTCACATACACTTTGTGCGTAATGTTCAGCTAACAACTAACATTTTACCTGAATATTCCTATGTCTGGTACTTTCAACTTTTTGTCCTTCCACTTTCTATATGTCTTCTATATTATCAACGGGACAAAAAGATTCAGTTAATATTAGAAGCATTACCTATAATTATCGCATCTCTTTCATTGATTCATCATATTTTAAATAAGATTGACATTTAAGGAGATAATGTACACTAAAAGGTGTTTTATGTGCTCTCAATATTAGAAAACGATAAGACATATTATATATTAAAATAATAACGCATGTCAATACTAAATATAAAAATGTAATGCATCAGTTCATAAAATAATTTCTTCAAGATTCCAGGGTATGACAGACAATGTCCGTCAGTATGGCTTCATGATTTATATTCAAAATATAAATTATTTGGAACTTTTTTATTGCGACTTCCATTTCTTTAGCCTTCATAAATAACTTTTACCTAAAAAAGTATCTTACTTTTATAATAGAAAAATAAAATTTCTTTTTATTATAAAATATTTTCTATTTAAAAAATAAATAATTGAAACATTCACATGAACAATATTAAAATGTTTAATTATGTACTAAAATGTTTAATTATGTTGTTTTACACATGAACATAATTTATATAGGTACATGTACTTATTTGTGCTTGTATATTCTTTCATGGAATAAAAATAAACAATTTATGCATGGCTACTGCTCTTACTCGTATTCCATCGAAATATCATATTTATATGAATTTTTAACCCCATGCAATAATAAATGAACGCCCAATAAGAGAGAAGGATGGAGCCGCTATCCTGGACTTAATGGTTATCTATTTGCTATGTCGACAGGCTTCCCCCTCCACCAGCTCTTGTGATATTCTTAATTAAAAAACCATTTTACTGATTCCCTACAACATTATTCTTATTCTTATTATCCACTGATTGTCTCCCATTGATCCGGAGCTGATGTCTGTGGAGATATACACAAAGTCTTCCTCGAATAATTCGATCAATATCCGGTGGGTGGTGGGGGGGGGGGGGGGGGGGATGATAATCACATTAGGGAAAAAGGAGCTGCAAACTCCGAGAGAAACAGACATCAGAAGAATATGTGGGAGATGATAAGAAGGGTCCATATAGGCAAAACCATACAAATCATAGATGCCAGAGATGTCGACTTAAATAGAGCTGTTCTGGCCAATACATTTAGTTAAAGGTCCTAGAAGAATCACTTAACACACTCCCACTAAAACGAAAGCTTTGCCGTTTTCAACTTCAAAGCACGACTGATGGTCGAGAAGCCCCATCAAAGTGAAGATTTCCGAGCTATATTCATAGCAGCAGCTGCAAGATACTTGGCTTTTACACCTAAAATCTCCAACTTGAACGGTGTGAAGTGGTCGGAGGCATCAAGTAGTATGAAAATAACTTTAGATACATCTAATTACTTAATACCTTAAAAAGAGAATATATTTTTTAAAGCAAAGAAAATGCAATGAATTCAATAACTAATAGCCCTCCCAGTATTTTAATGTATCTCTCCTTTCTGTCCCCCTATGCTCCTTTAAAAAATAAATAAAGGGTCATTATTTAAAAATCATATTATACCATAATAAATAAAAATAGGAAGAGGGGCTGTGATAATAAAATAATAAATAAACATTTTTGCGAACAGCTACTATATAAACGAGATATATGATTTCATTTATGTTCTTTTGGATTAAAGCAGTGGTTCCCAAACTTTTTTCTGCTTGGCCCTTTGGTACAAAATTTTTTTGCACCCCCCCCCCCTCAAAAAAAAGAACCTACACACATTTTGTTCTCAGAGTCCAATGCAGTTTATTTCACACATTGTAATTAATACAACCTCAACCTTTTTTGTTTTTTGTCCATTTCTAGAAGTGTTATTTAGTCTACGGTATTTATATTTTCATTAATTCGTTTTTCCCGCGCTCCCCCCTGCAATTGCTCTACGCCCCCCACTTTGGAACCACTGGATTAGAGGATAGTATTATTTAAAGGAGGACCAAGTGTAGGGTATTTTTTGTTCAGTTAAAAATAGAGATCTTTAAAGTAAGTCTGGTGTGTCTGAGTTTAAAATATAAACATATTCATATTCATAAAATATAAAACATATTTGTAAGACATAAACATGATTGTGATCTACACTGTGGTGCCTTCAACACACACACACAATATATATATATATATATATATATATATATATATATATATATATATATATATATATATCTATATATATATATATATATATATATATATATATATATATATATATATAATATATATATACTGCTATACAATAGTCCTTGATGAGAACAACAACCAAAAATATAGAATTATATGCATTCTGATGTCAAGTTACTATATTCATATGCCAAAGGCATCCCATTCATTTATTAATATAATAAATATAGCAATATGAACACCCTTTTTATTTCTGAATCAGCACATATCAATACAGTCTTTCTTTGCCTTGAGGGATTCTTTACCAACTTAAAAATACATACATTTCACAATATATCCAAACATACTTTCACAATAAAGGATTTACATACATATAACAAGGGTTGCCAAACATTTTTTTCTTTTCCCCTTTTCGGAAATAAAGAAAAAAATATATTCCTTTTTTCTTGTTGTTGTTATTGTTGATTTGGAAATAATGCAAAAAAGAATTTCTTCATATGTGACATCTCAACTAGAGATCAATGTACATTTTTTGTTGTTGTGAAAATTGAGATAAACTTAACAGATATATTGTGGAATAAATTATCTTTCTTTCATATATAAAATATTTGGATTTGTCGAGTAAATTAGACAATAGTTGATCCTTATTAACCAAACAATAGAGGCCCCACACTTCCTGATATAAGCATCTGGTGCCCTTGTCTATGTACAGAAGTGGTAAGAAAATATACGTGAATATGGAACCTTTTCATAAACGTGAATTGTTTAAAGAAAAAAGGAAAGGTAGTAATATAATGATAGTTGGGATGAAATAACACATCACTTCACTTGCCGCGATTGAAGTGTGAACATCACTCAGAGATAATAGTATCATCCTTTGAAATCCTTCTTGAAAAACCTCAATCAATGCCATTTGCGAATCTTTTAAAAAAATTGAACATTGTAGCAGATTCTTTCTTTTTCCTGCTCCTATTTGTCCCTCTAGCCTTTTCTTATAGAAATACGTCACCAGATGGGGCGTCAGACATTTCTTTCTCTTTTCTCAAAGTGGCTATTTATATATTAGTATATAATATTTTCCGTTTTATGAAATACATCTTAGTTGGATCAGTTTATTGGAGGTCTTAGTCAATTACCCCTTCGTTTACAGCATCTACACTTATTAATTTAATGAAGCAACTCTTTACATTTCGGGACATCGTTATTGTTCATCTTGCATCATCATAACTGACGATAAATGGATCATCAACTTAACCTTAAAATGTAGAAAAAGAAAGAAAACAGTGTTACCAATGAAAAAATAATGTTTATTGTTTTTTTCCAAAAAATGCCATGGTTGTTTAAAAAGACATTATTAAATATAAAACGTACAAGTAATAAAAAATGCCATGATTGTTTAAATTGATTTTAAATCTGAAACGTTTAATCATTATAATGAAAATATCAGCAAAGCGTCATCAATTGAGATGTAAATGTGCTCTCTGTGAGGGATCAGAGCCACTATAGTCCCACTGAAAAACGATCGACTTTTACATCATTAAGACCTTATTGGTTAAAAAATAAAGACAATATTTGTCCCTTAAAGCAATTGGGGTTTCACGTCCTATACAAATACAAAAATATTACAAGGTGTATCATAACACATTTTGAATAGGCTAGTGCAGTGGTTCCCAAAGTGGCGGCGCGCCCCTAGGGGGGGCGCAAGGGGGAAAAACGAATGAGTGAAAATATAAATGCAGTAGACTAAATAATACTGCTAGAAACAGACAAAAAACAAAAAAAAGTTGAGGTTTGTATTAATTACAACGTGTGAAATAAACTGCAATGAACTCTGAGAACAAAATTGTGTATGTTCTTTTTTTTTTTTGGGGGGGGGGGGGCGCAAAAAATTCTTATGTACCAAAGAGGGGCCCAGCAGAAAAAAGTTTGGGAACCACTGGGCTAGTGATTGTCGGAGTAATTTATTAGTTACAAATTTATAGATTTTGTTTCGTTGTTTGCTATCACTCTATATAAATATTAATTTCTTATAAAAGACCTATTTTCTATTATTTTAGAGATAAGTTTTTTAAAATATATTTAGAGAGAAGTATTTGTTTTTATTTTGAACAATATTTTGATTATTTTAAATGTACTAAGTTATAGTACAAACGTTTTAAATCATTTGATATTTAAAAAATATGTTATCGTATCAGTTATGTTAATATTAAATGATATAGCTAAAAATGACGAAAACACATACCGTC
>CP045890.1:10633213-10699044 GCA_013387185.1 Caligus rogercresseyi
ACGCCGCTCCAGTCGTGAAAATCCGCCTCGGAGGGCTCATAAGGACCCGTGACGGCGGAGGTTTGCACTCTCTGAGTGTAATATGCCTCTAGTTTTTAAATTGAATTGTTTGTCGTTCATTGTTCGTTTGTCGTTCGTCATTCTAAAAAAATCGACATTTTTTTAGAAAGGAATTTTTTCTCGCCATTCTGAAAAAAGTGATGACGTTTTTTAGAACGGAAATTATTGTCTTTTTGTGGAAAGGAATTTTCCTTGTCGTTAGTCAAAACTTTGTCGTTCATCGTTTGTGTACGACAACAAATGAATGATTAATCAACAAGTCTAATATATATATATATATTTTTGACGGGACTTAGACATTAATAATCTGGAATGAATGATGTTTAATTATACTTATTCAAAAAGTATAATTAAATCAAAATATTTTACAAAATATTTTCGTTCATCAAACAACGGTGTGCAATAAAATAACAGATTTAAATCGGTCATCGCTAATTTTTTTTCTCCACTGTAAGATCTTTATTCAGCTTGAATGTATATATAAAAACAATAAAAATGAAACTGAATATAAAATAGGAAAATTGTGTTAAAATACATAACATAAATAAACATAAATTTTTAAGATACTTTCATCTTATCCCTTGTCCCCCAAAATGAAGAACGATAAACGATCAATTGTAAACAATGCTCTCTCTAGACTAAATAAGTTTTGAAAGGAACTAATGTTGATTACTCGAAAATATGTACATTGCAAATTTATTTTCGTACATATTCGCTTATGTTATCACTAGCTTATATTTTAATCCATTTTTTTATCTTACATCACAAGTTGAGCTCTGAGTTTTTTTATCCTTTAACGTAGTTATTAAAAAGAGCTTGTTTTACCTATAATTATCAAAAGTCAAAATGAAGTTCTCGCAAAAAATGCTGCCGAAGCTTTTTTGTATGATGTGATTTAAAAACCTACTAGAGCCAGATTTTTTAATATGGATATATAAGAAAAATAACATGAAGTAGTCGATTCACGGAGCCAAAGGATTCTCTTTTCCTGCGTTTTAAATGGAATTAATGGAATACATATTTCCACCTAATTCTGAATAAAAAAACGATCCATCGGAAGACATAACTGACCCAAGACATTATCAAAAAGTTGGAGTGTTACGTCACAACCTCTTACGTCACTACTCTATTTGTATATAGTGTATATATGAAGCCAGTTCATAATATAGCATTCATAAGAATATACGTGTGAGTGCCTCTCTCTTATTCTCCATCGGAACTCCGGACGTCTTCCTGACACCATAAAACTTCAAAAGTTAACATCAGCCTTGCAAAACATTCTTTCGAATTTAGATTCACCACTTTGAAAGTATCATATTGGGTTTCTATCTAATCAACACCCCATAAAAAAAAATCATCAACCTTATCAAATAAAAATTCAAAAATATAAGATTATCCGCCAAATCTCATGCATCAAGCCACCTTTTATATTTCCTTCTTTATAATGAATCATGTCCATTCAAATTACCCCGCCAAATCATTCTTCCCCCTTCTTTTATCTCTACTTCACGCAACCTCTCTCACCCACACATAATGAACAATGATAAATGATTTTCTCACACAAGGTAGTCTCTTGGGAGCTGCTGCATCCATGTTGTACACATATAACAAGGAAAAGGGTGAATAATGAAGGGAAAAAAGAACTTTTAAAGAAAAAAAATATTCCCTTGGCATATCTCTTTTGAAGGGTGGCGTGGAAAAAAGTAAGAGGTGTGTAAAAGGGAGGGATTAAGGTGTCTATTCGGTCATTCACACGGCTCTAATAAGTATTATTTGAGAGTCCAAAAAAGAGGACATTTTTGAGCCATTATGGATCCATTGGAAAATAGGACATACAGTATGAATATACTTTAATGATCACATGAGGGACGTTCTCCATAACTCATACATAAATACCATGTACCAGTTGACAATCCCTTCTTTTCCAACGCATTATCTTCAGAGTGGAGATCGATTATCGTCAAGGACGATCAAACAAAACATCAATCTCTCTGTGATCTGAGGATTTGCTTTATTTCATTGATACTAAAACAGTTCATTCAAAGGATTCGTAAATAACGGGATTTGAGATTCGCGAACAACAGAGACTTAGTTTTTATAGGATGATATTATTTTTTAAATACTTTACAAAGTGTATTCTAAAAGGTGTAAATATTATCCATAAATCGAATTGCATTATGATGTATTTGATTGATATACTCTGGCAGCCTTTATTCATAATCAATACAAATACAATGATACTAGGAAAATTATTCCTACCGAATCATCTATAAATGAAAATGATGCCAAGTTTTAGATGGGACACATTGCATCAGGTGATATTTGTTCAGGTCTAACCAGGACATCTCCTACGTACATATATTCGTTTCAGCAGAGGAAGTAAAAGATATACCCTGGCACTTAATATTGGGCAACCCAAAAAATTGCCATATGATATTCTGAGGCTCTTATATATCCAATATATAGTCTGGTTATATTCGCAAATAGATAAAGGGTTGAGCACTAAAACCTTAGGAATCCCAAAGTCTAGCTTAAGATTCACATACACTTTGTGCGTAATGTTCAGCTAACAACTAACATTTTACCTGAATATTCCTAATTCTGGTACTTTCAACTTTTGTCCTTCCACTTTCTATATGTCTTCTATATTATCAACGGGACAAAAAGATTCAGTTAATATTAGAAGCATTACCTATAATTATCGCATCTCTTTCATTGATTCATCATATTTTAAATAAGATTGACATTTAAGGAGATAATGTACAATAAAAGGTGTTTTATGTGCTCTCAATATTAGAAAACGATAAGATATTATATATTAAAATAATAACGCATGTCAATACTAAATATAAAAAAATGTAATGCATCAGTTCATAAAATAATTTCTTCAAGATTCCAGGGTATGACAGACAATGTCCGTCAGTATGGCTTCATGATTTTATATTCAAAATATAAATTATTTGGAACTTTTTTATTGCGACTTCCATTTCTTTAGCCTTCATAAATAACTTTTACCTAAAAAAGTATCTTACTTTTATAATAGAAAAATAAAATTTCTATTTATTATAAAATATTTTCTATTTAAAAAATAAATAATTGAAACATTCACATGAACAATATTAAAATGTTTAATTATGTACTAAAATGTTTAATTATGTTGTTTTACACATGAACATAATTTATATAGGTACATGTACTTATTTGTGCTTGTATATTCTTTCATGGAATAAAAATAAACAATTATGCATGGCTACTGCTCTTACTCGTTATTCCATCGAAATATCATATTTATATGAATTTTAACCCCATGCAATAATAAATGAACGCCCAATAAGAGAGAAGGATGGAGCCGCTATCCTGGACTTAATGGTTATCTATTTGCTATGTCGACAGGCTTCCCCCTCCACCAGCTCTTGTGATATTCTTAATTAAAAAACCATTTTACTGATTCCCTACAACATTATTCTTATTCTTATTATCCACTGATTGTCTCCATTGATCCGGAGCTGATGTCTGTGGAGATAATACACAAAGTCTTCCTCGAATAATTCGATCAATATCCGGTGGGTGGTGGGGGGGGGGGGGGGGGGATGATAATCACATTAGGGAAAAAGGAGCTGCAAACTCCGAGAGAAACAGACATCAGAAGAATATGTGGGGGATGATAAGAAGGGTCCATATAGGCAAAACCATACAAATCATAGATGCCAGAGATGTCGACTTAAATAGAGCTGTTCTGGCCAATACATTTAGTTAAAGGTCCTAGAAGAATCACTTAAACACACTCCCACTAAAACGAAAGCTTTGCCGTTTTCAACTTCAAAGCACGACTGATGGTCGAGAAGCCCCATCAAAGTGAAGATTTCCGAGCTATATTCATAGCAGCAGCTGCAAGATACTTGGCTTTTACACCTAAAATCTCCAACTTGAACGGTGTGAAGTGGTCGGAGGCATCAAGTAGTATGAAAATAACTTTAGATACATCTAATTACTTTAATACCTTAAAAAGAGAATATATTTTTTAAAGCAAAGAAAATGCAATGAATTCAATAACTAATAGCCCTCCCAGTATTTTAATGTATCTCTCCTTTCTGTCCCCCTATGCTCCTTTAAAAATAAATAAAGGGTCATTTATTTAAAAATCATATTTATACCATAATAAATAAAAATAGGAAGAGGGGCTGTGATAATAAAATAATAAATAAACATTTTTGCGAAAACAGCTATATATAAACGAGATATATGATTTCATTTAAGTTCTTTGGATTAAAGCAGTGGTTCCCAAACTTTTTTCTGCTTGGCCCTTTGGTACAAAATTTTTTTTTGCACCCCCCCCCCTCAAAAAAAAGAACCTACACACATTTTGTTCTCAGAGTCCAATGCAGTTTATTTCACACATTGTAATTAATACAAACCTCAACCTTTTTTGTTTTTTGTCCATTTCTAGAAGTGTTATTTAGTCTACGGTATTTATATTTTCATTAATTCGTTTTTCCCGCGCTCCCCCCTGCAATTGCTCTACGTCCCCACTTTGGGAACCACTGGATTAGAGGATAGTATTATTAAAAGGAGGACCAAGTGTAGGGTATTTTTTGTTCAGTTAAAAATAGAGATCTTTAAAGTAAGTCTGGTGTGTCTGAGTTTAAAATATAAACATATTCATATTCATAAAATATAAACATATTTGTAAGACATAAACATGATTGTGATCTACACTGTGGTGCCTTCAACACACACACATATAACTATATATAATATATATCTATATATATATATATATATATATATATATATATATATATATATATATATATATATACTGCTATACAATAGTCCTTGATGAGAACAACAACCAAAAATATAGAATTATATGCATTCTGATGTCAAGTTAACTATATTCATATGCCAAAGGCATCCCATTCATTTATTAATATAATAATATATAGCAATATGAACACCCTTTTTATTTCTGAATCAGCACATATCAATACAGTCTTTCTTTGCCTTGAGGGATTCTTTACCAACTTAAAAATACATACATTTCACAATATATCCAAACATACTTTCACAATAAAGGATTTACATACATATAACAAGGGTTGCCAAACATTTTTTTCTTTTCCCCTTTTCGGAAATAAAGAAAAAAATATATTCCTTTTTCTTGTTGTTATTGTTGATTTGGAAATAATGCAAAAAAGAATTTCTTCATATGTGACATCTCAACTAGAGATCAATGTACATTTTTTGTTGTGAAAATTGAGATAAACTTAACAGATATATTGTGGAATAAATTATATCTTTCTTTCATATATAAAATATTTGGATTTGTCGAGTAAATTAGACAATAGTGATCCTTATTAACCAAACAATAGAGGCCCCACACTTCCTGATATAAGCATCTGGTGCCCTTGTCTATGTACAGAAGTGGTAAGAAATATATACGTGAATATGGAACCTTTTCATAAACGTGAATTGTTTAAAGAAAAAAGGAAAGGTAGTAATATAATGATAGTTGGGATGAAATAACACATCACTTCACTTGCCGCGATTGAAGTGTGAACATCAACTCAGAGATAATAGTATCATCCTTTGAAATCCTTCTTGAAAAACCTCAATCAATGCCATTTGCGAATCTTTTAAAAAAATTGAACATTGTAGCAGATTCTTTCTTTTTCCCTGCTCCTATTTGTCCCTCTAGCCTTTTCTTATAGAAATACGTCACCAGATGGGGCGTCAGACATTCTTTCTCTTTTCTCAAAGTGGCTATTTATATATTAGTATATAAATATTTTCCGTTTTATGAAATACATCTTAGTTGGGATCAGTTTTAATTGGAGGTCTTAGTCAATTACCCCTTCGTTTACAGCATCTACACTTATTAATTTAATGAAGCAACTCTTTACATTTCGGGACATCGTTATTGTCATCTTGCATCATCATAACTGACGATAAATGGATCATCAACTTAACCTTAAAATGTAGAAAAAGAAAGAAAACAGTGTTACCAAATGAAAAAATAATGTTTATTGGTTTTTTTCCAAAAAATGCCATGGTTGTTTAAAAAGACATTATTAAATATAAAACGTACAAGTAATAAAAAATGCCATGATTGTTTAAATGATTTTAAATCTGAAACGTTTAATCATTATAATGAAAATATCAGCAAAGCGTCATCAATTGAGATGTAAATGTGCTCTCTGTGAGGGATCAGAGCCAACTATAGTCCCACTGAAAAACGATCGACTTTTACATCATTAAGACCTTATTGGTTAAAAATAAAAGACAATATTTGTCCCTTAAAGCAATTGGGGTTTCACGTCCTATACAAATTACAAAAATATTACAAGGTGTATCATAACATTTTGAATAGGCTAGTGCAGTGGTTCCCAAAGTGGCGGCGCGCCCCTAGGGGGGGCGCGGGGAAAAAACGAATGAGTGAAAATATAATGCAGTAGACTAAATAATACTGCTAGAAAACAGACAAAAAACAAAAAAAAAGTTGAGGTTTGTATTAATTACAACGTGTGAAATAAACTGCAATGAACTCTGAGAACAAAACGTGTGTATGTTCTTTTTTTTTGGGGGGGGGGGGGGGCGCAAAAAATTCTTATGTACCAAAGAGGGGCCCAGCAGAAAAAGTTTGGGAACCACTGGGCTAGTGATTGTCGGAGTAATTTATTAGTTACAAATTTATAGATTTTGTTTCGTTGTTTGCTATCACTCTATATAAATAATAATTTCTTATAAAAGACCTATTTCTATTTATTTTAGAGATAAGTTTTTTAAAATATATTTAGAGAGAAGTATTTGTTTTTATTTTGAACAATATTTTGATTATTTTAAATGTACTAAAGTTATAGTACAAACGTTTTAAATCATTTGATATTTAAAAAATAATGTTATCGTATCAGTTATGTTAATATTAAATGATATAGCTAAAAAATGACGAAAACACATACCGTCAATTTTTATCTACATATTTTTCATCTTAAGTTCACTTTTTTCATCCTCAGATGATTCAAATATATGAGTATTACAATTTTATTAAATGTTTAATATGACTTTAAATTTTTTAGTTTAATACAATGAACTCCATTATGTACACTTTCCACTGTATTGCTGGATGCTTAAGAACGCTTGCATAAGATATATTTTTATATAGTTCTCAAACTTACAATTTGATTGCTTTCTAGCTGACTCTTCCCTTCACATGTCAAGGAACTCTAAGAAATTATATGTTAGATGTATTTATTGTTATGTAGTTCATGAAATGTGCATCTGGAATATATGTAAGATATACATACATACATTCATACAAGAGCAGGAGGCGTCAATGACTCTTTTTGATCAAAAACTTCAAATCACAAATGAAATTGGAAAATGTATAAAAAACTTGGAAGGGTTCAAAAAAGGAAATTTGAATAAAATATTCGTCAATTGCTGAAGAAGAAAAAAAAATAATATCTGATTCTTTTTGTATGCAATTCTATATATATAATACATATATATGTAGTATTGTAAGATATTGAGGTGTTACTTCAACTACCTCTCCTGACGTACACACATACATACCTATGTATATATGTATGTATCTTGAATTATTAGCACTTGTAAGAGCTGTGGAAAAATGCAAATTCTTTCTTCAAGGCATAAAAGCTTTTCACGTCATAGTAGATCACCGTCCACTTCTCGGACTTTTTCAAAAAAATATTTATGAAATCACCAATCCACGTCTAATGCGCCTTCGAGAAAGGCTAGCGGGATATGAATTAAAAATAATCTGGCAGCCCGGAAAACACACCTAGCAGCTGACGCATTAAGCCGTACGCCTATATTTTCTGCAGAAGATGAACCTTCACTCGAAGATTACGAGAAGACTCTACGATGCAGAGCGGCAACTGACCCGGCGTTCCAAAGATTATACGATAAAATCGATGATTCTTACAGACTTGTAATTGCAGCTATCAGAAATGGTATACAACCAAAATGTCTTCCAGAATCGCATCCTTCACGCCAATTCTCCGCCGTGTGGGATGAACTATCCTAATTGACATGGATTCTGACACAGGAGATACTTTAATAACATATCAAGGCCACCGCATCGTGGTTCCCTCTACCGCCAGAAAGGAGATATTAAACCTTTTACATCGCGCTCATCAAGGAATAAACAAAACTCGACTATTAGCATCAAATTTGTTCTTCTGGCCCGGTATGACGAAAGAAATAGCAGACATTATCAATAATTGCGAAATATGTCAAAAATTTCAAATATCTCAACACGAAAAAAATGAATTAAACTATGCAGATCCTCCTCGTCCATGGCATACGGTTTGCACCGACTTATTTGAATGTAACGGACGAGAGTACTTGGTACTAGTCGACAAATTGAGTCTTTTTCCATTCGTCTATCCTCTTCGTAAAACCGCAACAAATCAAATTATCTCCAAAATTAAATCAACATTTAATATCTTTGGTTACCCAAACTATATAATATCGGACAACGGTCCTCAATTTCGTTCCAGCTTTAAGGAGTTCTGCGAATCCCACAACATCATTCACGTCACATCTTCACCTCACAACCCAAAATCGAACTCAATAGCCGAATCAACAGTCAACAGAGTAAAGAGGTTACTTAAAAAGGCTAAAACTGAGGATGAATTTAACGAGTCGCTACTCTATCTCCGGTCCACTCCGACTACATCCATGAAGACCTCTCCATCAAGACTTTTCCTTAAAAGAGAATTACGAACATTGATTCCAAACCTCGAAACGGTTTCGAGCCCAACAACGTTTTCATATGTTCCACCAAGTCTAAAACCAATTTATGTTGGAGAACTAATTCTTATCCAGGATATAAAATCAAAATTGTGGGACAAAACAGGAACTGTGAAACAAATAACCGACTCGGGACGCTCCTACCAAATTTTACTTGAATCTGGCAAGATAATTGTTCGGAATAGGAAATTCATCAAACCAAAGAAAGCCCCAAGTCCACATTTTGAAGTGCAAACTGAAGAGCCACCTTCACAACGAAGGAAGTCACCCCGCCTATCGAATAAGTCAAAGAATGTGAAAATTAACGAAGACAAAAACGAAATTAAATTTATATCATATTGTTTTTGTTCTGCCATGGACAATTAATAAGTTTTCTTTATGCCCACCGTTATTAACAGAATATTTATATGTATGTTTTTTTATGCCTCATTATTTACTTCCAGTCACCAACATTTTTCAAATTTAAATGATGACTCAGGGGGGGGGGGGGGCGTGAGGTGTTACTTCAACTACCTCTCCTGACGTCACCACCTACCTATGTATATATGTATGTACAGTTCAGTTGATAATATAGTATTCATAAGTACAATACGTGTGAGTGACTCTCTCTTATTCTCCATCAGAACTCCGGACGTCTTCCTGACACCATAACACTTCAGATATATTATATAATATTTGTAGAGGACGCCAATGATTGTGACATTTAATAATGTATACATTATATGATATATATATATATATATATATGTGTAAGAAAATTTGGTTTGCTTCTTTGTAAGGGCAGCCAAAACATCTAACTATTAAATCTACTGGGCCTTTTAAAGGTTTTTGATCACATTAGTAGCCTTTGGGGAAAAATATGATTGTGAGCCAAACAAAGAGTGTTGAGAATCACAAAATTAATTTAAAAAAGTGATTATTAAATTATTGTTTTGATCTTATTGATCAATTGTCTTTTATTGTTCTGACATGAGTAATTTTATACTTAATTGATATGGATTGCTAAATCAGGGTTGATTATAATGTACGTTATCGTACAAGCAGAATCGGAAGCCCAGGCTCCAAAGGACTGAGGAAAACATCAATTAAGTCAAAATCATTCTTGACGATGACAACCGAGTGACTGTGAGGGAGATCCACAAAGCCACTGGTCTTTCCCAAGGGACTGTCCACAGGATACTGAACCATGACCTTGGCCTCAGCAAGATTGCAGCAAGGTGGGTCCCAAGGATTTTGTCAGACAAAAACAAGGCAGAGAGAGTTTGTTGTGCCAAGCTCTTCCTTGAAGCTGTTGATGAAGACCCCAGCTTCTTCGACTCAATCATCACAGTTGACGAGACATGGGTGCATTACAGCACACCAGAGATGAAGCAACAGTCAAAGCAGTGGCTTCCAAAGGGCTAAAGGCCTCCAAAGAAAGCCAAGGTGGTTCTCTCGGCCAAGAAGATCATGGCCATTGTCTTCTTTCTCTGAAACACTTGAATTATACCCAATCTTATATGGAGTTATTTCCGGACCCAAAGATGAAATAAAAAATATTTTAGCGAAAGTTTTAACTGAATTATCATATTCAAATTTCTTACTAGATTTATCTTGTCATATTTATATCAATTATTGAGATTATTACGTATGTAAGTATCAAAATCAAGAAAATAGAGAATTTTTTTAAAGTCTGGACCCCCAAAGCAAAACTTGATGACATATTTAGATTTAATGGTTCTTATTTAAAATGTATTGGCTTAATCAAGGATGTTCACTAAGAATTTGTTGACCAGTGAAATTTATTTATACAAGTGGGAACCTTGACGTCATAAAAAGGTATATTTGAAAAATAAATAACCGAAATAATTAAAACATACTCTTAGACTCTATGCATATTTCAAGATTTTCAAAGTGCAGAAGATGGAACTATGCTCTAGAACCTCTCTAATCTACATCACTTAACCTCGCAAGGAAACTCTATTTTCTGCTTCGTAAAAAATACTAAATACCAGAGGTCCATAAATGTATATATATATAAATACAGGGGCGGAGTGGGAAGAATTTATCCACCGGGTCGATTTTGCCCCACCCGGCCTTAAGCACACTATATACTGTCATATTTTTGTGGCCTTTGAAAGGATATATACATATAGATTGTACGTTCTTTTATCTATTTATTTTGTATAAAAATGTATTACCAAAATTTTAGTACACTATTATGTTCTATTTTTTTAAACTGTCGTTCATTTGCATTATCTTACGGTAACTTATCCCGCAATTTATAATATAATAATTTGTAAGGTGACTTAACATTTGTCACTAATTGTTTGCCAAGTTCATACTCTTCACTTTACAAACAAATAAAGGCTTCAGGTTTGCACAATAATACTTTGTGAGATTTTTGTCCAACCAATTCAGTTGACTCTAAACACCAGTGGAAAAGCCATTATTTGTAACCAGGATCATGCTTGAACATCTCGCACATGCTAATTAAGTAGTGGGCAGAGTCAAAAGAAATTTGTAGGCCAGACAAAGTGTGTGGTAGGCGTCTGTGAATAAATTGCACTGTGACATAGACACAGAGGGCACACTTCTTGCACATTCTGCACTTGACGCTTTTCAGTTCTAGACCTTCCACATTGCCTCACCCATTCCCTTCTCATTCCTCTGCCTTCTGGGGATTCTTCTTCTGAGTGTCTTGCCTTATACTCTTCAAAGGTAGACAGCTTTAATCTTCCAGTGGTAGCTAAGGTTTCCAGCTGTGTTTTTAATACATAAGCAGTGACTTGTTTATCCAATGCCATCAAATAGCTTCTAAGATGGTGCATTGCAGATGACGGAAGTCCCTTATTCTTTACTTCAGGGAAGTTTTTAGGATCGAGTCCGGCAAAATCAGAGCAAAGCTTTCTACTACCTTTAAAGCGCTCATAATTGCTTTGGATGATCGTGTCCATGAGTAGACTATGGACATTCACCTCAAAGTCCCTCTCAGCTGCTTTAAAGGGCTCATCTTTTGGCAGCTCTCCAGAAATGCTTTTCTTTTTCTTCTGACTTTTTTCAGGAAGGGTTACCTCCACCTCAATCTCTTCATTGCCCAGCATTAACCCATTCCATGAACCGGTCTGCAGTTTCCTTCAACACCACTGAAATCCCACGCATATTTCCAATCCTCTGTTCCCACCAACAGACGATGTGCAGTCAGGAGATCCATCCCACTGTTTTGAAGATATTTTGATAGGGGTGAGATCTGTTCGAAAATATTCAGAAAAATCTGGGCTGTCAGCACTGTCTCACATTTGAGGAGACACTCAATGTAGCCTTTCACTTCGGCTCTAGTTGTTGCCTTCATGGTCTGGTCTTGTTGCATAATCAGCAGTGTCAAGACCACGTCCGCATATAGGGCCCTGTCTGGATTTCCAAAACATCCAAATACCTTTTTGAGCGCAGTATTTTTTACCCACCACCGTGTCTGGCCTATGGGATGCTGCTTCCTGTGACACCTATCAGTTCTGGTATGCTCCCACTGTCTCATCCTTTTGTATGACTCCCTAATGATGAAAGCAATGTCATTAAGAAGGTTGAAAAGTGTAGTGCTTTGAATGGCACTGCCTGTTGTGTCTGTTAATACCAGATTTAGCACATGTGCATAGCCCCAAGCATATATTTGGTTGGGGGCTTCTTCTGAGAGCAGGGCAGATAAGCCTTTGTAGGTGCCCTTCATGTAGGCTGCTCCGTCGGTGGTACATCCTACACAATAAGACGCATCCAGGTTGAGGGCTGCAAGCAAGTCTTTTCTACTAGTTTGCAGACACCATTGATTCCGTATAAAATGTACTTGAAAACAGAGCTGTGGAGTCAGATTTGTTAATTTTTGAATAAGTAGTGAGCCCAGGATCAGCAAAATACTTTTTTAACCCTTAGGTTCATACCATGCACATGATATATAAGTTAGTTGGTTCTCATGCAACTTGTATAAATTGAAGTATAGAGAGGTATTTAGCCCATTAGAAAGAACATGTTATGAGTTGGGCCGTTGGGAAGCTGTCAACGGCCGTTTATGTTTCTTGAGGCCAGTGGCCCACCGGGAATAGTCCCGATACTCCCGGCGGCCACTCTGCCCCTTTGTATAAATATATCTTATATATGTTTTAGTTTTATGTATTTTAAGATATGTTTGTTATATTTAATAAAACTTAATTATTTTTCAAGAATGTGTATATTTAAAGTCTTAAAAGAAAATAATTATATACATAAATGTTTATTTATATTAAATATTAAACACAAATGGTCATTTATATTATTTTAAACACAATTTTTTATAATTATTTACATTCCTTAATGAGATATCTTAGTCCATAAAGACACTGCCGATGAAAAATAAACCATAGAGTCAATTTATTAAATAAACCAACATAATAACTTTATTTGATCATAATACGGAAATAATAATAATAATATTACACATATTATTATGTTTTTTTATAAAGATGAAGTTAGAAGGATGACTTAACATAGTAATAATAATAAAGTTAAAAACAACAATAATATTAACATACATCATAACTAATTTGAAGGGAATCCATATTGGAACAAAGGGATCTTATGTATTAACAGAGGAACAAAATCAAAATAGGTGACCAAACAACTGATCATAATGAACTAGTTAATTAATATACAATAATGAGTTATAGATAGATATATATATATTTTAGTATATGTGTGTATATATACAAATTCCTTGAATGTTTTTTATTGGTTAATCATTGCAACGAATGAATCATCCTTGGAATGTTTATGAAAGCCATGGAAACCATGAATGAAGCAATGGAGATTGCGTTCAATGTGAGAGAATAATGTAAATATTTATTAATAATATTAAATGAACTATAAAATATATGTGTCTTGAAAGCTAAGAGTTTTATAAATAATAGAATAGTTTTTTTTTCTATAAGTTAATATAACAAAGAACAGTAGATATAATATATATATATATGACATAATTATTATTAAAATAGATGAAATAGGGACTCACAACCATAGTGGCGATAATCATATTAATAATAAGGAAAACAAAGAGGGGACTTATGCGGGGAGTTATTATGTACGTGATAGGCCTTAGAGTGAGTCAATGCACGTAGCGCCATCTAACGAGGAATATAAATCTTTCAAGTTTGGGCATACAGATGGCGCTCTGCGTATTGCCCATGGATATATAAATCTATAGATTGCTTATGGGAAGGAAAATAGTAAAGCTTGCAGTGTTGAAGTGCTTATAAAGGAATTAAAAGGATCAAAGCAAATTTAAGGATCATACACCAAACTTAATTGTGAGGTATTTGAGGCTTTATTTCCACCTCTGGTGATCCGTTTGCCATGACAAATATCAGCATCAATTCCTCTTGTTGGTGTAAGTAAGCCCTCTATATATTTGCATCCCACCTTTTCTTACTACTCTAAGGCTTATGATGGCACACACGGTAGGCATAAACAAGGACAAACTATGCCTAGAATGGGGTCCTTGTCATGGACCAATGCTCGAAAGGTCCGGAAGAGGAGGAAGAAGAGTGCCATTGACTGGTTAAAAATAAAGGGGTAACAATATCACATTGTAATATATATTATTCAAAGAGTAACGAAATGAAAACAGCAGGGAGGGGGGGGGGGGGAGGGTATATAACAAGAGAGTAGACCAACATTAACTCCAGTGACGTCATTTAAGTATTAACGTGACGTCAACAAATGGATTTTGTCGTTATATTCCTCTTGTAGGGTTTATGTGAAGGGTTTACTAGTTTTTCATCACAAATAAATGTTTATCCATTGACGTTTAAATCTTTTTTTACACCTACCGATGTTTCGGAGGATTCCATTGACACTGTGTGTGTGTGTAGTTGTATACATATTCATATCGTAATAATAATACATTTTCCATTGATTATTTTTCCATTGACGATTGGACCTCATGAGAACATGATGACTCGATTTCTTTAGTTGTTGTTGGGATATTCCATTAAAACTATCTTGATAAAAGGTGATTCTTATTATTATTTATTGAATGGATTGTGGGATTGAAATTGTTTTTGAGTGAAGGGATTCGTGGGAGGGGCTGAAGTAGCAGCTTCTTCGTAGGGCGGTGCGGGGGTCTTCTTCATAGTAGGCAGCTCCACCAGTTGCAGAGTATTCAGCTTCTTGGGTGCTTCCGTAGTTATCCGAATATCCTGCATCCGTTCCATACTTTTGCCCTGCCTCCGCCCCGTTCGTCATCTCAATCTTTTCAGTGCCCTACGAGGGATAATAATAATATGTTGGTAATTTTGGTGACAGTCATCATTGACCGGAGAAGAAGGAAAATATGATTAAAACCATGGCATTTTCTTATTATATAAGGCCTCAAGAAGGAATGTAGACCAATGAAAGGATAATAAGTAGGAATGAAAATCTGGAGCTTAGCCTTGATGCTTACAGATTCTATGACTGTTTTGGCCGTGAAAAAGAGAGAGGAGTAAAGAGAGGGATAGAAAAAAACTTTTTCTTTCTCCCTCTCTTTCCTCCTCTTTCTCTTTCCTTCTATCCCTCTCTTTACCCCTCTCTCTTTTTCACGGCCAAAAACAGTCATAGAATCTTTAAGCACCAAGGCTAAGCTCCAGATTTCCATTCCTAATAATAAGTAACGTGTTTGGTGGAAACATAATAATATTAATAATAATAAACAGTCGGCATTATAAAACAAAGCATCACGGCTGTGTTTAAGAAAATTTCGTCGCCAACTGAAAAATTATATTTATTGTGAGCTTGCGACTCCTACGATAATGACATTCGTAACTATGACCTATCAAGCTAAGAGAGGCAATTTCATAATTATTAACGATTCATTTATTTTGCATCATGGATTAAACTTTGTTCAACTTACTCATTTTGATTTTTGCCTACTTAAGCCATCATTCTGAGTGGTTGCTATGAAGCTTTGTGATTGTCATGAGTCACAGGGGATGTTGCATTTCTTTGATTTTATTTTTCAAGGGATGTTGTCTTTAAGTAACATTTTGCCACTTATCAAATGTTTTGGACCCATTGCCTGTCAAATTACGAAAAAAAAAGACATGTACATTTTTATGAATTGTCCATCTTTATCTTTAGTCGTGCAGTGGTGGGATAGGTTGGGAGTAAAGCTATGATTATGTATGGGTGCTTGATAAATAATTGGAGTCTTATTCTTCTCTTTATTATTTAAAATAAAAATAGGTCAAGCAAAGGATATATATTTAATAAGGCTTATAAACCTATTGATCTGTATCAAGTAAGGTATTTTTCCTTTCAGTTAAATACAACAGAGATAAAACTGATTTTCACTCCCTCCCTTCACCTCTATGTAATTATTTGGCCAATACTACTTCTGCCCAATGAACTTAAAATCTTAAAATTGAATTCTTACCTTTTCCTCTGCCCAGTCTTGAAGTTCTCCGGATGCAAATAGAGCGTAGAAAATGACGCCAATGAAGTGAATGCTTGAGGCAATGAGGAACACGTGCTGCCACTCCACTTCCAGTTTCCAGTTCGTAGAGTGATCCTTGGTTATCTGCTCGGTTGTGATGGGGCAGATCATTCCACTCAGGGTTCCAACGCCATTTGATATACCCATCAAGATGGACGCATAGCGGGGAGCGATGTCCAGATGGTTGACGTTGAATCCGGATATGGCGAATCCTGAACAGCCCACAGCCAGAATGAGCCCTGCGATGGCCACCATTTGATTTCGAGTGTATCCCACTACAAGAAGGAAGAGAGCTTCTCCCCCGAATCCACCGCAGTTGAAGAGCTTCCTCACGTTTGTTGTTGATAAGATTTCCTTTCGTCGAAGGTAGTCCGCCAGTTGACCACCAAAGGGCACGATGATGGTCATGACCAAATGAGGAATGGCAGCCATGGTGGATCCCTCAGTGAGAGACATATTAAAGACTTCCTTAAAGTATTTGGGCTGAGTGATCAGAAGGAGATAGAATGTCCAGGATCGGGCAAAGTTGGCGACGATGATGGCCCACACGGGGAGAGACGTAAACACTTTTTCCAAGGGGTGTTAAAAACCGTGGGCTGTGACTGGCCTGGTCCTGAACCTATTGACTGTTCTATATAAAGCTGTTCCCTTGGAGATATTGAAGGGTGGGTTGCAGGTTTTTCAAAGGAAAGCCAGAGCCAGACCATGTACCATATCATTCCACAGACGCCGTAGAAGTAAAGGGAGCGTAGTATCCAACTCCATCAGCCAAGTAACCCGAGATGGGCATCCCTAATACAGCCCCTCCGTACGACCCACAAAATGCAAGTGTGGCAAGGCGAGATCGCTCTAGGGGCGGAGCCCACCATCGCCAAATACCATGACAGGACGGGTAGGTCACGCCCTCCACGAGTCCTTGACAGATTCGAATAATAATGACGGCTTTGTAGTCCCAGGCGGTTGCCATGGGAATGAACATATTCAAGATGGATGAAGTAAAAATGGCCGTTCCGAAAAGAAAAGAGGGCGAAAACTTGGCTGCCAGGAACCCTCCAGGGATTTGAGTCACAATATAGCCCCAAAAGAATGAGGCATCCACAAAGCCAATGGTCTCCGGGGTCCAATTGAAATTAGAGAGCCCACTCTTATCTGTGGAAGACATTTTGACAGTGGCCACGCCCACATTACATCGAATCCCGAAGGAGATGACGAAGCCAATGGAGACGAGGATGGCTTGAGTGTAGCGCTTTGAAATGTTGCAGCAGGGACACTCGGGCTGACAGTACTTGTCGATCTTACGGAGCTTGGGTCTCTCCAACTCAGGGATTCCTCAGGCATGTCAAGACCCCGGCCTCATAGGTGCCCCCCTCAACTGTTTTATCCACCCCGTCGGCAGCATCCTTGAAGTCGTAGCGATCGTAGGCCCTATCTCGTCGGAAGACCCGCTTGGCGTTTCCCGTCAGATTGGATATCCCACACTTTGCCTTGAAGAGAAAGGCACCTTTCACGTCCTCGGGACATTCCTCATGTTGCGTTCGTTCGTCTAGCTCCACGTTGCGCATGGCATCCTCCATGTGCTGACCAACTCCTCCTCCAGCATGCATCTGAAAAAAAAAATATTTAAACTCATTTAACTATCCCAAAAATAAATATTTTTCCAAATACTTCCAGGTTAAGAAGATACTATCATACAAATATTTCCTCTAATATGCCCTTACTTTAACTTTGATGAGAGGAATCAAAAGAATATTTTGGAGCCCAACGCGGCCTCTTGAGCACTATGCCCTAAATATGTTTAATCGGCAATAGAATGAATATAAAGAGGCTCTACTACTATGCATATGCTTGTTTTTCTAAGTCATTTGTAAAAAAACTATTCATTCTACACTTGTTTTTTGACGTATCCCATAATTGCTAGCCGGATGCATCTTATCTAATATTTTTTGTTGTAATACAAAATCTATTGCTGAACTTGTACAAAGTTGCATTTGTTAATATTTAACGCTAGACATGGGTGTTCTCTTGCTCGTGTTATTAGACATTGCAATACTGCAAGCCTTAACAAAGGATAAATTGAATACTAAATGTAAAGAGTTCAAAACCCACACATACTTTTTGATTTGCTTAAATAAAACTTCAAAATAGCTTTTTAATTATGCAAACAGTTTTTGGCACAAAGCGGTGATTTTTTATTCCACAAGAACAGCTATCAATGGTTTATTTACATATTCATCGCAAACAAAGAAAGAAATATGAATCAATAGATATTTTAAAATATAATATATAAGACAAAAATGTAATTAAAAATGAAAAACGAAATATTGTAATTGTAATATTGGTTTTTATTGATAAAAATATATGAATGTTTCTGAAAATATTTGTTTGTATTTTCTATTACTTGCCATTAAAAGGTAATGATGAGTTTAAGATATTATAAAAACAACGATTGCTTTAATTAATGAGAAAAAAACCTTTAAAAAATGGTACATACATACATGACATCTTATCACTTATAAAAGAGATTTTCTTCTAACGACGTAATAAACCCCTGGTACCACTTTGTGACTGACAAATTTGAAGCACATTAAATAATCAAACAATGAAGTAACTCCTTCCATTTAGAGTTTTATTTTTATAAATCAACATTTGTTTTATTAGTGCAATCAACCCTTTATCACAGCAGAAGGTATATCGTCTTATATTCTTCTTCGTAGAGAAATGTGCATAAAGGGATTTTTATATTGTATATATTGTGGGTTCCAGGCAAATACTCCTTCCTGGAGGACTAAAACACTTATCGATGTAAACTTGGTCCGTTATTCAAGGTTTAATATCTGTACTTTAATTGCCTTTTAGAATAAATGAAATGCGGAAGATTACGGTCATATAATAATAATGTACATCGTCTTGGTTAATGTATATATATTAAATATAAATCTTAATTTCGTATAGATCTTAGTCATAAGTAATACGAAATACTTGGTTTGTGGATATCCTAAGGATATTTTTTCCAGGACAAAAAAAAATCAGCATAAATATTGTTGAGGCATCTATCAAGTTGAAAAACCATGAAGCTTTTTCCTTTTAATAGGATCAGCTTGTGAAACTATACGCTTCATAACCGTCTAATATATTAATATGCGTTGACACAGCAATATCATCGCCCTCAAATTGCATTGCCAACCGATGGGGGGCCTCTATGACGAGGTCAAGAATAACTATTACGCCAAATATCGAACACAAGTGCATTCAAGATTAAAAACAAAGCTGAAAATGAAATTACTATATATTGAATGTGTTCGAACTTACACGTCCTTATAAATATTTGATATGCATGTAAATTCGGACGCCTCTATATAATAATGAACATCTCTCTCCAAATCGGATTAAATTACGAAAGTTACTTCCTTTGATTTATTATTATTATGATATAAACCTCCCCTTTCGTCTCATTTTTCATTGCGTGGGATGCTATAAGACATAGAGGGAGAAATATGATCAATAATAATGTGTATGTACACAGAGGCTAAAAAAAGGACTCCTCGAAAAAAGCTCATTAAAGGGTCCGATGCAAACAAGGGAGAAGAAAAGCGTGATCGCTATTGACTCTGAGAATGTCCCTTTTTCCCCTGAAAAACTCATTTACTGTCTTAGTATAATAACAATATTTATACTTTTAATCCATATTTTTCTCCCTCTGTCTTTCTCTCACTTGTGTGTGTGTGTGTCTAGGGGCTAGAAGGGGGTAAAGTTCGTTCATGCGTGTCCTCAGATGAAGAGGAATCCTCTTAGAGGCTATTACATCCCTTCCATATACATATGTACATTTATACATTCATTCCCTGTTTGCCTATGAAGACAGAGAGCCTTATACTTACATTCATAAGAAGGATTTGAGCATTTAATTATATAGAAGAAATAAAAAGACGAGACAGCCTCTACCTAATAAAGTAGTTTTCATGCAATTAAATACAATATATATATATATATATGTATGTATTTAGGAAGAGGGGAAGAAGAAGAGGAAAAGAAAGGCCATTTTGGATTATTTTTTGAATGATGGCGGGAAGGAGACGACTTCTTCACTTATAATAATTGGATATATAAATCTGACACCCCCTTTTTTTCTCCTCCTTTTGTGACAATGTATAGCCATTTTTTATAAAAGGGGGATATGAAATTATAATTTATATCATATAGTTAAATTGAAGGGATGATGCTGCCGAGTGTCTTCATGGTTTTCCTCTCATATTACATTTCTATATACATAATTGAGACCTAGTATCCCTTCTTACTCCTTTTAAAACTTGATTGCCCTGTAGAACAAGTCTTGACTTTCATAACGCCTTTGGAATCTCAAGTATGCGTGATTAATATGATGTACAGCTATTACATATTTCTCTTCTAATTTGTGAATGGATCCTGCGTCCCTCCTCTAAAGAAGAGCTGTTGGGTTGTTAGGGAGCAAGATATAAACATATATCTATTGGTATGCTACTGGAAATATATGAGAATTGGTAGTAATATATGCGTGGTATCTATACACTGTGAGGAGGGGGGCATCCACAAGTATTTGTTAAAGGGAAAGTCAAGGAGTCAGGGATATAAAACTCCTTGCATGAGTTAATTACATAAATCTACCATCATAATGATGACAGATATTTTATAACTCAAAATAATATTTTTTGACAACTTCCTTTTCTTTATTTTCTAAACTTGTGGAATATTTTTTTGTCGTTGTTGTAGGAATCAAATAATATGTGGGTTGTTTATATAGTGAGAGAACCTACTTACAATTGTTTTAGAGAATAAATGGAAAAGTCAAAACTCCTTGCGAATAACAATAAATTATATCTGTTTGTCAATTAAAAATATGAGGGATATTTGATGGCCAAATTTTAGTATTTTAATATGAGTAGCTTAATATTTTTTACGTTTTGTAGGTTATTTTTGTAACTGCACTTTTTTTCTTTTTTTATAGAAGTTTTATAACTAACCGGAAGTAGCCCTAGGAATTTTATACCAAAATAAAAAAATATTGCTATGCTTTTCTTGCTCCTATCAAACCATAACGCATGATGGAAAAATAATTTGGACTGCGGCAAAATATTTTTTACTCTCCATTTTTTACATTAGACTAACATGTAACTCGTCTCCTTCATTCAGCCTCATTTTACCTAGTCTTCAGGGGTGCCATATGATCTTGTTTGAATATTACATTCATTTTTGCTATTATTTGAAAGTTAATGCCATTGTTATTGATTCAGTTTATAGCAATTGTATATTTATTTACTTATAACATATCAATCCCAAGACAAACAAAGTTTTTATCTGTATTAGTAGACGAAAGTATATTTTTTAGAGTAACCAAGGGTCTCTTTGATGGATATCAATTATCGGATTAAAAATAGTATTAGATCATAAATGTATGATCATTTACTCGCATATACTCCTATATATATATATATGTTATTGGATTATGGTAAATATGCTAGAAATCTGTGAATGAAATCATTTCAAAATTACCATGGAGTTGAGTTGTACCATTCGTTTCTTATTGGAACACATCCGGATGTTTTATGCTCCACTGTCATCTTATTAAAAAGTATCAGAATTTGATGAACGCTAATAATTATTAATTTAGAACATTTTAAGATGACTTTTTGCAATTCAGAAAGTCAAAAAAACTTATTGAGTGTCTTTTATTTACAAAACGAAAGAAGGAAAACTCAACAGCTGAGCAACACATTAGAGTGCCGAAATAAGGATTGGTAGAAACGTTACTTTGTTCCTCTATATTCTCTATGGTACAGTACAAAAAGAAAAATATGGATTTGAATTATTACATTCATAAAGTTAATGATTTTATGGAACAAATATGTTTATTACTATTAAACTCACTATTAAAATATACCTTTTGAATGTGATTCAAATATTCTTTATCTGTATTCATACTTGCCTGATGTGATGGATAATATGTCACTTTTAGTTGATAAGATGTTGAAGAATTAGGTCGTCAAATTGCAGCTGCGTCTTCTCTCAGCTATTATACATGACGTCAGCTGACACGAGTCCCTTCTATATACTTTTATTTGATTGGGACCCATTACAAGCTGTCAAACTTGAATCCCATTTTATATGCAAAATAAATAAATAAAGTTTTTTTAATATTGTCCACTCTTTCCTTTAGTGAATCAACAGCCTCGCAATCATTCGTCTTTGAAAAGACTCCTTGCAAAGGAATGGAAGAAGATTTATAATACTAATATCTAATATATTCCATCAAATCCTATAAAAGAGGAGCTTGACATTTATTCAATATCATCAAGCAACAAGGGGTTCAATCACGAAAGGAGAAAAGGTAAATTTTGTATAATAAAATGACTTTCTATTAGAAAACAAAATTGAAGAATTAGAGTGGAATGGGAATGGCATAATTAGGCATAGGTATAAGTCTTTTTAAGCTTTGCTTGTGCAACTTAACCTTATTTTTTTGGCAAAGTTGAAAGCAGCCAATGCAAAAAGTAACTAAATAAAAGTTTTCATTGACTTGATCTGAAGTCTTTGAACGATTCTCTTCCAACCCAATAAAAGTCACAAGACCACTAAGGAACGAAATCCGCTATTTACCATATAAATTATATAGTTATATTGGATAGATATATGCATTTTAGTGTTACATCTTCATTTAAAATAATTTCTAAATATTCCATGAACAGGCACTTGAACTAACGTAATATATATATATATATATATATATATATATATATATATATATATATATATATATATATATATATATATATATATATATATACAGGGTTATAGAAGCAAAACGTGGACTCTTAAATAATGCTAGTTTTCTGAAAAAAAATCCCAAGTTGGGTGTTTATATTTTTTGAAATTCCGATTTATTAGCCTTTTTAAGCATAAATGATCAATTATAACAATCGTCAATTCTCAGAATGAGCGAGCAGGAAGCGAAAAGGAAAAGGATCTCAGATCTGCTTGAGGCGGAAATTGAGGTGGACATTGTCAAGGGCTCCAGGAGCCTCGTTTTCACGGTTGTCAAGATGAAAAAGGACGGAGAAGACCTCGAGAGGCAAGCAGCAAGTGGTGGCCTCAATTGAAAGAGGACTCCCGAGTTCCTGGAGAGACTGGAGAAGAAGATCAAGGAGGACCCCACAAAATCCATGAACGCCTCTCCCAATGACTTCTCTGTGGACCCCATGACCATCAACCGGGCAGTGAGGGAGGATCTGGGGTTAACCTCATACATGAAGCCTCTGAAGCACTTGTTGACGGAGGATATGAAGAGCAAAAAGGCTCACAAGATGCAAGAAAGTCCTCACATGATTGAAGGGTAATGGCTCCATTATGAAAATCTTCACCGACAAGAAGATTTTCACTCTGGATCAAGTCTACAACAGGAAGAATGACCTGTAGCTTGGGGAAACAACAGAAGAGGTACAGGAGGTGTACCATACAAAACATCCGGCGCAGACAATGATCTTGGGAGTCGTGGCGTCAGACGGGAAGAAGATGCTTCCCTACTTTTTCAAGGCCGGGGAGAAGATTCGCAACGAGACCTACTACAAGGTCCTCAGTACACAGTTTTGCGATGGCTAAAGGCCAATTACCCCGAGGGAAACTATGTGTGGATGCAGGTTGTACTCCATCACACACGTCGGACCTGTGCCAGAAGTTCTGCACTGCCAAAATAGCTCATTTTGGCCGAAGGACATGTGGCCCTCTTCCTCGCCGAATCTGAACCCATTGGACTTCGCCGTGTGGGGCGAATTTGAGAGGAAGACCAACAGGACTCCTCATCCAAATGTGGATGTTTTAAAGGCCACCATCAGGACGGAGTGGGTCAACATGTCGGAGGAGTTCCTCATCAACTCCTGCAAGGCTTTCCGGCGCTGTGTCGAAGCTGTCCTTGGAGCTGAAGAAGGCCACATCAAGTGAGAGTGCTCACAAAGGCCCTGCCTATAAATTTTGTTAAAAGTAATAATTATTATTCAATTAAAATACAATTATATTCTTACTTTTCTAAAATTGTCTCTCGAGTCCACGTTTTGCTTCTATACCCTGTATATATATATATATATATATATATATACAGAGTGTACCAGCAAAATTTAGAATTTAGTTTAATTGTCTCTAGCCATCCTGGGGCGAACTTTAGGGATTTTTACATTTAAACTTCCTATTGTACCAGCCATTTAGAGCGCTTTTACAAAACATGTTTTCACTCACTCTTCACCATGAGTCATGAGAGGAAGAATCGTGAGAAGATCGCTGACCTCCTTTAGGCCAAAGGGGACAAAAAGATATCGTGGAGATTGTTGACTGCTCTGTCGCTACAGCTTACAATGTTTCAAATAATCTAAAGGATGGCAAAGATATTGGCAGGACTCAAGGCAGTGGAGGAGCAAATTAGAAGAAGACTTAGGTTTTCTGGGAAAGTCAAGGAGGCGGCGAAGGAGATTCCCACAAAGTCCATTCGGAGACTGGCTCGGACTATGGATTTGGGTACTTTTTTTATATTTATAAATGATATTTCATTCCTACAACATTTTGTAAATAGAAAAGTGGTAGGGGACAAATGGTCAATATATAAAGTTTGAAACATGAAAAATGTTTTTAAAAAAATAAAACTTGGATTCAATTTTTTCATAAAATATATAAATGTTTATTAATAATTGATTCGGTCTAGGAGGGAGATGTATCTTTCCACCAACTTGTCCAGTCCTATAGGAGAGGGTTCCCCTTGACCTGCAAGGCTATGGATTTGGGTACTTCAACCATATTAAGGGCTTTGAAATATGGCCTGAGCCTAAAATCTTATGTCAGGAGACCCAGGCATCTTTTGACAGGCTCGAAAGGTTCACCAAAATTCGCTCAACTTTTTACAAGAAGAAGTCCACTGTGACAATTTTCTCAGACAAGAAGATTTTTACCAGGTCTACAATCGAAAAAACGATCGGTACCTTGTTGAGTCAGTAGATGAGGTCAAGGGAGTCCACAGAACCAAACACCCAGCCCAATGATGGTTCTAGGAGTCGTGGCATCTGACGGGAAGACCATGCCTCCGTACTATTTTCGAGCCGGAGAGAAAATTGACCGCCATGTCTACGTAAAAGTCCTGAGATACCATGTTTTGTCCTGATGAAGGCAAATTAACCAAGTGGCAACTATGTATGGACTCAGGATGGAGCTCCCTCTCACACATCAAAGTTGGTCTAGGATTTCTGCTCAAGGAATTTTTCCGATTTCTGGTTAGCAAACTACTGGCCACCCTCAAGCCCAGATGTTAATCCCCTGGACTTTGCTGTTTGGGGCTTTTTGGAGAGGGATACCAACAGCACTCCTCATCCCAATATGGACTCTTTCAAGGCCTCCATCACTGCTGCTTGGGCCAACATGTCTAACAACTTCATCAATAAGGGCTGTGCTGGTTTTCGCCACTGTGTTGATGCAGTCATTGAACTTAAAGGAGGCTAAGTTAAATACGAAAGATTACCAATATTTTTCTTTCCATTATTTGTTTCAGATGCTTCTTGATAAAAGGTCAAATAAAGTTTCTAGAAGTCGAGCAAAAATTGATTTATGATTTTTTAAATTTTGCTGGTACACTCTCTCTCTCTCTCTCTGTCTCTCTCTCTCTATCTCTATATATATATATATATATATATATATGATATTGCTTAAAAAACCTTTGCCTCCAATATAACACCGAAATATATTGAATGATTCATTCTCATAAATATACGATTTCGGCAAACTCTACCGGATAAAAATAAGGTGTAAAGTACCAAGTAATTCAATGTGTGAAAGTCTTTTATAATTCAGCGATAATGGGCTCGTACATCTTTTTCGATTTTCGGATGCGAGTCAACTAGAGTCAATGTTGGGGGCGCAAGTTCGACTCCCGAGAGCGGAAGGCACATTTTGGACAAACTCATAGATAAGATCCTATGCTTGATAGACGAATTTACACGCTAACAAGCTTATATTATAGAATGGAGTATACATATAATTTAAATGTTCAAAACTTTGAGAACCCAATTTTATTTCATTATGTCCATGAAGAAATGGTTTTAAATAAATATCAAATTCCATTCACTTAAACCAAAATAAGTAATGGGTCTGGCATGGCTTATAAACGAATAGATTAATCATTTTGGTCATTCTATAATGTTTCCTGCATCAATTGAGATACAGGGAATAAATATATAGGATTAACTGCTTATTAAAAATTATTATTATGTCATTGGAAAAACGTCAAGTCGTTTAACATGTTAAATTATTGACAAGCTGCTTCATGAAGAACAGGGATTTGGCATCAATTTGTCAAAGTATCACACAAGCATTAAATTTCAATCAATCAATTTCTATTGATTTCAACTTAAGAGATTCGTTAGGGCTTTGACGTGTGATTCTATTATTTTTTGAGATGTATTTTGCGGTATTTCGGTTTATGTATCAATTAGTTTCTTTTTATATAAATAAAATAATTGAATAAGACTTTTTATATTTCTAATATGAAGGTCTCTTACTTTTTGTTAATGGTAATATTTATCAAATAATGGATTTAGAATTTTAAATACTTAAAGATATAGACCAATAAATCAAAGCTTTTGATCAATCAATTCATGTCCTTCAAGTGTAACTCATAGTATTAAAAATAAATACGAACGAGAACGTTTGCTGTGCTGTAATTTTAACAAATATTTTCCAAAGATATATATGTATAGACATATATTAAATGAAACACTTTTTCACTCATTTTTTTTCCTCATCAGCAAGGCCTTTATTTATCTAAATGACAAAAGTACATACTTATATAAATAGTAAAATAGAAAAAGTGTGCTTTTTACAATAAAACATAAATAACATTTTAGTTTATAATTAGTTTCCCATTTAAAGACCTAAAATTCGTACCCTAATGAATTCTGTAAAAATGATGTAACGAATTTAAAATACCAAGTTAATGAACAAAGACAGATAATACGCATACATAATTAAAAACGAAGATAATAATCCGATTTAAAGTCCATAAGCTATTAGTTCTCCGTGTCCTTAGTGTTTTCGTTATAATAACTTATTATACGTTTTAGCATTCTGGAGTGTCGGGCTGATGAGGAGGATAGTACTTTATGATTCATACGCAAAGTTCCATAGATTGTCCTGGACCTGGACCTTTCACTAATTATTTAACATCTTTGATCTATATAATAATATTATAAACTATTTACCTTGACAAAAATTCATTTTAGATTATCATATTTACGTTTTTATAGCCCATTTGCTTTGGGGCTTATGAAAACTCCTCCTAATCATAAAACAACTAGATTGAAAAAAAAATATATAGAAGATATTTTACTTGGGTAACTTAAGAGGCAATAAATAATAATCAGTACTTTTATGGAGTCAATTATTAAATTATTTCCTTAAGTTCGTGATTAACGTCTGAACAAATTAAGCTAGAAACAAACATAAATATGCATAAATATAGAAAAAAAGATGTAAGCATACTTGGTTTCTAAAAAGTAATTATTTAAATTTGACTTTTTTAATAGAAGGATGTTTTTAATACACCTGTATCAAAGCTGCTATAAGATAATTGAAGAGTCACTATTATTTTTCTATTTCTGCCCAATCATTATCCCTGTTGTTAAGTCAGTAGAGGAAAAAAATTCAAAGGGCATACGGTGAACACCTTGAACCCCCAGACTGGCTAATATCAACGTCCCCAATTATGAGAACGCTTTTCAAATAGAGTCCATAATTTCCAAGGTTCAAGGAATTCTGTACACCTCGCGGGTCAAGGGGAACTCTCTCCCTATAGGACTGGACAAGTTGGTGGAAAGATACATCTCCCTCCTAGACCGAATCAATTATTAATAAACATTTATATATTTTATGAAAAAATTTAATCCAAGTTTATTTTTTTTAAAGCATTTTTCGTGATTTAAACTTTATATATTGACCATTTGTCCCCTACCACTTTTCTATTTACAAAAATGTTGTATGAATGAAATATAATTTATAACTAAAAAAAAGAGTCACTATTATTTAAACCAGCAAAACTTTAGATTTATCTGATTTCCTGTGACTGGTTGCAATGATTATTTTGTAGATTTATAATTAAAGCGGGTTTCTTTTAATTAATTACTCACAGCTCAATAAATCTAATGTACAAAGTACTCGAGGAACATCCTTTATAGATACAATAAATGGATAGGTAGTTTAGCGTTCCACCAAAGAAGACCAGTCATTTGTTTGGAAGCACAAAATATGAAAACCGTTTGGAATTATTCTATGAAATTTGCCAGAAGCCAAAGAAGCTACTTTCAATTTATGACTATATATATATATATAATTTAATTAAGGAGCCTCATTTAGATTCATATTTTAAACCTTTTAAAAGTCGAGTAACGTTTCTTTCAATGATCAATATCGCACGGTACACAGCTGCTGCTGCTTACCCCCACCCTAGACCGCACAGTCACACAAATTGATAATCTCCTACGGCACACCTAACAATATCTCGCGGCACAACGGCAGAAAAGCATTGAACTAGACCTTTCTAAAACATTTTGTTCTTTCAAATGATCATAATAAAGGACAGGAACACAAAATACAATATCCATAAATGTACATTTATATTTCAACGGCAAATCAAAGCTTGTTTTTGTTTGAATGAAAGGTCAATCATCATCAACTTCCACTGAATCCGGTCAGTGAAAGCATCACCATATATTAAGCATTATAATTCAATTACCCTTCCCAAATGCCATCAACTATCATTTCCAGTGAAGAAAGAGAGAGAGAGAAAAAAAAGATCCATCCGTCTTAGTCCCCCCCTCCCCTCCAACTTCTTCCCCCTAAGAAGGAAGTGAGCGATAAGAGGATAGGAGTAGACATTCGGTCAGTCCATAATCTCTTCCATGGCCGTGTCTATTACTACTCCTTCAGTTTGCCCATAACAATCAAAATGGTTCTTCTTCCTCATTTTATCATTCAAGAACAAAAAAGGGGATCTCCCTTTCACGTGATCGCTTTCTTTTTCATGTGATGCAAAATATATATCATTCAATACTCATTATTGCTGAAACAGCACATAAAAAGGGTTATATAATAAGATATATATTAATTATACTATGTATGGATATTCTTAAAATCCTTTTTTGTAAGCTTTGATAAGGGTTTTGCCCTGGATCCTACTTTTTTAGATGTTATTGTGGGGAATAAGCTGAATTAATGGGGACCATTCCTTTCTCTTTTTTTTTTGGGGGGGGGGGAGGTTGTATGTTGAGGGAGAGATAGATAAAATGGGTATATCCCCCCCCCCCTCTTCCTCGTCGACTTTCTCCTTTGTACCCATTTACTCATATACAGCCATCTAGCCAACCAGCCTTTCATCCATTTATATAATACAGTAATGAGTCATCCCCCTCCCCCCCCAAAAAAATGGGTATTTCAACCCTTTCTTAAAAAGTTATTTATATAAAACAAAAGGGGAGAAAAGTCAAACCAAGGCGGATGAACGCCTGCACAAGTTTGATTTCCCTGCTCCTGATGCACTATTTGATTTCTGTTGAGAGTTAATTCTTTTGAAAGCATAGAAAAAGAGGGGGTTTGCGCTTTCGAATTGTGATATTTATGTAATATGGTGGCATTGACACGTGATGGTGTTTTTGAGTGAATTTATATTTTAACTCTTGAATAGTATAAGTAATGAATGTCACGTGATATATGTCCTTTACCCATTATGGTCAAAGGTTGGGTATTTAAATACCCAAATATTAAAGTATTAATAAAAAATATGATACCCTACTATGGGGTGGTTGAGGTTCTATATGATGTCCATGTTCATTCTGTTTCACAAGTATTTTTTAAAATTGAAAACATACTCTCGAATAATTCCATATATTGCGCTGATCAAAGGTCTTCCCCTAAACCATGTCGAATGATATAGATGCTTGTAAATGCACGGAACTTTATTTAACTCTACGCTAAAATAAATATGGGAACTCAATGAGTTCATGTTCAGCTCTTAGTGGTGAGGGACCAGGTTCGACTACTCCCGAGAGGGGAAGGTCAATTTTGGTTGGCCTCATTGATAAGATCATAGCTTCGATAGACTAATTTACACGCTATAATACTTATTGATATCCAGTCGGATACTACAATTATATCGAACCAAAAAACTATGGTGGTCACGTGACAAATACTCCATACTTTTTTGGTGTTATTGTTTATTGGTTACTGATTTATTGGTTTAACATTTATAAGTAGATACGTATTTGTAAAATTGTAGTAGCCTAGAGATATAGGAAAAGGGCTGGCGGTCATAATCTATGGCACGTGCTCAAGGCTTACTCATTTCCCATAGAATCTGGGGGCTAGAAAAGAAGAGAGCTTGTAACTCACTGAATTGACTCCTTGATAGCTTCATGGAATGCTATAAAGCTTGCACGTGACCCGAAATAGAACAAAGTGATGCCCTGCTCAACTTCATATGCTTTCTTACCTTGGCAGAATCGGCACCTTTCTTGATATATATTCCTTTATTTCTTCAAATTATAGTGGTTTTCTTCATTTCCATTGAAGTTTGGGATATCACAAAGATTTTTAATTTGATTAAATGTCCATTGGTAGTGTAAATAAAGAGAATATAGCTTAATTAAAACAATCTCAACTCCTTCTAGGATTCACTATCGCCTCTCCCCGTCGACGTTTGCTGGTTTAAGATGGACGAGTGAGTGAGACTTCCTCTCCCATCATCCTTTAACCAAGGCCTTATTTGGCCTTTCTCTTGTTTTTATTATTATTATTATTATTTGCTCTCTCTCTCTTTCTCTCTCTGGCCTTCAAAAAAGGCAACTACTCTCAATCACTTTGTAGGGATCACATAGTACAGTGCGTGAGAATCCTACGAATCCATTTCGAAAAGCTGGTTCAAAGATCCTTACCTTTTTAGGCGGGAAAATTTTGGTGTGTTGAGTCGGTTTTGAATTCCTGGAGTGGGACTGAGAGAAGAAGAACTGACATCCTCCTCTCAGTCCCTTTTTTTAAAGACTACTATTCTTGTAAGGATCCTTCTTTTTCCCCTAGTTCCGAAGAAAGAAAAAAAAGTTTTTTTCCCTCTCCTGTATTTTTTCGCTTTTTCGAATTCTGCGCCGTCGAGAAAAAGGAGGGAATTTAGAGAAGAGAAAGCTCCCTGGATTGGAGGGGAGGAAGAGAGAAGAGGAGCTTCATTGGCCGAATGCTTTTTTAAAAAATAGGCGCTGAAAAGGTAAAAAAGAGGGGGAGGGGGGGGGGGAAGGTACCCTGGCCACCTTTTTTTTCTCTCTCTCTTATCTAGGCTGTAAAAGGAACAGGTAAGTTAATAAAGGGGAAAACCAATCAAGGCTTTTCCCGCTTGCGGGAAATAAACAAAGATGGCATTGTCTACATAACATAAAACTACCCTTTCAATAGGTACCATTGGATTTAAATTTGAAAGGAGTTTAGTGAATATTCTTTTAAGGCACAATTTGAATCTCCTGCAATGTTTAGAAATTATAACATCTAATGTTATCTGATTTTTAAAAGAAAGAGTAGCGTCAAAATTTGTTCATTGTCATAGAAAATGGTCTAAGATCGTGTATTCTGCCGTGGATCAATTCGTAGCATTTTTGGATTCTGTCTTCAATTAAACGAAAAACAACCAAGAAACACAGTATCAATGTCTTCATGAAAAAGTTTTATACATTAATATGAAAATGTTGAACTTTTTCATTCATGCAATTTTCCTTTACAATCTTACAATTGACTTGAATTATCTGTCAATTCCTTAAAATTGATAAAAGGAGCTATGAGGACATTTTATTTTGTACTTACTTTTAAAGTTTGTATTTTCTTTTCGATTTGATCGGATTTTTCTTTAACTGAATGTTTTCTAAAAATACAATAAATGTATATTGTTAAAGTGGTTGTGTGTTCTAGGGTTAGTTTAAAATCCTAAATTAGATTCTGACTCGGAATACGTAATCTCGGATCCTAACCTCAAACAGGCAAAACAGGCATCATAATTTGTTGGGAATATTATGCATATGAGACTTATGAGTGCAATTCCAACAATTGATTCATTGGCAAATTCAATTGAATTTGAAACAAGAAGTGAATTGTAATCTTGCTTGATAAAAAGTACACATTTATATGTTATATTAAATTAGATTTTAGTAAATCGACTGCCTAGTTTTATCTCTTTATTTATTATCGTAATGTCTTCTGTGTATTTTATCTACACTATCTGTTTATGATGATAAATAAAAAGTCTAACCGAAACAAAATCATCTACTTAGTGAAAAAGTGTTTCATTTTTTCGAAAATAAATTTTGATAAAAATGGTGTGGTTTTATTTCAGTAACACAGGTTTGACTGTAAATAACAGGGCCAACATCGGAGTAGCTATGTTATTAGAATCAAAGGAAATTATAATTCATGTTTTAATAAACAACATATAGTAAATGTTGACCATCTGAGGGCAATTTTTATTTTCGCTGCTGCGAGGTATTGTGCTCTTCGCTTAAGAATCCCCAAAACCCAGGACAGTTCATGAAATTATGCTTTTGAAGTTAATATGTTCTACCCTTCTCAATCTGCACGACATCTCCATACTTTGAAAAAGATGCTTCGATTTTACAAAAAAAATCTACTCCAAGGACAATGAAAACCGCAAGGAAAAAATTGAAAAATAATTTGACCTTTTGATAATATTTTTTTCGCGTAATTTTGTTTTTGTTTTTTTAGATATTGTGTTTGTTATTTAGATTTGTATGTATTTATTAAGATATTTTGGCCTTTTAGTAGAAAATTTATTATAAACTATAATGTTTATTGTTGTTGTAAAACTTAAAATTTTCTATCACTCTTTTAGTTGCTTTAATATGTTTTTTATGTGACTAATAAAGGCCTTGCTGCGGATAAAAAAACATGATATGAAGTTTTCTAAATGAATAAACGAATTCACATTTTTATAACAAAACCAATTTTAAATATATAAGTAGAAGTATAGTCTAGAAAAAATATATGCCTTGATAATGAAATCTATCATTTCCTCTATTACATTATAATAAAAAAGACTATCAAAATGCTCATAACTTTATCAGGTAGATGAAGATTGTATTTTTACATCTGAGGGGGTTCAGCAAGAAAGCAATTCTAAATGAAAATAGTGAAAATGAGAAAACACATTTTTAAGTTTTTTACTTCATAAAAGTGACGGCCAAATATTTAAAGACCAGTTGTGCACGTTTTTGCCCATGAATGTCATTTTTATTTCGATAAGTACGAATGATTTTATTTCTATTGGATTTATTTGTTAAGGGGTTCAATTCTACATGATCCTTCCGATATGATCCTTCAAAGATAATCCCTTTTTTCATAGCCATAAGACATTTATTCCCTTTGAAATTATCAATTATAGTAATTAATTAGCAATTATCGGAGCCTGTATTCAACTAATCGAAATATTTTACTAATACAAACGAAGGAGAATTTTACTAACTATATCCTTGTGATGGTAACTCATTTTCACAAAAATCCATTTAAACTTGGATTCTTGCTGGACAGCCACATCTATCAAAACAGATAACGTCTTTCTTTTCCAATGTTTAACACAAAATTGCCAGCATTATTTTAAAACCATGCAAATATTTAAAAAATTGTAAATTGATGTTGTATAAAAATAAATACAAGGTAAGTATCAAATCACTCTATGACAACTTTTGCATGTGTGTATGATTGAATGTATTTCCAATATGAAATCTCATTTCAATATAGAAAGCAATCTATCTCTGACTATGTTGAAGTTGCAGACCCCAATAATTTTTTTCTTCATCTCTTCAAAACTGTGCAATTGTTTGTTGGGGCCTTGCAGGGAGGTAAGATTTTGCAATCGGGCTGCACAAGAAGAAATCAGACGAGAGGCAAATATTTTACAAGCAGTGTGGTCAATATTTCTTCAAACATAAGCATTTATGTCTGCAAGTTTTACTTTTTTATATTTTTTGGGGCACTTTATTATAAGAATTCTAATATCCTAAATGATTTTGTGCTATTTTCGTAATAACTTATATACTGTTTTTAAACTATAATTACATATATGCCATTGGTAGGGAAGTATATCATTGAATTGAATAGGTCGTTTGTAACAATTATACATTATAATAACCAAACTATGAAAAATCGAAGACTGTAGAGGCTTTAGAAAGTTGGAGTATATTTTAAGGGAATTGGGTCAAAAGTAAAAAAAAATCTGAAAATAATATTTTTCACAGTTGATCCGGTCTACAGCTTCCGGAATGACCTTTGGCAATCACTAAAGGAGGCCAAGGTTTCCGTACAAAACATCTGATACAAATTATATTCATGGGCGCCATGACGCTCAACGCGGAGATAAAATCTACTTTCCTTTTCTGAGGCCGAGGAAAAAATCAGAAGTCTATAACAAGATGCGCAAGTGCATCCTACTGTCATGACTCAAAGTAAATAAAAACCATTATATGTATAATAAAATTGATCAACACAAACACACATTGGTCAAATGCCAAAAGTTATACTCCAAACGTATGGCTGATCTTTAACCCAAAGATATATGGCCAATATTTTTGCCGGATTAGAATCTGTTAAACTTTGCTATGTATGGAATATAGTTTAGGAGACTAACCGGACATCTCAAAATCAACTATTGTAAGGATTCAACCGCCGTTTGGAAGCCTTGATTTTCATCGATAAAGACTTAATTGAGTGGACATGTTCACAAAGATATTTTAAATTTGTTTTATATATATCAAAATACAAGAATACTTACTTTTTTGTAAATCATTTATTCCTTCCATTATTTAACATTATTTAAATTTACAAAATTATAAATTATTGAAAACTAATGCATTATATATCAGTTTAATGAAAACACTATACGCTTGTGGATTTATAAAAGCTTCAGCATAAAATAAATGATATGTTTTCAAACATGAAGCGAAATGAATTAAGTCTTTTTTATTTCAAGATATATACTTTGCATCTTCAAAGTTTTTTTTTGCTGTCACAGCAATTTCCTTTTTTATATTTTGATTGCTTGAAAAGATACATATAAATGACAAAATGAGAGTTATTTGAAAATAAAATAGATAAAATGTGAAAATGGTATCCTCATCAGCTCGTCTAAGAAGGATTATTGAGTTTGAACGAATGTTATTCATTTATGCTAGAATCGCAAAAAACAACAACGTTCGTCCATTTTTCATTAATGAGTCATTTTTTTCTTGGTCTTTCATGCATTACCAGAACATATATGAAAAAAATAAACCAACATAAAATACAGGAAACATAAAAACTATAATATTCTTTTAAAACATTCGTGTTCAAACAATGAATGGTAAAATTCCAATAATATTATTTTCTTTTTTTGATCTAAGAGCGAACACGATGGAAATTATTCTTGTAATTAGCCTGTTGACTTTGAGGTGTTGTGGTCCAGAATATATAATGATAAAAAGTCCTTCTTTGTTACTTTGACGTCAAATACTTCTTCAATGTGTTTCTTTACATAAGTACATTTGAGTAAGACAAGAGCACTTCCAAAACAAATAATCAGTTGTTTCTTTCACGTTATTGAAAAAAAAGAGTTTTCGTTCGTCGTGAATTTTTTATATTAGTCATTGACATTTTATTTGATAACTTATTTTGATGTTTTTGTGGGATAACCGGACCAAAATTTCTGCTTAAAGTATCTAGTATTCGCTCAATAATATATAATAAATGCATGATGGGGGGAGGCAATCCTCAGGTTTGTAAAGTTGGGAACACTACTTGTTGATTCGATCCACCTATCAATAAACTCATACCAACTTACAAATTTAATTGCACTGAAGCAACCGAGAAGAACCGCCAGGCTGCTGCTGAGAGATCCAGTGCCTTGTGACGACCAGCCTACTTTAAGAGACGTGGGATACAAAGAAATATAAGCGATTGTGTCGCTGCTGTGAATAATATATTTCTTACATCCTCAGACAAATGGTTCAAATATCGACTTTTGACCGGTTCGCTGGAGGTGGCAAATAAGTTTTTTAAAGACAATCGAAAGAACTGTTTCTTTTGTGAAATACACCCGGAAACCCACAGATCATCTCCTTTGGAACTACCCTGCATTAACAGAGACTTACCGAGCCCTCCAAATCTCACTAGAAAACCTCTTCAAGACCAAAACTTCTGAGGAAGACTTTCTGATATTCACAAAGAATTACTAAAGTTCACAACATATTATATAAAATGCGAACAGTTAAAAACGACGACCTTTCTTGTATCATCCCAATCGCCTCTATATATTGAAAAAATTTATTAGAGATATAATTTTTTATTAATATGTTTGTTTTCAAATTATTTTAATGTTTTTTCTTATATTTTCGTTTAAATAATTGTTATTTATTGATCGTTTTTCACTAAGTATTTGCACCAACCTTTTTGTATATCGTTGGTTGATCTGTCGAAATATGTGCCCACTGGGCCAAGAAAAAAAACTTACAAATTTAATTAAAGTATGGGCATTTGAATATGGGTAATGTTATACTCAGAACACGACAGAGCGACGAGTGTCGTAATCCACAGAGACCTGATTGTGATCCATGAGGTATATAAATAACAATAAAAGAACACGAATATATTAGTGAAATTTATTTATAGGAAGGGATTTTTAGAAGATCTTAGCTCAGAGGGAGACAGTACAAGAGTATTTTTCTAAAGGTAAGGAAGAAGGTAAGAACGACATGCAGGCATGAGCTTGCCGGTCAAACTTGCTTTTTTATGGGTCATTTATAAAAAATTATACATAACTTAATATATACAATAATAAATAAAAAGAGCAAGAGGGATTGTGATAATAAAATCTTAAATAAACATTGTAGTTTAAAATTAAACCTCTATAGCAAGACCCATCTCATCATTAAAACACCATAATCTAAATTGTATATAATGGAAGTGAGTAACACGAAATAGAGAAAACAAATTTTGTAAAAAGTATATAAGAACATCTATTATTGCACGGCTCCCTCGATGATGTCATTTGAAGTCCTCTTATATCTTCTAACAATGAGTCTTAAACGAGAGTAAAAATGACAGGACCAATGAGGAAAAACTTTGACGATATCCGCGGCGAAGTCCATAACGTCACTTGCTTAGAATGTGGAATCTTGAGGGCAAAGGCTCCATATCTTGCAGCCGAAGAAACAAATATTTTTTAAACGACTCATTACGAATGAGTGTATTGGAGGGTAGACACTTTGCGATGTGAGCTTTAGAGCTAGCAAGTGCAAAGCTCAGAGCCTTGGATTCAGGAGATGCAGTTGTTGCTTTTAGAGGAAAACCAAAAGGATATAGGCCGATAAATACTTTGCCTCATTTTCAGAGCTATATAAATGACATATTATGGGTGACGAAATCACAAAGATACGACAGAGCAGGGCAATCAGCGAAAGCGTGCATGATCGAATTATAGATTTTTCCGCAGTCCTTACAAGGAATGTTGAAAAAGATGCAACCGGTAGAGATTTGAAATTGTGCGGTGAATTTTTGTTATCTTTCACGTTGGTTGATTCCATAATTATTTTTCCCCATCTTTGCGGAAGATTTAGCTCTTGAATAAAAGCCTGGCAGATTTTCTTAGCGTCCTCGTCGGGTCCGGGCCTTGTACTTAACTTAATATGCCATGGAGTAGGGGATATATAAACTTGCTTATTCCTTCCTGAATACATATTGTATAATAATAACAACAGGGTTGAGCTGAATGAGGCATAGAGATATAAAGACATAGAGAGCTTATTGGATTCTTAAGAGGCATACGTCATTGTGTCAAATATAAACAAATATTATATCTCGATGATGAGCTTACGATGACGTAGATCAAATTACTTTATTTATATTGAGCACAGGCGACAGCTGAAAGATGTTTTTCTGCTATTGAAGGGAATAAGCTCTCTATATCTTTATATCTCTATGGAATGAGGACTCCTAATCAGACCACCACAGTCCCTAACATATTGTATTAAAAAGTTAAAGTAAATAAAAAAATATAAAACCATGAAAAACTTGTACTTGCAAATCGCTGGAAATACTTTAGACTGATCGAAATATTGAAGTAATATCTTTGCACCCTTCTTCTCTTTGTCTATTAAAGTGTAAAAATCTAAAAAATATATACTGAATGATTTTGATGTATGCCTTTTCAAAGTAGTTTTATTCCAAGAGATTATATATCTGATATCTGATTATTTAATCAAACTCTTATTAAGCTCTCGTTATCTGCAACAAAAATAAACATTCAGATTGCTTTCTTTTTTTAATACATCAATCGATAAACGGTTCTTCTACTTAAAGGGAATCTCTCTTAATGCAACTACCTTGTATATCATATTAGCAGTAATCGATAAGAGAGATTTTGTATAAATCAATTGAAATCAATCCATATATGTAGTTCCTTGTTGCTCTTCATCTTCTTTTATTATTATTATGTGAAAGGATTGTTTCAACATTAAAAGTAGATAATGATTTTCAATATTTAGCTACTTCTTCTGAAGTCAAGGAGGACTATGGGTCTGGTGTGTTTTAAGTGATCGAATTAAGGGGTTATTAATTATTCTTCAAGTTGTTATCTTAAATTTTATAACAAATAAAGATATTTATATACATAAAATAATGTTTATAAAGAAGCACATACTTCATTGCGGACACAAGCCGCAAAACTATTTTTTTTGTACACCCGTACAACATTTAATTAATAATTATTATGTTTGATGAAAAATGGATTTGTCTTTGAGGGTACAAGGAAAAGGAAAAAGAAAGAGTAATCAGAAGTATACAAAATGGAGGCAAATAATTAGAAGATAGAGATTTAAAATATTGAGAGCTTATTTATAGAAATGCGTGAGTGGGTCAGCTGTCGAGGAAGGAGGACCAAAACAAATGTATATAAAATAGAGACTACGGATGATTTACTCTGGAAATTGTCCGTATTTGCATGAAACATATGGGGTCGTTCAAGATATCACCATAGATATTTCAATGCAGAAGAAGACTTTCCAACGTAAATGATAAGTAGTCTCTATTACATATACATTTGTAGATTACTTGAAAAGAATGTGAGATTCTGGGATAGTACTTTATAAGCCGCTAAGGTCCATGCAAAGTTTTATTATTTTTTATTATGTTCTTTATAATCCATAAGTTATTGTTTTAATTATACTCGTATCTTTTGTATTTAAACAGAGTAAATTGCTGCCATATAATTACATGCTTAATAGCTATTTTATAGTTATTTTTAATTATATATATATTATTATAAATGATGCATAAACAAACCTATATATATATATATTTCCTTTGACTTCCTACAGCAAAAAGTGCCAGTAATTTGTGATGGAAGTATCTTTTTTGGACTTGAGGATTCATGTTAGACATATGCAATATCTTCAATCTGAGTTATAGTGAAACGACAATAAAATAGGGTTCAATAAGCTTAATACATAATTTAATGTAGTAATCATCTTATTATTATTCTAGAGGCTTTCCATTGCACGACAATTGAGAATAAAATCAAGATTGTATTGAAGTACCAGTTAATAAACAATTAGAGAAAGGTTTGTGAACGACACGCAAAATAGAACTGCCTTTTTGACTAAGATTAAAGTGTAGCATCTGTTCTTTCCAGCTAAGTATATGATCCATGCAGCCCATGCTTAATAAACAAAACAGGCAACGGAACTGAAAAACATACAAGAAACAATAAGGAAATTTATTTGTTTCGTTTTGTTCAAGTAAATATTATGTTAATTGTTCTTTTCCCGCCTCGAACTCAGCTATTTTTGATTTTTTAATGATGTACATCTAAGAAATGTTAAAGATTTTTGGGGGTTTAATTGCAGTCACTACTTTCAAATCAATAAATTCGGAACCCCATGATTATTTAAAATCAAACTTTTCCCCCTATTTGGTTCGCGAGAATCGCAGCATCCGACTGCATATAAATAAGCATACTAGCTTTAAAATTAGTCTATCGAACCTAGGATCTTTTCAATAAGGTTAATCAAAATTGACCTTTCTCTCTCGGGAGTCGAACCTGCACCTTTAACTTTGAGAGTTGAACACGCCTAAACAAACTGAGCTATGGCGCTCCCTATAAACTTTAATATTTTTATTATTGAAACGCCAAATCCAGTGGCATTTACTAGAATGGTCGTTTAATAAAGGAAATGGAACGAAATGTCATAAAAACTATATTTCTTACAAACCTTTCAAAGTATAAAATAAATACTACCTGCAATGCAATCCTTAATATCGCAAAAGGATGTCAAATCTGATATTGTACGACTTCTCTTCATCAAAAGCCTCTTATATTTAAGGACCTACTCGAATGTTCTGGGAGAGAGGGGTTGTTAAGTGTCAGTTGATTCACTGCTGATGCTATTGAGTCATGGAGAGAGACTCCTGGTTTTTTTTTTTTGCCATATGGTTCGATAGAATTGTATCCGAATGGATATAAATAAGCATTATAGCGTTAAAATTAGTCTATCGAACCTAGGATCTTATCAATGAGGTAGACCAAAATTGACCATCCCCTCTCGGGATTCGAACCTGCGCCTCCAACATTGAGAGTTGAACACGCCTTAACACGCACGGCTATCGAGCTCCCTCCTGGTTTCATTGTGCCAAATGATCCCCTTGGAGACCTTCTTGGGGAACCTGGAAACTTTAATATTGCCAAAAGGTCAGCAATCACTACACTTTTCCCCCTGTCCAAACCCACAGGAGCCTCCATTTTGGCGGCGCATCAGCTTTGAAATAGCTTTCTAGACCTGCTATTAGTAAAGACGCTCATAGAAGAAAAAAATTGTGGCTTTCTACTAATAAAAATCGTTTATTAAGTTTAATTATTCATATGATATATATTTATGTATATATATGTAGATTTTATGTTTATTCGCCTTTTAAGGTTCGTACATATATATCATTAATAAAATACAGCACCTTCATTTCAAGTCGACGGTCACTTATGAAAAACTCTTTATTAAAAAAGGAGATATTATTATTACTACTATCATCATTACTTTGTGTTGTCCCCTTCCAAGGAGTCACAGTCTAACGACAAGGAAAGGAATTTTCTCATCTTGATGAAGACCCTCTGCTGTCCCTCAATAAAAATAGCTTCGAGGAACATTATGGCCGCAAAATGTCCATACTATCAACAACTCTTCCTCCTAACACACTAAAGGAGAATCTTCTAATCGCCTTGAGTAAAAAGAACATCTAATTGCTCATTCATTGAAGAATGTTGATATAGCACGGGTCTTTGCATTTTTCTATAAAAATATTGTTATAGCTCTTTGGTGTGTAATGATATAAATGGCTTAGGTTCATAAATACGTTCCATTATTTGTTTGTCTGAAATAATAAGTTTTTTGTATAAGGAGACTTCTAATAGTCCATACTAAAGCGTTAAAGTAAAGCAGCGCATGCATAACATAAAATTATTCCTTTTTCCCAAAAGGAATTGGCCAAAATTTTAGTTCTTCTTTAGTCCGTAAGGTACGCTTTGATGCCAGAGCTCTTTGAAAGTAATAACAAAGTCCTTTTATTATTTATATTGGAGACGTTTTTTATATTGAAAAAAGTTTTTTTGAGTGTCTTATGGATTCCGTATTTTACTTAAACCGGTTTTAAATAGGATTGTGACGTAATTTCATGGACTAGCGACATCTAACGACAAAGAAAATAACCAAAATTTTGGCCATTTTTTTGTTTACTTTTTCCTTGCATGCGCTACTTTACTTTAACGCTTTAGTCCATACTGGATTATGTTTCGGTAAAGTGTGGGACTATCTATAAAAACATTATATTGAATGTTGGTTTAAAATAACTAATTTCAATATTCAAGTTTTAAGCTTTTGGCCCTAACAATACTTGTTAATCTCAGATTTATATTAAATTTAATAAATTACGCGGTAAGTGTACCTGACATTGCTTGTTCTGAATACAACTAAAGTCGAAAGCCTTAGTATATATTTATAATAATAAAAAACCATCACAAATTACGCGGGAAAAAGAAGTCACGTTATAAATATAAGCATGCTTTGTATAATTCTAAAAGGACGATTCTGAATGAATCAGACGAATGCACAAATTTTACCCTTCGCTAACGTTGCATCTTTGTAGGCTCACATATTTATTTTACGATTTTAAAATGCAAGAAACCACTTCTTCATAAAAGTCACAATTTCAAACAAACGAGCAATTAGTACGGATAACATGATGGGGTTTATTTTTGATATGTTTATAATGCCTTCAATATATATATAATATATATATATATATATATATATATATATATATATATATATATATATATATATATATATATATATACATACAAAATATATACAAAGCTTTATATCCACCAGAAATTCAATTGTATATTTACGAATTAGATGGAATAAATTTACCCAATGATATTACAAGACCGGTTTCTAATATTTTTAAAAGTGTTACTTTTTAGATAATATGAAAGATATGCTTCCTATGTGTATGCGTATATTGTTTTCACAGTTCAGAAAATATATATATACATAACATTTTATATAAAAATCGATGATAAATTCATAGTAAAACTATATAAATAAGCATTTTACCTTAAAATTTTAGCATCGATGCTGAAAAAAACAAACTCAATATAATTAAAAGATCACATGATTACAAAAAAGTAAAACCAGTTAGGGGCGTTTATTAAAAATATTTTAAAAGTCTTCCGTATATTACTTTAAGAGAGTGTGATATTCTGGGATAATATTTATTAACAGATGCCGCTAATGCCCATAAAGAGTCAGAGGGGATTTTTTAAGTCCAAAGCTGGGTAGCGAGCTGCGGCAGATATTAGAATTGGCCTGAATTCCGATGGAATAATTGGACTATCTGCGGGCAATTAATCCTTTCGCCCGAGGAGGGCACAATTTATGGCTTTCGCCCTTCCGGAGAGATCCCGTTTTCCAGGGCCAAAAAGTACTGTGTCTTTGCAGTATTTAGATGCCTTGATGTCGTCCATGCCTTTTACGTTTTTTTAAATAAATTTTGTTCAAATTACGTTGTACAAAAGAACATAATTTAAACTCTGTCAGAGCAAGTATGATTATTTCACATCTTCAATCATATAATGAGAGACTGAATTCGACTTGATCATCCCTTTATTATGTGGATGCAATCTCGTATAACCCAGGAATAATAGTTGACGTAGTCAGTCTCTGTTTCTCCTTGAGACAAAGAGGATTTTCCTTTTCTCTTTCCCTATTTTTAACACACATACATATATAAAGATGAGGGAAGCAGATACAAATGGATATATATTTCATCATAGAACTATATACAATATTATTATTTTCACATGAATAAAAAGGGGGAAAATACCAGGGAAAATAAGAGACACGAGGAGAGGACAAAGAAACCATCGGAGTGGAATATCAGTGATTTCTCCCCCCCCCCCCCTCCTTCTTCCTTCCTCTCAAACATCCTTTAAATATTATACATAGTCAGAGAGAGAGAGAGAGAGAATGGATGATGCTGCTACTGAGCTCATCCATTTTATTCCTCCTCTATTTATCTCATATGCGAACAAAAAGAAAAAAAAAATAGGGCTTACCTCAAAATGGGGTTATAAATATATGAGATACAAGGAATGATCATATTGCAGATAGAGCTGACCTTTCGCTTGCCGATGTGACGTCATTAAAGCCCACCGGAGAAGAATAGCATTAAATACGTTTTTGATGAAGTCTAAATAATAATAAGATGACTGACGTTTCACTTTTATCAAAGAGCTCTTGCTATTATTATTATTATTTTTGCATTATCATACACAGCATGACTTTTTCTTTACTTGTGGAGGAACCTCCCTGATATGAAGAATAGAAGAACTCAAGCTGTATAACGCAATAATAAAAACAACAACAGCTTTTGTTTGTTTCTTTAAAAGTGTTAGTAATAATTTAAAAAGGACAGGTTTGTTCATCTCGTCATCGAGTCCTGCCGAATAAGTAACTCCGGACACAAGAGGGATCTCTGATTCAAAGTTCCTCCTCTAGTATAGAATAACTTAAACTGCTTAATATAATGTTATAATACTAACAATAGCTTATTAAAAATAGAAAAAGGAAGAGGCTTGTGATTAATTTGATACTATAATAAAAGAGATGCCAGAGAGATACTAGAAAGATGTCTCTAAGTTTTCTAAACGACAGTTTTCTTTTTCTTTGTATGTCAGAACGGGTATATAGTAATCCCTTGTCGTTTATTGTACAATATTAACTGTTTTTCAATATGTCTTCTTCTTTTCCTTTTAACTAATCATCTTATAAAAACCTCCTTTTATCAGTCCCCCTAGATTCGTATTTTTAACTTTTCGGATGAGAGAGTCGGGCAGCCCCAACGGTTTTACGGCAAAAAAATCCTCTCGTTAAAGTTTGAACAAAATCGAATAACGTTTGGGGTCACTTCAGTAATACAAAGTTATTTAGTAAATAGGTTTTTTTTCGCTATTCAATTGCCTCTTATGCATACTCTTTTTGATACAAAAAATTATACGATTGTATTGTTGTTGATGGCTACGAGAGACGGTTGAAGAGCGAAAAACACTACATACCTGGACATAGAGTTCCCTTAAATAGGGTTTATTGTGGTCAGGCAACTCAGGGATAAGGATTTCATCCTTTTAATGAAACCTCAATTATTACTTTACAAATTATTGGAATAGATCATTTCAAAATCAAATATTATTATTCGTTAAGTAAGGCAATTCTTCACACTCAAAGAAAGATAGAATGTTTATTTTATATATCCTTCTGGACAATAAAGAAAAATGAGTTGTTAATGGAAAGTGATGTTTATTTATTAGTTTGCGTGAACTACCGTAAACATTCTGAAGAATAACATACAACAGAAATAATAATCATATAACCATAATGCTTGCTAGAAGATGTTGCAGCTGTAATTATGTACTTTTCCCTTGTTATAAGTCTTACGAAGAACAACAGACGAGGAACTCAAACAAGGATAAGTCCACTTCAAACATTATTTAAGGCTAGGGAGAGCGATAGCGATGTGCGTTAGGCATGTCCAACTCTCAATGTTGGGGGTGCAGGTTCGAATCCTGAGAGGGGATAGTCATTATTGGTCTACCTCATTGATAAGATCCCATGTTCAATGGACTAATTTTAATGCTATAATGTTTATTTATATCTAGTCGGATACTGTAATTCTATTGAACCATATAGGCAAAAAAAAGAAGGTTACTATGCTGTTTGAATAAGACTTTCTTTAGGATTATTATTTTTTTTAATAATTTACAGTTCACCCGTAAAACGCAAGACACTAAAATTTAAAACTAATACAAGTCCACATATGAGATATAAAATCTATGAAACAATGACCAAAACTCTAAAACATCTGAGACTTTCATATACCGCAATCTTATTTATATTGTAACTTTTAAATTCAAAGTACCGATGTATTTTAATTGCAAGCTTTTCAACAAAACCAAGTTTAAGACCAACATCACAATACTTGAAATCAATGCCAAATAAAAATGGTTCTGACATATTACAAACATGTATAAATCAATTCATATATAAGTTACTGAAATATAATTTAAAATAATGAAGAATAAGTACGGAACACTCGAAACACCTCACAATATCACATAAATATAAGCCACAATGTAAAGCTAAAGGACTGAACACTGGCCAAAATCCGTAAAAACATCAAACGTGTATAATATCAATGCTATGAAACCCAGTTGACATTAATAACGTTATTATGGATACGTTAAAAAGGTATTTTTATGTGGCTTGATGGAATTTTATCTGCGTGGATACTAATATCACATTGAGAGTCGAGTCCCCTTCCAATGAGCCAATTCCACACCTCGAAATTTACCAAAGTTTATCGAAAGAGTTTCAATGGGATTCGTTAAAGAGAGAAAAAATGAAAATGACTTTTTTGCATATTTGGTTTGATAGAATTGAATCCGTTTGCATGAATGGCTTTGTTTTATTATTAATATCTAATAAATAAATAAGGGGAGTGCGATAGCCGTGTGCGTTAAGGCGTGTTCAACTCTCAATATTGGGGGCGTAGCTCGAATCCCGAGAGGGAGTGGTGTTTATTTTTGGTCTATATCATTGATAAGATCCTAAGTTCGGGTGACTAATTTATTCGCTAGTATGCTTATTTATATCCACTCAGATACTGCAATTCTATCCAACCATATAGGCATAAAAAATTAAAAACAGATAGTTGAGCTCTCATTTGTTACGTACGATGAACCATCCATTTCATTATGAAAAACATACAAAAAGTATGTTAAAGTAAAGTTCATTCATATCGAAGCATATCCCTTTCAGTTCGAATTATAAACTAAGCCATTGTGTACGCATTTATCTTTTCATGTATGATTCTACATGTTAGTTGTGTCCAATTTGCTATCTTTGTGAACAACAAATTTTTCCAAGAAAAGTACAATTCATTATTTTCAAAGTCCATAGTAATCATAACTTTTATGGTTCAATTGCTACGCGCTTATATTTAGTTAAACAATTATCCTTCCATATGGACGATGATGTTTTATGTTGTTGAAATATAATATGAAGAGTCATGGAATAAAAAGTTTTAGTATCATATAATAATAAGCAATAGATGATGCTTCAACCGCCTTTCAGCTTAACTCTCTTCTTTCCCAGTAGAAAAAAACTTTGAGGGTCTTAAGGAAAAAAAACTAATTAGAATTCATGTTCGATAATAATATTAAAAGAAGGAAAAATATATATTGTATGTAAGATATTGGTAGGGATATAGCACCATATGGATAGGTGAAGGAGGGAAATAACACGTTGGGGATCATGTAATCACAATGGTTGAGGAGGAAGACTTCATAATTGAGAGATATTTCTCGTAAATCATGAATAAACTTGTTTAATGAATATATAATACGGTATTTAAAAAGACCCTCTTTAAAATGACATAGAATGATATATATATATATATATATATATATATATATATATATATATATATATATATATATATATATATATATATATATATATATATATATATATATATATATATATATATATATATATATATATATATGGAAACGACCGGGTACCCGGCCCGGGTCCGGCTGTTTTTTGAACGTCCAAGCCCGGACTAAAAATCAACGGTCCGGGACTTTTCGTTCATCGTCGACAGTTTTTAATAAAATAATTTTTAAAATTTTAGAAAACTGTTTTCTAAATAAAACTGTCATCACTTTTTTAAATAATAGGACAAATTCATTTCAAAAAAATGTTGTCACTTTCAGAATGACGAAGGAACGAAAATATATTAAAGTCCCGGCCCGGTTTTGGCCCGGCTAGAAAAAATTAAGTCCCGGCCCGAGTCCCGGCGAAAAAAGTATCCCGGTCGTTCCTGAGTCTATCCCTCCAACATCAAAAACTGATAAAATTATTTCAAAAATTATGCTAATATATAGCCTTCTGAATTTCTATGTTTTATTTTTAACATTTTTGTTTAGAGTTTTAAAATATTTAATAGTTCTGTATTGATTGTAAAGTTATTTTAAAGGATTATTTGTTTTGTTTTTTAATTTATATAATATTTTATTGTTTGTGTTCCTCCCAAGAGCAAAAACTTTAAACTATAATGTTTATTTATATTTTTATAACGCATTTGCCTTGGGTTTTATGTAAATGTCTCATTTTTATTTATTTACATAATAAACGAACTGGTAAAAAATAGCATTTTGTAGATGTATTTATTATCTGTGAATAACTTTTTTATTATGAGTGTTATTTTATTTATTAGATATAATTTTATTTTTTGTATCCACTCAGGTTTATATATTTATGTATGATTTTCTGTTGGGATAACCATAATGTATTTTAGGGTAGTGCGAATATTCAATGCGTACAGGCCTGTTTAACTCTCAATGTTGGGGCGCAGGTTCAAATCCCGAAAGAGGAAAGTCAATTTAGGTAAATTTCATTAATACGATCCTAGGTTGGATAGACTCATTTACACGCTAGTGAGCTTATTTATATCCAGTCGGATACTACAATTATATCAATTCAAGTGAAAAAGAACTCATGATATATATTTTTTAATAATAAACTATGGGAAAGAAGGAACTAGGATTCTATTAGACGGATCACATATTATTTTTAAAGTAGTTTCAAAAGAAAAATTATAACAATCAAGCATGTATTTATTTATAACAAACTGCTTCAAGAGCTTTTTAATGCCATCTTTAAATCCACTTATGGAATGGATCATCCCTGGTTTTTTTTAGAAAGGAAGTAAACAAAGTACTCTTAAGTCCCTGTTTACTCAGTGTAGTAGGTAGGTAGATACTTGTTTCAATTCTTGTTATTTTGTAGAAGAAGATCCCTCTCTCTCTCTTCCTTTCTTAAATCCCCCCCATCAAAAACAACAATAAAAAGCCTCAAATCCTTCTCTCCATTACAAATAATACTCACTAAATTGCTCTTCCGTTTTAAGAGATTACAACAATAAATAAATCTAGATTATTTATTTATTCAGGGATACCTTCACGCACTTTTCTTTGCATTAAATGCACTAAGTGAAAGCCATTTGTTATCTAATTTATTATTTTTTATATCCATTTTAACGAAAGAGATTTTCCTTTGTTTTTATCGTCCCTTTCAAAATCTGTGTTTTTTATATCCAATGATTTAGTTACATATTTTGTTTCATTTAAACTCTTATGGTATAACTTTTATTGCAAATATATATTCTCATTAATGAACTTTAATTAGTAAAGCCATGAAACGTCAATTAAATAGCTTCAAATTTTATCCCTATAAAACTTTGAGTTATTCATTATACGTTACAAATTATCTGACAACCTACTCCTATATTCAATATCATCAGAATATTTGTCATACGAGTATATTGTTCTCAAGAATGTTTATCATAAAATATTAATAGTGTTTTTATGGAAAGAAAGAAATAGTGAAGGAGAATTTGTATTTAAAGATGCCAAATCATGCATATATACTTGTTGAAAGTATTATGTATCTATCAGGAAACGACCGGATACCCGGCCCGGCCCGGTGTCTAAACATCACCTTTCTTTTCTTAAAAAAACATCATCATATTCTTTTAGAAAATAATTTTTAAATTTAAAAAATTCATAGGAAAAATTATTTTCTAAAAAAAGACGTCGTCACTTCCAGATTGACGAAGGAACAAATATATTAAAGTCCCATCCCGGTTTGGGCCTGGCCCGGCTCCCGGCTAAAAAAGTGCCCCAGTCGTTTCCTGGTATCCATAAAACTTGATATTTCCAAGCCACGTTCAACGTCAACCTAGAAACATCTAGCCCTTGAAACGATAGTTTCATTGAAATAACTTACGAATATTTTGAATTATGTTACGTTATACAAGAGAGATATTTGATTCCTTAGTATGATAATATCGACTTTAGATCCGTGCAATTGTTCTTCTAAGTATGAAAAAAAGGTATTTTTTATATTTTAAAAATATATATTACTGTTCTTCAGTGTTCGTTATTATGTATAATATAAGATTAACTCCATGAGTTCTCCTTTAGATGCCAAAGGAAGAAGACGTGCGTTTGTTAAGTCTGACATAATGAATAAAGATGGGTGCACTTACAATGGAGCCGCATAATAGTCAGGTTACTGTCTTGTGCCTCGGAGGAGGGTGGATGGTGTTTATCCGTGTTGGGATCGAATGTGAATCAATCGGGCTCTTCCAAAAGATATGTCTACCAAGATGGATATAGGAAAGGTTTGGTGTCGTATTTACTTTATTCTTATTCAGGAATGAGAGGCAGTGCGTAATTTAATAACATTGATATATTGTATGTTATGATTTGCAAGGAAGGAGTCTTAAGAGTACATCTACCTGAAGGATCAGCATGACAGGAGTCGCTACGAAGCCAGATGGAGGGATCGATGAATATATATCTTTTGCACTCTATCGTCTGGCATATCTGCTTGTTAGAATCCCCCAGAGAGGTAAATAAGTTACAATTAGTATTAGTATTATTATATCATCATCACTAAGGCTTTTACATTCTAATGTTAATTCTGACCCATATTAGGACTATAGCCCATCATTGAAGAGTCTTTTATTGATGCTCATCACCTTCTAGGGAAAGGAGGTTGGGATTTTTGATGATGAGAGGACATGATGGGACACAGAGCCTTTCGATGTTGGTTCACTTCCTTAAGCCATTGGAAATGAGAGCCTCGGGAGCTTTGATTCGTCTTATGAAGTGCCCAAGAAGTGAAACCAAATACCGTTCTTGTTATTTGTTCTTTATAAGAAATTGGTGCTTGTGTTTTTATATAATTGGAATGGCTCCCTTTAAATTCCCATAACATCTCGTCAATCCTCAAACGATACATCTGATAGTATTTAAATATAATTTCGATTTTTATCTACTTCTTAAGCTTAAAAACAATCATAAAGAATTGTTCCATTCCTTGGTTTTCTTCTTAGTCATTATGTGCATCATATTACTAATAAGACTAAATATTTCATCGACTTATATTTTATTTCTTAGATGAAGATATATAAGGATATAAAATATAGACACAGTAATAAAAAAATATCTTAATCTTATAATAGCTGACTGTCCAAAATTCACTTTTGTGTATGAAAAGGAGTTTAAAAAAATCCTCCATTTTCCATTAATGAGTAACAACTGTTCAGAAAATACTGGATATTGCAGCTCCTTTAAAAACCAGCACGAAGTACAGGACCAGTTCCTTTGTGGAATGAGAAACTTGAATCACTGAGAGAACACGTACAAAATATTTTACGCAGTGTTCTCTGAGACAAAGTAAGGCCTTCGAGACGCACTTGCTAAGAATACTCTTGAGTATTATAATATTCTTCTCAATAGGTCCAAAATAATTAGTTGGCGAGAATACTGTAGCAGATACAACACCTCTGGAGACGTGTAAAAGATTGTTCGATCACTTACACAAGGTACAATTGCATCAATCGGCCTTCTCCGCGGTGTTAATGGAAAATCAGCTGAAACCCTTGAAGTTTCTATTGAAAAACTTCTAGCTCATCACTTTCCCGAAGGAGAATAGGATCCATCACTGATCTTCTTCGTGATACATGGTTTTGTTCGTCCTTTGCGCTTAAATGATATCCTTTTGGTATGACGAGAAATGAAAGTGATTTTGGTTCCTAAGGCAAGGAAGAAAGCATTATGAAGGTCAGAAATCTTTTCGTCCAATTAATCTATCAAGTTTTGTGCTTAAATCCTTGGAAAGATTTTTGCAATGGCATTTTCTAGAAGCACTAGCCCCTCAACTATATCAGCAACATGCCTTCATTCGATCCACTAACACGGCTTTAGTTGACATGGAGAAGGCAGTATATATAAAAAATATGCTCTAGCTGGTAGTCTGGATTGCTGTGAGGCTTTTGATAACATTTCATTTGCAGGAGCCCAAACAGGACTTCAGGCCATGGGAGTGAACCCTTTCATCACTTCTTAGTATGATAATATACTTAGGGGTAGTATAGTGAAACGATCATACAATCGATCTCCAGGATAGGATATAGAGTTATAATCTTTATATCCCTTATCTAACTTATATCTCTTTTTTCTTAAATAACCTCCAATATTCGTTATGAGGTCATAGAAAATACATACGTTCTATTATTTTTAAATGAGGAAGGCTTATCGGCTAGACCTTTTGAAAAATCGCAAATTAGACTCTTGAATGTTCCAGAGCTTTACTTTAATGATTGATTTATATCCTCACCTCAAAGAGAATGTCGAGTACCAAAGCAACAATTGGGTGCGCTGAATATCGGAGTATTTGTTAGATCTCCAGTGTTGGGGAAAGACAGCGACACAAAAAAGAGAGTGAGACTTATTTTTTCTCATCAGCAAGAGTTTTATTACCTCCGCCGAAGGAGGTATTGTTTTTACTAACGTTGGTTTGTTGGTTGGTTGGTTTGTTTGTTTGTCAGCAGGATAACTCAAAAAGTGCGGAACGGATTCGGATGAAACTTTGTAAAGTTGTTGGAAATGCCAAAAGGAACAAGTGATTAAATTTTGGCAACTCTGAGTGCTTCTTTAAGATGCAAAATGAGCTAAATACTAACAAATATTTCAAGTTAGCCTACTCTGCCAATAGATGTCGCTGTGCTGTGCTCTCCTCTTTGATGACGTCAGTTTCTTTTTCTTTCCATGTACCTCTAGAGTGTAAATAAGGGGACAGTGCGTAGAGGGTTGGAAATGACAAAAAGACCAAGTGATTCATTTGGTGGGGATCGGCGGAGGTTTGCACTCTCTGAGTGCTTCTAGTTATTTATAAAATTAAATCATATAAAATATGTAGATATACAGAAAAATTGTGTTAAAACCAAAGCATAAATTAATCTCTAAAAATATAACCTCTTATTTTGTATGTAAAGTCCCAAAAATGCGGAAATAGCTTATAGACCCTATGAAAAGGGTTTTTTATTGAAATGCTTTTTTTAATATTTGTTATTCTTTTAAGAGTCATTCTGTTCCTAGTTTTCTTTTTTTAAATAGATATTCTTTGGAGGAGTTTCCCTCTTTTTTTAAGTGAATGAGATGATAATAAAAATAATAACAATAATAGTAAAAAAAAGAAAATCCCCGTTTAACAAAACGATATTCATGAGGGGAGGATGTACATTAATATATAAATATATACATAAATTCATTCCTCTTTCCATTTATTGAATGGAAGGGCGAGTTTTTCATTCAAAAGGAGAGGGAAAAAGGGTTGGAGGGAGGGGGGGGGGGGTTAAAGAAGTAACTTTTTTCTTAAGGAAAAACTCCTTAGCTGTCAATCACTTCCTTGGACACTCTTGATTCTCCTGAGTCATTCATTAATGGGTTTAATAGGTGGTGGTGGGTACTCTTCTTTACAAGAAAGGGCAATAAGAGTAGTCTAAATGTCTACCAGGGACAACCATTGAAATAACTACTTTTCTCCTTTGCTATTGACTTTCAACTTAACAGCTGTCAATGGGTCCCATACACAAGGATATAAAAACATCGAGAGCTTATTATATTCTTCAGAGGAATACGTTTTTGTGCCCAATAAATAAACAAATCTTTCTATCTCTATGATCAACTTACAATGACGTAGATCAAATTACTTTGTTTATATTGGGCACAAGGGACAGCTGAACGAGGATGTTTCTCTGCTATTGAAGGGAAATAGCTCACTATATCTTTATATCTCTATGGTCCCACATCTTGACGTCATATATAAAAATGAATTTTTAATAGTGTTCATTCTCTTGGTGATATGCAAGAGCTGGAATAAATAAAGAGGGATCAATGCCTCAATTAAAAATCAAAAAAACCTTTCATCTGTTGAAGAGTCAGGTTTTATATAAAGAGTATCTCTTATGTTTATCCCTTTTCATTTTCACCATCATATACCATGAGGTGAGAGAAATATTATTCCCCAAAAGATTTTTAAATGGTTCATGTATTTATATAGGCGAAAATGGTTGGTTTAGGTTTTATTCATTCTCACTTGTAAATCAAATAGAAAACAAAAAGTTAGATTCATAAGGGAGACAATTAATTGCCTTAAAAGGTTTGGTGATGAAACAATTTGATATTGACCCTTATTTATGTATTTAATCCTGGCTGGAGGTACTCTCTGGACACATGGGAGGGTCGCTTTCTTTGGAAGAAAGTAATTTAATTCCCTTTCCAAAACTAAGTTTGAAATATAGATATCAATAATGAGCGAAAAGGTAAAGCGTTAAAGTAAAGTAGCGCATGCAAGGAAAAAGTAAACAAAAAAAATTGGCCAAAATTTTGGTAATTTTCTTTGTCGTTAGATGTCGCTAGTCCATGAAATTACGTCACAATCCTATTTAAAACCGGTTTAAAGGGATTAAGTTTGATGATTTGAAATATATCAAATCACTACAACATTGTGCGAGATTCCATTCCAAATAATAAAAGGACTTTGTTATTATTTTCAAAGAGCTCTAGCATTACGGACTAAAGAAGAACTAAAATTTTGGCCAATTCTTTTGGGAAAAAAGGAAGAAGTTTATTTTATGCATGCTCTACTTTACTTCAACGCTTTACGAAAAGGTAGCCAGAAAGGTTGAATGAAGTAGTAAGAGGTTCTGTAGGAGATTATCTCCTTCTCTGTCCCTCTCTGCGTCTCTCTGCTCCTATCTGTCCCTCTACCCTTTTCTTATATAAATATATATTCATATTTCCTGTTATATGAAAAACATTTTAGTTTACTTCCCTTAAATGAAGGGTTCAGCCCTTTCGTTTATAGCTCCTTAATGATTGATTATAAAATAATGATGAAACTGCGTACAGGCGCAGGTTTTTCTCCCGTTAGGGAGGGGTCAAAGTTGATCAGCCTCATTGAAAATGTTCTAAGTTCGATTGACTAAATATGATAATTCATATCCTCAGGGATGCAAGTCAACAGAACCACAAAATATACATTATGATGACTCCTGAATTACAAAATTTAGCGTCCTTTATTTTTGTGATATATATAAATACTCCTATTATGAGATGGATACCCTTTATTTGCCACATGTATTTCCTCCATTTATATTCAAACATCCACTCTTCTTAACCTGATTAAATGTACTTTATTCATAAAGTAAATTGTTAAAGAAAAAGCCTCGAGATGCGCCATCTTTGATTTAATGAATATTACAAAAACAATGAAAATAATGACTCTTTAGAGGTGGATACCGATTGTCCTTACTACAAAAATATTCATTTTGAGAAGGAGTCTCAACCAAAAGTTAAATTCTTGGTATGTTTAAGGTTTTCAATGGCTTACTAACGAATATCTGATGTGGGATTGAGGGTTTTTATATCATCATTGAGAAGTACATAAAATGTCCGTAGCCTCTTCTCCTAATCACTGGCTTCCTCAAAAACATATTGTAGCCAAGATCTAGAAATTGTAAAAGTTCACGAGGGTCGTTACATAAAAAATGATGAAAACATTTATGCGATAAAGGCTTTTGATAAGAGCATTCCAGGAATCATGATTGATTGCAAATTTGACTTCATGATAAAGAGTATATCCAAATTATCAAAATTCCTAAATAAGCATTCTATGGCGTATCTGAATGCAGACATAATTACAATTAATACTTTATAACACTTCTCCATTACTAAAAATCTATTACAACTTAATTTTCTAGTTGCTTTGTTTTGTTCTTGTCTTATGATTTTTTGGTCTATGATACTCAGTTTGGCTTATTAGTTTAGTTGAGTAATACTTTTCTCGTCCTAAAAAAACTTTTTACATTAGCATAAAATCGTGTCAACAAGTTTCATGAATTCTCAATATCTTGTTTGAAAATATACTAATATCTGGAATTATTTCGACTGGATTAGGAATGGCGTTGTGTCGATCCTTATCTAGGACTGAGGACTGCAGTCCGGTCCAGTCCTTTTTGTCAGTCCTTCAAAAAAGGAAAATTGTTCCTTTTTGACGTCATAACCCGTCATAATAAATAAGCCAATAGCAGTTCAAATGAAAGGGTTGTGTATGAATTATTTTTGATAAACATTTAATGAGTAATGACCGACGATTGTATACTGGAAAGCCACTATTGTGAGAAAAGAAATGTACCCCAATTGTCTAATATAAATATATTAAACCCTTTTGTTGCTATTGAATTAACGACAAGTTTGTTTGTTTGTTTAGCTCCTAGAATAGACCCACCTCACCGGAACCTAATCCGGTATCAGCCGGTAGTGACCTATCTAGTAGCTATTGTCTTTATTAATAAAAATATCATTAAAAGTGCATAAACATTTAAATGTTCTAAAATATATTCCTCCAGAGACAACCTTCTTTCACCGATATTTCCCTCGAGTTGTCTTATCTTCTGTCGTGTAAAAGGACAATTGTAGATGAGGTGATATGGAGTTTCCTCGTCGTCGTTACAGAGCCGGCAAGTTGGGCTCTCAACCTTCCCCATCTTAAAGAGATGCCGATTTAGATGAATGTGACCGCTCACCATCCCAACAATGACAGAAATTTGGTTTCTCTTGAAACTGAATATCTTCTTCCCAACATAGGGCTCAGTGATGAACTGTTTTGTTTGACGACAGCACTTCATACTTTGCCAAGCAATTCGCCATTCTTTCAAAGATTCTTGTCTTAGGGAATTCTTTGATTGGCACATAGATACTGGTACTGAGATTGGTGTACCTCTCATGGCGCCATTCTTTGCCAACATATCGGCGTATTCATTCCCGGTGCTATCATTGTGTCCTCTGATCCATCCTAACGTGATTTTACAATTAGAATTATTGATGGCGTCTTTACACGCGAGAATTTCTGCACCCAAAAGGTCACCTGGTTTAATGTCCAGACTATTGATAGCCGACATGCTGTCAGAAAGGATTATTATTCTCTTTCGTTCAATTTTTTCCCCATTGAGATTACTACATATGTTTCTGATGGCTTTCACTTCAGCTTGGTACACTGTGTTTGTGTCTTCAAGTTTTAAGAACTTTTGATCAAGCACTTTGTCCCCACACGTTATAGCCCATCCAGCACCTGTTTGATCCTTGATTCTTGACCCGTCAGTGTAACCGATGAGATCAAAATCATTGATACACCAATATTTTTTGATGTCGTAACCCAGATTATTGGACCAGAAAGGGATCCGAAGTGGAGGAGTTGGGATATTTTTTACTTGCAAATATTTATCTAAATATTGCAAGTGTCCTCTTTGTAGGTGGTCGAACCATTTCAGTGGAGTTTCCTTTTTAGTCCGAAGCCTAATTAAACTCGCACGCTCCATTACAAATAGATGAAGTGGAAGGAGCCCACATAGTACTTCCATAGTCGCAGTAGGTGTAGACCTCATAGCTCCTGTTATGCTCATCAGACCAAGTCTCTGTAGTTTACTAAGTTCATTTTTGATTAACCTAGTGCCTAGAAGTTTAGGTGCAAAAACAATAGCGCCATAGCTCACTATAGATCGAACATAGGTCTCGTAGATCCATTTAGACTTTCGTGGGCTAAGCCCCCAGTCGGATCCAACAAAAGTTCGCAGGGCAAAGAGACTCCTCTTAGCCTTAGAGATTGCATATTCTATGTGCTTTCTCCAGTTTAGACTATCGTCAATTATTACGCCAAGATATTTAAATGTTCGAACTCCCTCAATCTTGGCTCCATTCAGGTAGAGGGAAGTATCCTTGCATTTTCTTCTTTTTGAAAAAAGCATATATTTTGTTTTGGTTGAACTGAAGGTAGTGTCTCTAGTGTTTGCCCAACTTTTAAGCCTATTAAGGGCACCTTGCATCAAGTTGTTAATGGTTTGACGATCCGTACCACGAACACACAAAGCCAGATCATCAGCGTAAGCAACTGTATAAACCGGTGGTTTGAGAAGGTCTATAGCTTCTTGGAAAGCAAGGTTCCATGCAAGGGCCGATAGGATTCCTCCTTGTGGGCATCCTTTGGTTGGTGAAACTGAAACACGTTCGCCACCCAATTCTGCAAAAACAGTTCTATTCTTCAGTAGGTTGGCATACCATCGGATTGTCATATTGTCCACTCCATACTTCCTCATTCCATCTATGATATGATCAAAGCTAATCCGATCAAAAGCACCCTCGATATCCAAGAATACTACAAGGGCCTCTTCATTCCGGTGGTAGCTGCTCTCAATTGAGTCCACGAGTTTGCTGATGGCTGTATCAGTGGACCTTCCTCTTGTAAATGCAAATTGGTTCGGCAGAGCCAAACTACATTTCTCAAAGATCTTCCATTGCAGCATTCGTTCTAAGATTTTTAGTGCCACATTGGTGAGTGAAATGGGGCGGAAGGCTCGAGGTTCGGAATAATTATCCTTACCCGGTTTGGGAATGAATATTACTTTACTTATCCTCCAACATTTGGGAGTATACCCCGAGTAATAACGACAAGTTATAAAAGAATATATGATATAATAAGTTAAAAAGTATTAAATAAATACTCTTTAAACATGTTATGGAAAATTAAAGGACTGACAAAAGACAATCTTAAGGACCGATCCCAAGGACTGGTGGTCCTAGAACTGGACTGGACCGAATAAATTGGGACTGACACAACACGAATTACGATCATAATTTTGGTAGGAGGCTTAAGAGCATCAAATTGAAAGACTCTTTTCCTAAAAAATAACAATTTTAATTAAAAAATGTAGAATATTTTAAACTATTATATTGTATATCTTAACGTCTTAACAACGCTATATAAGACTTCGAATCTATCAAAACTATAATGTTTATTTATGATTTTATTATCAGAACCCCTCTTGCTCATTTTATTTATTATTGTATATATTTTATTATGTATGATTTTTAAATAAATGACCCATTAAAAAAATATGTAATCAGAGCTATGGAGGGTCGTAATATGATTTAGTTGAGTGATCTGGCGTGTGTAGAAAGAGTTATTCAATACCGGCTTTCTAAAATGAGTTATCTGCGGTGAGGATGCTTACTCAAGAAGAACAGTCCTTTGCATAAGGAAGGGGGAAAAAGGACCTAGGCCAAATATATTTTTATGTTTATATATATATACAACAAAAGAACACATTTTGTAATGCAAGTTACTTGGCATATATATATATATATATATATATATATATATATATATATATATAATAGGTGAAGTAAACAGAAATCCATTATTTTTGCATTAAATTGAAGGTTTTATTTAGCATAGTAAGAATGATCCGATTTTGGTCAAATATGCACCGTTTTGTTCGATAATTTGTTGCCATTTTGAAGGTAATTTCATAATGCCTCTATTATAGACACCCTCGTCCCTATTGGCAAAAAAGTGGTACAGTCGATTTTCACAAGCTTCTCTTGAGGCGATTCGCAGATGGAAATTTGGTCTATGAGGTTTTTTTTGTTTTAAGTCGTGTGGCAACCATACATCGAGCTTCTTTTTGTATTCAGCTTTCTTTAAGTGATTCAATACAATGTTTAGCTCCTGGGTAATCGAAGCAGTTCTTACATGACGGTCGAACTCGACGATTTCCATTATTTTATCAATATTTTCGACAATTGGCCTTCCAGAGCATGGTGTATTTTTGAAATCAAAATTACCAGAACAGAATCGACGAAACCAAAATTGCACTGTTACAGTATCAGGACCATAAACACTATTCACATTTTCATTCGCCTGGCTTGTGCTTTCGCCTTTATCGAAGAAAAACTGTAAAATATGGCGTATTTCTCTTTGCTGATGTCCATCTTTGACACGTAGCTCTAACAATACTGAATCAAGCAATCATAAAACTGACTGAGAAGTTTTTTTAGTAAGAAATCTTATCTTTCCAACGCCATCTAGTGTAACCCGATTGCACTTATACAACTCGATATATATGTATATATATATATATATATATATATATATATATATATATATATATATATATATATATATATATATATATATATATATTAGGTTGTTCCATAAATAATGAGGTCGACCATTAAAACTCAAAATTTTCATCAGATCAACAAAAAAACTTCTCAATCAGTACACATAATCCCCTCCAACTGAGTTGGTCGTAGAGCTCGTCTTCACTGACCCCCCTCATCGCCCACTGAACGGCGAGTGTAGCCTCCTCGTGGCCCCCAAACTCGTCCTCCTGGAGCAGGTGCTTCAACTTCCGGAACAGGAACCTGTCACACAGGTTCAGGTCGGGTGAGTAGGGTGACTGTTTCACCGGTTCAACGTCCCTCCGGGTCAGGAACTCCCTGGTATCGGTGGCAGTGTGGGGACGTGCATTGTCCGACATGAAGAGACAATCTTTCAGCCTGATCTTGTCCTTTTTCAGGCTGAGAAAGCGCTTCCCAGTCGTACTCAGGTACTCTATCATGGTGTTCCGGTCGGCTGTGGTCCCGGCAGGTAGTGCAGAGATCGATACCCGCCTCGGCTTGCAGGTGAACCCCATCAGAATCATCGTTTTCCTCGCTGTCTGTTTCACACGGGGGGTCGAGAACCGGGCCCCAGTGGGCTCCGCCCAGACTTGCCTCCGCTCCGCCGAATCTCAGTAGAACCAGGACTCGTCCTGGACTAACAGATGAGACCCCAGAAAGTTCTCCCCGTGGTCCTGGAACAGCTTCAGGAGGTCCTGACAGCACTTCACTCGCTGCGTCTTGTTGGCTCAGAGAGCTGGTGAGGGACAAGAACGCTGAGGAGGTTTCGGAGCCCTAGATCCTCCGTCAGAAGCCTGAAAACAGTTGTAGATGGTAGGGACACCTCTGCAGTAACTTGTCGAGTGGTCATCCGGGGGTTATCCTCGACCAGGCGCTTCACACGGGCCACATTCTCCTCTGTCCTCGTCTCCCGGGGACGTCCAGGACTCAGTATACCATCTCTGGAGGGGTGAAAAGGCCAGGGCAGGAGTCAGGGAAGGTAGAGAGCAGGTCCCCGTGGATCTCGTTGACTGTCCTGGCGAGCTTGATCCGGATCAAGAAGTAGGCGCGAAAGTCGGGTGTCTCCATTTTCAGCGGCGAGTAGAATGAATGATAGAAATGACGCGATTACTCACTTATATACTAACCGGAGTGGCGCCATACAGTCTGTTCCCATGCAAAAATATGCGATAAGGACGGTCCCGTTGAAATTTTGGAGATAGCGTGTGAACTTTTCGAGATAGCTAACCTACCTCATTATTTATGGAACAACCTATATATATATATATATATATCTTAAGTACTCTTCGTAAGGAACTATGGTAGGGACAATTGTTGCCTTTCTGAGATCCCTATACATATTGATACATTCAACTGCTAGGGTTGAAGTGGTCGTTGGATGGCGTTTGGCTTGCCAAGATGGCTTAACATGAACTTATAAGCAAGTTGGTTAATTAGAGACGAGTTTATAATGTCACCATCTATTTGAGCGTTCAGGGTTCTAGGAGTAAGAGGTTTAAACTCTCGACAACAGGTTTTCCCAATCCTAAATACGCCGTGAGTTTGTTCTTTAAAAATCCGTATTGCGATGCATGGAGTATTTTATTTAAAACTTTTCCTTGATTGGCCACGACATAAGAGGAGGTTTTGTAAATTGCGTTTTGAATTGTAGAGGACGAAGATTTTTTTTAAATGTCGGATCTTTATTCTTTTAGGTATTGAAACGTTTTTCCATCAGAATCAACCTCGGAGAAACGACTAAAACTTTTTTGTAGAAACTTAGTAAAAGCGGCGCTAAATAATGAATATTTTTTTAAATTCGAAGTCAGTCCAGATGGGCCTGGTGATTTGTTAACTTTTGTACTTTTTAAGATGGCGAGTTTACTTCATCAATAGTTAGATGTACTTCAATTTTGTCGTTGTCTTTGCCGAAAATGTTATTATATCCTCCAAAGCGCATCTTAAAATTTCACAGAAGTGGGGCATCTGACATTTCACATTTAGTACATAGTTTAGAAGGAGTACAATTAAAAATAACTATAGAGATTTGTGAAATAGGAGCTGATTTCGTTACACACAAATTCAGGAGGCTTTATATTTCCCCGCTACTTGTCGTGAGATACATATTTTCAAGTCTCGAGTTAGATAGATCTGAAATCGCTTCCATTTTGTGTTTCACTCTCTGCATGAGATCGGCTTTTCGGTATAGTTGGTCCAATTTAAAATTTTTTCTTGTTTTGATATTTTTCTTCGTAAACATTCTGGATTTTGTAGATCATCTGCGTTCTCTTCAGCAATTGTTGCACCAGCGCTTCTACAGGTTCCTCTCACCTTTTGTATCCTTTTCTCCATTTACAGAAAAATGTGTTATTTTTTTACTTTTGTTTTGGTATTCTCAATATACTTATGACCCTTGAGTTGACAATTGAATTATATAACAAGTCGGAATTCAGCTTGCAAGTAATTATATGCTTGATAGGTTTTTTGGTTATGTAGAATGCAGCATAAAGGACCATAGGTGATCTTAAATAATTTTTGAGAATATTGCTTCAGCAACTTTAAGAATGAAATGATTCTTTAAAAACCATGTGTAAGTTAGAAAGTGCACTTGAAAAAGTTTTTTTTTCTTTCTTTGTCAGTAAGAGCTTATTGTTTGAACAATGATTTGAATGTGAGGAAGAAACGCTTTTAAGAAGTGATCTGTTGTATGTTGATAAAGCTTTTATATATTTACATATGATTTCAGAGAATTCTATGCATGGATAAATTCCCATTAAGCCAGACGTGTGCTCTGAATATTTTTTTTTCTCTCTCTTGTTCTTCTCTTGGAGGAGAAGCCTATGAAGAAGCAAAAATAGTTTCCTGGGAACATGCTTTATGAATATCCAATGAAAACTAATGAGAAAATGAGTCACGTGACAAGAAACAACAATAACTAGAAGAAGAAAATGACGAAGAATATAAAATATTAGTTTGGGATACTCGAGTTTGCTCACTCAAAAAAAGTTAATTAAGATATACATATATGTATATATCAGACTTGTTGACGTTCGAGAAAAATTGGCGTTCGTCGTTCGCCAAAAGTTGTCTTACGTCGTTCATCGTTAATTTTAAATTGAATCGTCGTCGTTCGTCAAAAACTTTGTCGTTTGTCGTTCATCGGTCGCGAACGATGAACGAAGTTCACGAACGACAACAAATGAACGATAAATCAACAAGTCCGATATATAGATATACATTTTTTAGCGAGAAAAAACCCACGGCTTAAGAGTTTTACATACCTTAGCCTCGGGGTTTTCGCCGGGAATCATATGGGATTGAAAACGACCGCCGTTTTCTTATTAAGATGGAAGACAACCGGCCTAACTATCGTAGACCTTAATCTAACGGAATGAACCCATATAATCGGGTGTCCCATGGGTTTGAAATCCACCACCGACCATACTTAAGGGGAAAACACCCGGCCTAAGATAATTGTATTCCCTAATTTAAAAGACTTTAATCCCATAGGACTCCCGGTGGAAGACCCGAGGCTAAGTTGTGTCAAATGTGCCACATAATTTAAAAGTTCCATTCACGTCATTCAATTCAGGTATTCATCACCTTATTCAAATTTTGAACACATAATATAGATTTTTTTATGTATTTATATCTACAATATAAGAAAGTAAAAGCCATTTTATAAAATTGATTTTTATTATATTGTGATTTATGTTTGTCTTGACTTAAGGGCATAATTTAATTTGTACAGTATTAAGTATATTAATATATATTACATTTTGATATGCAATAACTCTAACCAATAAAGTTCAGTAAAATTTGCAAAGCAAATGGGTTCTCATGTATGAGTTTTATGGGGTATTGATGTAATTAAAAGGGAATTGAAATAAATTCTACTCAATTAAAAATGTATTTACTAACTCTATCTACAGGCTGTTCATTTCGCACTATCGAGTGCGAAGGACCTTTGATCAAAACTGTGACTTGTGTCCAATTTATTCAGCTCGATATGCCGCACTAGAATTAAAGATCCCGGAGTTAGGCTCAATTAATGGAAAATATGCAATCGACTTGGTTTCGTACATGGTACTTCGAGCCGTCACCTCACCTTGCTGAAGAAGATAGTCCTTCAATATCACCATTTTATAACCCTAGTGATTTGTTTTTTATTGTTTTGTTTTTTATTGCATATTATTTCTGTTTAGTTGAGTTGGGTCTTTTTAGGTAGATTAATTTTAACTATAATGTTTATTTATGTATTTTTACGCTATTCTATCACTTTGTTATAATTGTATTTTATGTATTCTTATAATACAATTTTAATAAAGACTATTAAAAATGTATTTCATAATATTTACAATAGAATAGGACTTTATATATTAAAATATGGCAAAGGATAATTAGCCAATCGAGAGAAATAATAAATTATTTGAAAATTAGAAACATCTATATCAAGAAAAAGGAATAAAAAGAGAGAGGGTGAGGGAGTAGCTCAATTGAGGAAAATAATCAGGTAATCAATGTAGGCAGGTTTGCACGCTCTTAATTGATCAGAGTTAAGGATAGAGTACAAATACATAGAGATATTATTCCTTCAATAATAAAAAATTTTGATAACTATAGAGTAGGGTATCCAAGGAACACTAGAAACCTGAATAAGAAACCTCTCTTTAAAAAGATTTAATAAACAAAATTTTATTCATATTTTGTATGCAAGCATTAAATTGTTTTTTTATTAATTAATAAAATAAGATCAAATAACCAGTGACGTCATTGATAGCCAATATTATGTGTTAAGAACTTTGATCCTTATAAAAAATATAAATTTTATTTTTTATGAGACTTTTCAAAAATTGTAATGTAAATTGTGTTAATTTTAAAAGATATACCAAATAATAATATACAATGTTTAAAACGAATGGATGGATTTTTTAATAATCGGTTACATTTACATATTTATTTTTGTACCAAATAACATCTTACCAGAAATTCAAGCGAACTGACCTCTCAATGTATTTTGACCCACCAAAAGAATTTTCCCCTTCATCAAGATTTACATGATGAACTCAATAAAATCTCAACAATTGATACGCAAAACCATTTTTCATATCTCACATACTTTCTAATAATAAAACCCATTATTATGAGCACATATAAAATGGATGGAACATTTAAGCTCTATACTATCAAATTGTATTCCTTTAGCTGTATATATGTATGTATTTATATTCCCCCATTAAAACGTTCATTGAATTAACATGGAAAAGATATTTTCTTATCTTTTAATTGAATTTCTATGTAACGCCTTTATATTACTTTCCAATTCTGTGACGGTTTTTTTCAATGAATATATTTTTTTGTCGGTGTATTAGATGACATCTGGAGTCACAGAATGTCTCAACGGAAGTCATAAAATCTAATGAATGTAACTGAATTAAATATATAACTGATTGTATATCAGAGAGTCAGGTCAGTCATAGTCATTTATTTATCAAACAGATAAAGAGATAAAAATATCCACAGAATATCATGACTGATATATATAGTATATAAGGGTGATTAATATTTCACGCATTTCGGATTTGAGCGTCGAGCTCCCCCAAGGATTTTACCTCAGTGCATAGAGATCATTTTGTGAAACTTTGAACGAAATCGAATAATGGGAAGTGTCTGCTCAAACGGACCCAAAAGTATGTAGTAAACTTATGTAGTAATTTTTTTTTCAATTTTTTTTGCTTTTTTCAAACAATTGTAGGTGTGATTCCAAGGATTTTGAATTGGTATTTATGTGTATGTACTTCCAAAATCAAGCGAGATATGCAAGTTTAAAAAAAAATAATTAAATATATATTTCAGTCTTAAAATTTCAAAGTAATTGCATTAAAAATATAAATAGACATGTATTTTAAAATAATACTTTGGAGACGAACGACA
>CP045890.1:10699144-10723167 GCA_013387185.1 Caligus rogercresseyi
AAAATAAGAGCAATTTATGATAAAATGGACATTAGTGAATGAACCTATAAAGATCCATGAAATTGTTAGGGAATTTTATAATAATCTTTACGCTTGCGGTGAATGCAATGAAAATTGGGCTTATGTGTTTTAAATGTAGTTATAACTCAGCAGATTTTGTGAGACACCTAAAATGTGAACTGTTAAAAAGGGTCCACCTTGGAAGGTAATTGCCAAAAACTCTTGAGGAAAAAATTAGCAGTACAGAAATTGAAAATACGTAGAAGGTTATAAAAAAGCAAATAAAGTCCGGGGCCGGACGGTTTTACTATGGAATTTTATAAAGCCTTTAATGACATTTTGTCCCCATCTGGAGGAAGTTTTTAAAGAAGCGCATTCGGTTGGATATTTTGAAGACAGTATTTCTTTGGGAAAACTGATATTGATCCCCAACAAGGAAAAGATTCTAGGTTTGTTGAAAATCTGAGACCTCTAACGATGCTCAACACCTCGTATAAAATACATAGTGTTATTCTTGCGAATAGACTTAGAGAACATTACCCAATTTAATACATCCTTCTCAAAAAGGATTTGTTCCAACGAGAGTGATGGAAGATGTTGGAAGAATATAAAAGACACTATTGAGTATGCAAATACGAAAAACGTATTTATGGCAGTAATGGGGTAGATTTAAGAAAGCATTTGATAGTATGTCACATCAATTTATTTTAAAGATTTAAAAAGTAGCGGGATAGGAGAAGGTTTTACAAGAATGGTAGCAGTAAGTCTTTGTAGTACGGCTACCTTCTTCGACAGTGAAGAAACATTTTCCAAGTGAATAGAGGTTGTCGACAAGCAACCCTATCTCACCAACATTTTTATATGTGTCTCAATGCCCTTATAGAGAACATATGCACAAATACCAAAATAAAAGGTATTAAGGTAGGAGAGTTTGAATCTAAAGTAGAAGCCTTTGCTGATGATATGACAATATTCTACTCTGGCAGTCAGAGGAAATTCAAGATTCTTTTAAAGAGACTTTGGAGTTATTGGAATTTTTAAACACGACTCGGGCCTTGAAATAAATTTTAAAAAGATCATTTAATGGCAAATTTTAAAGTAAGTTCAACTTAAATGGAATACAGGAAAAATATTTTAAAGATCCTTGGAACATACATAACTTTAGATAACAAAGATATTTTAGAAAATAGTAAATTAATGGAGGAATCTATCCACAAAACACGGCAAAGTATGCGAATTTTTAAAAAGGATATTTTTTCTAGAGTTTTTATATGGAATAGATTAGTTTTACCCAAAATAACGCACGTTTTAAAATTAACCCCATTTCAGAGGATTTATGTAAAAGGATCGAGGAAATTTGCGAGGGTTTTTATTCCCAAATGGACGCCCCAGAGCGATTTCATGGAAACGGATTCAAACACCAATTTTTGGGGTGGATTAGGATTGCTGGGTATAAAATGTTTCTGGAGGACAGTAATATACAAATGGTTCAGGAGAATTACAGTACAGGGATCTTTATGGAAAGAAATGCTTCAGAGGAGATTACTTGAAGGTAAAAACCTTACTCTAGACGAAGAAATGGGTAAAGGGCCGTAAAAGTTATAGAGGCATCTTAGGAAATCGGAACTTTTTGGAAATTGAACGGAAGTATATTTAAAGAAATAAGTGAGAACCTTTTAGAGAAAATGGAATGGCAGGAGCCAATTGAAAACAATACAATATTGACTTTCCTAAAGAACACTTCTATTAAAAAGAAACTTGTTTGCATGGGGGATATTTATAACGAAGAAAATGTTTTTACCATAAACGAATGTCTGGAGAGGAGGAGTATCCTACGCAAGGTTAGTTTCGGAAGAAGGGAAATTGGGCCAAGGAACAGTTTTTATAATTTTATTTCAATGATGGAAACAGTAAGATTCGTAACAGCTTACTCGAAAGGGGAGCAAATAAATTCTTTATTGGCCAGATTGAGAGAAGACGTGAGGAATATGGAGTAGAGGCGTCTACGAAACAGATAATAGAAGGTCTTCAATCAAATTTATTAAGCAATGGCCTCTCTTGGTTAAAGTACAGAATAGTGACCAACACTTTGTCTTTGGGTGCTACTCAGGGAGGAACACAGAGGAAAGGTTTTGCTTCTTTTGTGGGCATGCAAGGGAAACATTGAGGCACTTTTTAATGGAATGCGGACAGATGGTCAGAATTCTGGGGCATTTGGTAAATTTGTTTTATGTTAATTTTAATCTGATATTACCTCTTAGAGAATTTGTCTTCTTTTATGCTGGCCCACATCAGAAAAAATTATTTTTTAACAACTAAAATGCAGTTTTATGTTTATAATTCAGATGTAACAGGGTGCCCCTCCCCAGTGATTTTATAAATATTATAAAGACATGGATGTCGAGTGTTTTATAAGTTTTTATAAGTTTTTTTAATGTGAATGTGTGAATAAAGTTGTACCTGTGTACAAAAAAAAAGAGATTTGTATCAAATTGACTCTGTTGTATACATTGGGCAGGTTTATAATATATATATAATTCTTATACTTCTTTCGGTACATGTAAAATGAATATTTACTGAATCCACTCCTATCTTTGGAGCTTCTTTAAGATCCAAAGAAAAGTCCTGGAGTGTTCCTCCTCCTACGTGAAGGCTATAAATATCCCCCCCCCCCCCCCCTTCGTTGCTCGACTCCCCCTTTCATGAACAAGATGTACTCATAAGTTTGATTTCTTCATACTCTAAAGGAAGCGGGCGAGAGAGCATCATCATTCATCATCGTGTTAAGAAGGGGATAAAAAGGAAATATCAAGGGTGCCAAGAGCAATCCAGTTAAAAGCTAGAGGGAGTCATCATTACACTCTCACTCACTCACACACCACACACACACACCCCTTGATGGATCGCAACCATGAATTTATTTATTTTTTAAATAAAAAAGCAATCAGATAATGAATATATATACATACATATATATACAATAGAGGGTATCACAAGAAGCAAAGATTATAGACTTGTTACAGAGATGAAAAATTCTACCCACTTAAAGAACTCTTGCTTGACTGTTATGGTTGACCCACTGTATGAAACAATAAAAGTCGTCCTTTATAATGACGTCACTGGGTATTATTACTTTGTCCATTTATCCATTTTTTCGTTCCTTAAGTCTTGGAGACTTTGACTACTCAAGTGATAGTAAAAAAGACTTCCTTCATTCTCTTTGTTGTTTCCCTCGACTTTATTTTATATATTTCATAATAAAAAGAGATAAAATGGCTGCCATCAGTTGCCCACTCGGACTCTGAGAATATTATATATTATATTATATAATATACAGGAACGGTGGGAAGAATTTATCCACCGAGACAATTATGCCCTCGCCGGCCTTATACAGGCCCCAATATGCCATTGGGAGGTTGTCAACGGCCGTTATGTTTCTTGAGGGCAGCGGCCCACCGGAAATAACCCCGGTACTCTTGGCCACTCCGCCCCTGTATATATATATATATATATACATATATGGTTAAGAAAATGAAATGGAGGCCACCCAACCATAAAGTCAGTTTGTTATTAATAAATGTCGGGATTTAAAGGGGAGGGGAATGGAGTGAGTTTCTCCCTTCCTCTATCTACCAGTCTGCAAAACAACCTAAAAACCCTAAGAATTATTCTTATTCCATATCTTTTCTCCCCCTACAACCCACTGACAACATGAGCGATAAAATAGATAAGTTTTGTTGTTGTTGTTGTTATTTTCTATGGGGAGAGAAGCCCACACAAAAAAAATAGAACTTTCTTTCTTATTATTTATTTCCGGGTAGAAGAAATGATAAGGCACAAGAGCCTCTGATTCATAGATACTTTCATATATATACATTTATGTGTTGTTTGCTATAACCCTAAGAATGTACGTACTCACTCACTTTTAACCAAAGGAGCCAAAAGATAATATAGTTCAAAAAGGAGGGATAGGGCCGGATACATGGTACAAAAGGATGCTGCTCGAAAACATAAATGTTATAATAAGAAATATATCCCAACATCGAATTCCCAATCTACTCAAACCTGGAGGATTGTGAGGATTGGACGTTGTTCAAAATTTATGGAAGTCTTTAAATTGCTTTTGGATTCGAAAGCTATGGGACAATAGCCACTATTGGTCTAGTTATATTATGCAATATTTAAAAATAATGGAATTGCCTATAACGAATCCCCCTATCAAAAGTTTTACCCACTATCTCTATGTTGTCTGGAAGAATAAGAGGATTTTGTAATAGCTCAACCGAGTGCCTCAAAAAATATGAAACGTCCTTAGCTTGGGAATGTCTCTTCTAAATTGTCTAAATGTATCGATCCCAAAAACTTTAAATGCTCACATTGCAAGCGATGTTATTCATTCGTCGAAATTTTAAACAGGCTTGCACATAAGTATTTTATTAGTGTTTTCGGAAGCCTTCTAGAGTGAATCGTTCATTTTTACCCTTCAGGATCAGATCTCCATTTTATCCATAAAGATTTTACGCAATGCTTCCACAGTCTCAACAATAGTTTGAATATTTTGAAGCATACATAAGAGACGTGGGATACAAAGAAGTATAAGCGACTGTGTCACTGCTGTGAATAATACATTTCTTACATCCTAAGAAAAATGGTTCAAGTATACACTTTGACCGTTTCACTGGAGGTGGCAAACAAGTTTTTTAGAGATAATCGAAAGAACTGTTTCTTCTGTAAATACACCCAGAAACAACTGCCCTGCATTAACAGATACCAAGGACTACTTAATCAGGATAGAATATGGCGCTCACATGGGTCCTATTTACCGGTTTTGGAATATATATTTATAGTTTATTTTAAAAAAAGACTATAAAGATATATTCCAAAAACCGATAAATAGGACCCATGTCAGCGCAGTGTCCTGTCCTGATTAAAGTTGTCCTTGCAGATACTTACCAGCCCTCCAAATCTCATTAAAGACCTCTTCAAGATCAAAACTTCTAGGGAAGATTTTCTGGCGTCCTCAAGGAATGCCGAATGTGACGCCGTCATAACCAAAGTACACAACATATTTTACAAAATGCGAACACTTAAAAAAAATTCTTTTTATCACACCCATTGCTTCTTTATATTCAAATTTTTTTATAGATATGAACTTTTCTTTGAATACTTTTAGTTCCTTTATTAAAAATTACTCGCATATTTGGGCCAACGGCGCCCATATGTTCGCCCTTCGGGTATGGGCAGGTTTTGGAGTGAAACAGACCTTAAAGAATATAAGAGAGGAGAGAGAAAATGTTTTGTACAAACATCCTCATAAAAAGTTTGACTTTGTACAAGAATATGTTTTAAGTCACATGAGATGCTTTTTCTTTTTCCATTTCTCTAACTCTTCCTCCTCCTTTTCTTTTTATTTTCCTCTCTTTACCTTGAAAAGAAGGTAGTTCAAATCAGACAAGGTCTTAATTTTTTCTTCATTTCTGGTCCCATCACTTGCAAATAGTTTTATTAGGTCCGTCTTGACCCAAGGATTCCATAGGTACCTTCAAAGTTCAAATCTGACCATAAATGTGGGAGGAGATAGCGTGCGGACATACAGACGGACAGAGATTGGTGAATTAATATATAGATTGTGTCTTATCATTTGAATGTTTTCATAAATATGTTTCGTTTAAATAATTGTTATTTATTGATCATTTATTCACAACGTATCTGCACAAACCATTTTGTATATGTTTGGTTTAATTTGTCAAAATATATGCCCACTGGGCCAAGAGGAAAAAATGTTATAATAATATTTAGGAACACAAATTATCACCTATTTATTTTTAATTTTAATACATCAAAAGAGCATTTACAGGGAAATAATGAATATGTATTTGGTGCTCTCCTCGGTGTAAGGGCTCCTCTATGCATCCAGGGTAAACAGAAGATGCATTCCAGCAGGGATACGAAAATACGTGGTCCAAAGCATAGAAACTCTTAGATGTGCAACAACGTAGTCAACAAACAAGGTAGTTTTCTTTGTGTCTGTAACTTCCTTACAATAACTTTTCTTCTATAGAAAACTCCTTGTCGTTCATTATTATCCCTAAGAGTTGGCGCGACGAGTAGGGATAGAAATTATACTCTTTAATTGCCAGCCACGAGTCTATTATTATTAACTATGTATATAATCACTCTGATGATAAAACGTAGAGTGGAGAGAAATGAGAATTACAAAAATAAGTTTGTTTGTTTGTTTAGCTCCTAGATCAGCCCCACTACACACAGGAACTCAATCCGGTATCAGCCGGTAATAAACTGTCTAGGAGCTAACCTTTATTACGAAATAAATTAAATGGACACAAAAGCAAAAAGGCTCTTAGAAGATATTCCTCCATGGGCTTTTTCCTTCTTTGCATCTCCTCGGCCAGTTCGTCCATCTCCATCCTCGTTCGGGGACACGCGTAGATTAGGGGATAGGTGTTTCATCGTCTTCCTCACACAGTCGGCAAACCGGGTTAGAAGACTTTCCCATCTTGTAGAGGTGTGCGTTTAGGCCAATATGTCCGGTAACCATAGCAACGATCCTCGAGACATTTTTCCTCTTAAAATGAAAAAAATTCCTTCCAATATACGGCTCGGGGACGAAATGCTTCGATTGTCTACAGGAATCCATGGCCAACCATTGGGCTTTCCGCCTTGACAAGGACGTGTTCTTTAGAGAGTTCTTTGTCTGGTTGACGGATATAGGCACAGCCACTTGTGTAAGTTAAAATAAGTTTATTGGTGAGTTATATCCATGATTAGTTGCATAATGACGTTGTTCCTATTGAAAAAAGGTAATGAAGCAGTAATTTATTTATTCACTGAATGAAAGACAGCTTGAAACGTTTGGAGGAGGACATCCAGGCCCGGCAGCAGGCCAAGACTGTTGAAGGGGTCCTACAGTTGTTATGGGGGGGGGCACATTTGGCACATTCAGAAAAAAATCGCACCCACGTCACTCAGTGGGTGGTGGGGCCTGCCCCCCCCCCCATGCCCGCCCATCCCGCCGGGCCTGGGGATATCACCTATGTTTTAACGTTATAAATTACTCATTCAGAGAAATCGAGAAAACACAAGGACTACTGTACCATAATTGTATAGTCATTTTTTAAACAAACAACATTTCTTCATTATATATATATATTTGTATATATATATACATATCCGTAATGAAAGGATTAATTTATTTTATAAATAGTTTTTATTCATATTTGTTACAGCCAATTATTGTATGTCACTTTCTATAATTTGTAATTTGGGAAAGTTTTGTAGGATGTACATTAGGGTTGTTCTTATTTTTCAAATGTTTGAAATGTTAGCAACATTGTGGATTTTCTGTTTCTTGGTGATAAAAGAAGACGACATACAAAGTTTGAACAAAATCGGTCAACATTACGAGGTCGCGCAACGAGGTCAAAGTTTTAAAAATTTAGTAAAAATATAGTTTTCCGCAAATTTCTTCAAAATGGTGGACGTTACAGACTTCAATAATAATTATTAATTTAAAGGAAATCTAATTTACTACCAGACGTATGTTTGATGTTTTTTAATAAAACAAAGTTTTCAAAAAACAAAAAAAAAATGGAGTGTGTATTGTTAGCTTATTTCATAGCTTTTTTGTGTCAATTAACTTCACTCGCCTGTAGAAGATGACTTGTTCGCTTCAGAGTAAAATAGTATTTTTAAGTTTAGTACAACTTTGAATGATAAATCCAAAAATGACCTTGGTTGCATTCTATCAATTCAGAATTAAGTACAATCTGAGTTTACATCATATGATTCAGAGCCTGTATTGACCTATAAGGAATCGATTATGAAAAAAATAAATCATAATGTGTTTCTTAGATGTGCGTCAAGGTATCCTCTCAAAATTTTACTTTGTCTCTGACGCATTTATAATCCATTATATGTGTCATTTTGTACGCGAGATAGGCTTTTTTAATGTACATATAACTCTCTACTTATTAAACTGACATGATTTAGTATACCAAATATTAAAGCTGGTTAACCAAGCTTTCATTTGATATATTTTGTGTTCTAAAAATCGCTATACTTTAAGAGATATAAGCAAATACGTACTCTCCCCAAAAATTGATCTTTTGATATGAGAATATACGATTACCATCTGGTAACGCTGTTAGTGTTACCTGGATAGAAAAAGAAAGAGAAGGGAGGGAGTATTTTGCCTCACTTCTCTCCCTTCTTTTTTTTCTTATCGTTATATGGCAGTTACACAAAAAAGCTATGACTAACAATACACACTCCATTTTTTTCTTTGTTTTGTTAAAAACTCAAAGGTACGTTTGGTAGTAAATTAGATTTCCTTTAAATTAATAATTATTATTGAAGTCTGTAACGTCCACCATTTTGAAGAAATTTGTGGAAACTAATTTTTACTAAATTTTTAAAACTTTGACCTCGTTGCGCGACCTCGTAATGTTGACCGATTTTGTTCAAACTTTGTATGTCGTCTTCTTTATCACCAAGAAACAGAAAATCCACAATGTTGCTAACATTTCAAACATTTGAAAATAAGAACAACCCTAATGTACATGATTTGGTTGGTAGCTATGAACCAAAAAATATTAAACTTGTTAAGTACATAACATGGCAGTAATTGTATATCTAGGTCTATCATTTTTTGCTCCTGAGAGATATTGTGCTTTCGTCTATGGAATGGACAAAACATCTCCAAATATTAAAGGATTCTTCCATTTCAAGCCAACAACAAAACTACGTCATTGGCAATAATTATCACAGTGAGAAAATAAAATACAAATAATATACTTCTTACAATCCTTATTGGCATATTGTAATACGGTTTTTATATGAGTGTTCCTTTAAACTTTTATATACACAAATTGTGCTCGTTAATCTATAGTTATTAGTATTTTATGAAACGTAGCATTTTCTAACATGTTAAATATTTGCATTTTTTTTCCAAAGAAAAGCCTTGCTGCGAGGAGAGAAAATACTAAATACGGAAAGAGTACTCTATTAGACGTTTGTAAGGTAAAATTCGAAAACGGCTCAAATCAAAGGAGTTGACTGGGGACCGGAAGGGATCCATATTGATAACTGTAGAGTAATGTTCAGTTCAATTCTAAATCGAATTTCTGCATGAAAAAAAAAAACTTACAAAAGAGGATTGATTTATACAATACTCAAATTGTCCCAAGTGTATTGTATAGAGCAACAACTTCTCCCCTGATAGCAGAAAAGGTCATTGAAGAGGAGCATTTATGGCTCTCTGCTCTTTTTCATAAGAGATATCTCCCTGCACTAAAGATACAAAAGTCTCTAATGGGGGGGGGGAGGTTTAACCCTTTTATCCATTATTATTTCTAAGATTTATATAAAAGTTTTTATCGACTTAAACAAAAATCCAGAAATGGAATGGAGAAGAGGTAACACTAATAGTAATATTTATTTAGGGCTTTTATTTGGAACCATTTTAACTAATAAGACAACAGAATCTTTTCAAAGTATGGGCACCAGCCCAACATATAATTTGGAAGTTTAGTCCAGCATATAGTGGAGAAAGTATAATGGACATAATTCATCAAAATGCAAGCAAACCATTCTTCTTTGGAATTTGGGCACCCCACTTTTTGTAGAGGATTTAGCACTAGCTGATGGAGCTTATGATTTTAATTTTACAATGTACTTAAATTTCTGTGAGGATGGAAGATTCAAATACCCTCTTCAAAGTGCTGCTAAATGCATAGGTTGCCATGTCCCTGGCATCTCAAGATGAAGTCTCCTAATCTCAAGGAAAATGTCAGTAAATTAGTAGACTTTTACATGGATTTACTGGTGCTTCTTGATGATTGGAGGAAAATAATTATGCGTTCCACGTCAGGGATTCATGATGGGAAAATATTACTACTTTCCCATTTACAAAAAAGTAATACTATAATCCTGATTTCAATATAAATGAAAGAAAAAAACTAAAATATATCTGGAATTTAATTAATCAAAATAATAAAATATAATTATCAATCATAGATTTGACTTGAAGGTTTTATGCAGAATATTTAGCTACACATGAATAACATTTCCAAGCAACAGATTATTTTTGTAAGCACATCTCTACGAATTAAAAAAACTCCTATTTCCCCCATTCATCCCCAGGTATACAAAAAGATAAATGCATTTTATCTAACCGGGGCAGTTGCTTAAAACAAGTAATAAAATTTTATCATAAAACTAAAGCTCCGTAAAAAAGTAATAAAGCCACATTAAAAATAAAACGAATTCAATTTCATAATAGATTACTTACAAATGTTTTATAAAATGCATTTTAAAACCTTTTTTTTATACTGTCAGATGTTGATAGAAGGTGTCCTGAGTAGGAACAACCACTGGAGACAATCCGTCTAATTGATGGAGTCATACAAGGAGTTGACAATCCCTTAGAGCTTCCGAACAAATAGATTGGTATGTTGTTAGTCTCTTTGTGATCAGTGCCTTACTATTCAATAGAGTAAAGTCCAAAGCTTCGGCTTTCCCTGATATTCCTTTCCTTGTTCTTGAGTCGCGCCAAAAGAATAAGTGTCAAACTCTAATTTTTGTCGTCGAACAAAGAGAAGAATAAACGAGCTGACTTGGAAGGCCAGGGAAATAAGTTTAATCATCAAATAAGTTACTTTTAAGACATATAGTATCTTTATCTATATAATTTGTTTAAAAATAAATAATGGCTTATATCTAATATAAATAGAATATCGTGTGAAAGTGTTTTTAGGCGGGAAGTTTAATATATCTTACTTTATCCCTCAAATCTGGAATGTTATTTAACAGCACAGCCATAAATAAACATAACGATTAGTATGTATGGAATCCATTAAATGCATTTAATTTTATTCCATTTTCACAATTTCCTTCACCACAATGATTAACAAAAAAAACAATCGAGAATCAGCATTCAAATGGAAGGATCTCAATTGAAACAATGGTTGCACTTGAGAATTGCAAATGGAGAAGGGAGAAAGGGTGGGGAGGTGGGTGGATACAACCCCAGAGAGTATTTTTTAAATAAAACGGTAGAGAGACAGTTTTGATTGTTGTACGCAGAGAGCAAGTATAAAACATAAGATTTTCTTTTCTTTCTTTGATCTTGAAATCTAATAGTACGTAGGTTGTTGTAATAATAAAAAATGGAGAAGATGCTACCCCTAAATCCTCTCCTCAGGATATTTATTTAGGCATCTTATTATTTTTAAATGGACTATATTAAAAGGGGTTTTGAGAGGGAAGTAATAGAGGATGTGGAGAAGGAGAATCATTTTCCCCTCATGTCTCTGGGTAGATTTGTGTGTGTGTGTGTTTGAATGAGATGAAACAGAAATGATGATGTGTGAATCCAGAGAGCATAAAATAATCCACACTAAATCCCCTCTGACTGTGTCTCCAGGAAGAAACTTATAAAACTCTTCCCAATTCTCTAATTCTAAAGCTGTGTATCTATCAAATAGAGAAAAGGAAGGAAAAAACTCCCGCTTCTTTTTGAAATTTATTGTTAAGAATAAAAAACATGAACCTTTGCCCCGATGGAAAGGAAAAGGTGTAAATAATAATAAAACAGTTGATATTATTAAATAAGGAATCACTTACCTCACAGCTCAAGATGAGTGTATTTCAATTCAAAGCCAAGAATGAATTAAAACGAAGTGGCCTTTGTTAAGAGGCCCTTAATCAATCTCATTTAAAAAAAATTAAATTGATTAATGAGATTAATAAAATGCAGGTTGTTGATTTTTTTTATTTAAATCCGATTTTTTTATTTAAATCTGATTTTTTTATTTTAATTGTTAACCATATTTTATGAACAAAAATTCTTTTTTTCAATGTGTAAACTTTGTCCATACTTTAAATTGTAACTTTTGAAAATATGCCCAATATACATATAGGCCTACCTATTACTCAGGGACTTTAAATGCTGTCTTTGATTAAATTCTAGTTGCCTTACTTAATGATTTCATTTTAATAAAGAATGCAAAGGAGTACACAATAAAATTACAGAACTTCAAAGGCCTTGTAATGAGTCATACTCGCTAATCACGTGACAGTTCGAAATCCAAGCGAGGATCGAAGACTCATGACAATTTTCTACCTTAAAAAATTACTGGGTGGAGCTGCCAACGGTGATCAAAGATGACTACAAGATGGGTCACTCTCGAATCTTGAACTGCGTTAACTTTTCCATTTACATTGTACTAGTAATAAACAATTTATTTGATAAAACATGACTTGATTTTAATCATTGATTATAAAATGTCTTGGAAAAAAACTTAATTTAGATCGCAATCCAAATTGCTTGATTTAAATCAAATAATCCTAACTCAAAGCTTAATATGATATAGGCCTATAGTCTGAGGCTATATATAATGAAAAAGGCCACTGCTCTACTATTAAGAAGACAGACATGAAATGTTTTGTTTCTGTCATTGAGAATTAGAAGCATAAAATTAAATATCAATTTAATTTATTGAAAAAAGCATGAATTGATTTAAATCAATGATTTTAATTGAAATCACTTGATTTAATCGCGATTTAAATCAGCCTGATTTAAATCAAACAACCCTGATAAAATGTATTATTATTATAGATAAAGGAACTCCTCGTACTCGGGAAAGAAGGAATGTTCTTTTTCTTCATTATAATTGACGACAAATAAGACGTAGAAAAGGATATAATATTGTAGATGAAAGTCAACAAACTTCCCGTCAGATGGAGTATCAATAGCTTACTCATAGCGAGATGACAATTACGCATGTGGTTATGTATATTCGTGTATAATACTATCAACTGAATGCCATTACCGTATTTTGTGGTTCTTGTATAGCATGATTTCATCCTCTTTACGTATATATTCACATTTGTATTCATTGTATTTACTATTTAACGATAAACTATGAAAGTCGGAAGGAGTATATATAATGGATCTCTATTTTACCCCACTACACAAATTAGATCTGTTATATCGAGTTTCCAAATAATGTATTTTATAGGTGAGTTTACGTCAAGTATCAGACGGGGATCCTTATTCATTGCTTTAAATTTATCAATAAATACAAAAGAGGGAAACACATCTCGCTCCTTAAAATGCATCTCCGTCAATAAATAGGGTGCTTTGATATTTATCCTTTAAAGATAACATACTTTCTAATAAATAAAGTTATAAGGAAACATATAATTAGAAACTGTTTTATGCTTCAGCAAATAGTAATTCACGAGTTACATACTCAAAAAAGTATAGCTTATTTTTTTTTTAAAGTCGTAGATTAATTAAGGACTGATATTACAAAAACAACAACAATAAAACGAAGTTTATTCAAACTTGTTTTATATATATATACGTATATATATATTTTTTGCTTTCTTAAAAATCATCACAAGAGAAAATTTAAATACAGGGTTAAAGGACATGGGATATGATCGTGTTTTCGATTCCACCTTGGATAAAAGACTCGACCTCAATCCGTACTCTGGGATCCTACCCTCAAACAAACAACAAAAATATTTTTAAATAAATTCGCCTGTTGTGACATGGAAAAGCCATATTATTATTTTTTTCTCTTCCTTTATTTGTTCAGAGAGGACATAATATAAAAATGGAAATATATACATGAATAAAAATAAAATTAACAATATAGTTTATGTTAAAACTCTGAACAAAGACATTATCGACTATAAAACACTATTAAAAACAGATAACAAATTACATGTGAATGATTATTTATAAAATTTCATAATTTTTTTAAACTTAAAATAGTGACTTGATGCTGATGGGTAAAACTTTACAATGCTGGCGGCGTTGGTCCAGGAGTCGTCTAAAAGGGAAGGTATTTTGAGTGCCAGGGTGGAATACCGTGCTGCAGCTGATATTATTATTTTCCTCAAGTCGTCGTTCCTCACAACTCTGTTGTTTTGATGCAGTTGGCAATCCACGCCTTAGAGTTGAGAATGGCGAATCCAATCGACTTTGCCTCGGGTGACTGGGCCCAGTTTTCTTAGCCAATCCAAAAAAAAAAAATTCCTCTCACATAATTGTCTCCACTTTTATCCAGGCCTCTCACATTAAGAACCACAAACTTTTGAGGATGGATACATAAGGACTATCCACAAAAGCGTGTAGTACGGTATTGTAAAGTTTGCCACAGTTTATGCAATGGTTTGAGAAATACATACAGTTACCGGATATCTGCAACTGCGCTGTAAATTTCTTTCCATCATGGATTCCCGTCAAAGAATGTAAAATTATATTCCTCCATTTCTCAGGGAGGCACAATTTTTTTATATGTGCACTAGCAATGGAATTAGCTTCCTTCTGTGAGCTTGGGGGTACATGTTTAAGATGCCACGGACATGGTGGTTTGTGTTCACGGACTACTTTTAAGCGACAAAATTTAAATCTCCCATCTATAAAATTATCTGAACATGTTATATTATGAATTGATAAAAAATATTGTTCATGGCTTCTTCTTCTAACGAATTTGGGCTCTTGAGATTTTTGAAAATAACTTTTTTACGCAATTGTTACGAACTATATCTACGGTAGAGTCCCTTTGAAATTTTGGAACAAACCTCCAGACAACTCGCTGTCCAGCAGCCCAAATTTTTGAAATTGCGTTTGTTGACGAATTTGTTAAGTCTGATCCAAACATTAGGCGCATATAGAGTCCATTTTGAAATATCGTTGTCCTCCACTCCATGTCCGGATTATTTTAAAGGCTGCAATGACCTTAGGGGTTGACTCATAAGATGAAGGACACAGGCTCAAATTCCCATGATTTCTTCCTCAAGAAAGAAATGTTATTTTTTATAATCACAACTTTTTGAATAAATATGATATTCTAATGTTTAGTTATATCACTCAGAATGCAATTCGACTGCGCAATATAATCAAATAAATTTAAATTTCTAAAATTTCATTCTAATATATTTTTATAGACTAATATCAATTAAGATATTAAGTTGAGTAACTACATTTTATTCAATAATAACACAAGTAAACATGTTTGTATAGTACTTAAGTATCTATTAAATACGTTAGAATATTGTGTAAGCTTTCTTTTAAATAAAAAGGTTAAAAAATAAGTACTTAAATACACAGTCTCAAAAAATTAGTAGCAATTATTATTATTTAAAAATACTTATTTTCTGAAAACATCAAATAAGATAACCATATTTTGTAAATGCAAAATAAAAATAAGTATAAAATATCAGGGATTTTTTTTGGATCAAATATTTTCAGGTCCTTGAATAAGAGAGAAAGATAATTTTAAAAGACTTCTAATACAGCCTTATAGTGTCATGATTGAACCGTCTTGACCATTTTGAGCAGCCCGAATAATAATTACGTATCTAAGTGCCAGCGGAATGACGGAATACTTACATGTTAGTAGGTGGGTGATATGAAAGCGATTTGGCATGTTCATTGATAAAGCTACAACATGGTATTAATACACCTAAGTGAATTAATTATATATATTTACAGTCAGAACTTGCACTTGATTCAGTTTGTTTAGCTTCATTCTGGTTTTTGTTAAGCTTTTGATTGAATTAAGTTGCATCGATATATATATATAAATATTTATATTATTTATATTATATAAATATTTATATTATTTATATGATGTAATATTTATGTTATACAATATACAGACAAAATAAGACAACAGTCCTGTTCCTCATCCTGATTGCATTATATGTATATACATAGATAGTCCAACAGATGCACATCACCCCAAATATCTCCCACCTAACCCTTGAATATTCAACCAATCAAATCCCGCCATAAATGCAGCTTCATATTGATTTGAAAAATGATAAAAAGAATGGATCCCAAAGGATCTCATGGGATAGATTCATATTATATATGTACATTCATTTTACAATTGAAGACTATCTAAATTGATCTCTAGATGACAATCTAGAGGATATACGAAATAGTCATAAAAAAGAAATCTATAGAAGCTAGTATTCTATAGTCGTTTGTTAAAGTTCATTTAGATGGAAAACACTTGGTTTTTTTGTGCCTCTTAAATGTTTCTTCCCTCGGTTAATGACAAGTAATTAGCATGAATTGTCTATAAAGAGTTGGTTCTTATATGAAAGTGTATGTATATTCATTGTTGGTATATATAGTTTATAAGTGGGGAGAGGGGGGGGGCAGAAGGGGGATTTTCCCCCTCCTCTCTTGTTGTTTCTCATACTCTCTCCACCCCTCTTTTTGAATGAGTCCCTTGAGATGAAATAACAAATAATCACATCCTTTTTCTGTGAAATCCTGTTGTTGATGATGTTTACTTATACAGGGAGTGGTTATTTTATTATGAAATTGCTATCCAATTCTTTAAATTTATTATTTTTTGTAGTTGAATAAAGTCAGCACTCAAATAAAAGATTTTATTACTAGAGTTTGAAGGGGGGGAAATACTACATAAGATGGAATACTGTTGGTTAAGAATGTCTTGGGTATTTTATCAATGTTGTTTTTGGTGGAAGCTTAATATCATAGGATTTTTATGCGTTTATTGTCAGATATGATGAAACTTAGATTTTTATCATGAGTTCAAGCGCCCCCCCCCCCTCCTTGCTATCTGACCCGTCACTGCTTTCTTGAAATGTAAGAAGCAGATTGATACGTCAGTGTCTGGTAATACTTGTTGCACAAACTTAATACCAGCAATCTCCATGACTAGCATCATTTCTGATGGCCCATGCCCAACATACTCCTTGTGGATACAAAAGTCGTATTTATTTACTGTGGATACAAAATGTAATGGAAACAAATGTCCGATTACAATTGTCCGATGCAATTGTCCGGATATAAATGTCGTGATACAAATGTCGTGGATACAAATGTCGCAGAATCCTAACTTAATTTCTATTAAATCCTTGCAAACTTCTCACGACTAAGATTTTAAAAACATTGATATCATTAAATGTTATCAAGGAAAAATGCATTTGTTTTAACTTAATTTCCACCAATTCGGATCAAGCAAACGAAAAAATAAACGTCACAGCAAAACATAAAGATATTGAGCATAATTTTATGAAAGTTATGTGCAATAATCTTTTATTGCACATAAACTGACTCCCAACTCTTTCGCACATTTAAAGAATTTAAAGTGATAAGGATTGGGTATTCAGAGTTCGACATAAAAAATACCGTTATCGTCATCATCAACCGGCGGAAATGAGCAGAAGACTTGGTCCATTTTGTCCGGACAGCTTGACTGTTATCAAGTCTATAATAAGAAAGCATCGACAATTGTATCCATGATGAATTAAATATTCATATAAAGATACTTTCACATAGGATAGTATTGCGTTAAAAACAAAACAGACATTCCAGTCCTTACAAATGCCTCATTGAAGAAGAATAATTATAAGAGCAAAAGCTGATATCAAACAAGAAATATCACTTAAAAAAAGATACAAAATTTCAAAATATTTTTTTATTACTATGAAGACATTTTAAATGTCACGATCAATTTTAGTGGCTAAGATATATATTAATAAAGAGGAAGGAATATTTCATAAATATTATAAAATAGGCTTAGTTTCTCAATAACAATATGTAATCATAATATGTCAATACACACACAAGGACAAACAAGAAGATATAATAAGAATCCTAATAAGAGTATAATCAAATCCATTTATTTTATTTATTCACATAAAACTTTGTCAAAAAACTTCAAAAATAATACTTGAGTAAGTATAATCCTTTCGCCTTGATTGATTTAAATTTCCCTCCCCCTTTTTTCATTCTGGCACGCCTGAAGGCATGAAATTCATCACTTCCATTTTTCTCCCCTCTCCCGCTCACTTGAAACACATCCATTATTGCCAAATAATAATAATATAAAACATGGAGTGTGAAGAGGGAGAGTCCTCAAGGGACTCCAAGACGAAAACAACTCTACCTAATTTGATAATAATAATAATAATCATGCTGCTTCATTGAAATTAATGAAGGCGATAAGAAAAAATATATTTCTTAATATTGCGTGTACATTTATACATATACAAAGAACTTGTAATTAAAAGAAGACAAATTCAAATATTAATGAGGAGAATAAAAGAGAGCTAACTTTTTCACTGTTTTTTCATGTCGTTGTATGGTGGTATATCAATTAATTAATAATTCTCAGAAGGGAGTGCGATAGCCGTGTTAAGGTGTGTTCAACTCCAGGAGAATATGCACCTTGGTTCAGCTCACATGTTGGGGGCGCAGGTTCGAATACTCCCAAGAGGGGATGATCATTTTTGGTCTACCTCATTGATAAGATCCTAGATTGGCAAAAAATACTCAGATAGAAGCTGAGTTTGAGCATAGTTTGTAACCACTTGAAAGGAGAAAAAATTGGTGATGATCGGCCCAGTTTTCTTAACTCAATTCTCTTTAAAATGTATTTCTTAATAAATTAAAAAAAGCAGTTGTATTTGTCCACTCTTAACGAAGGATCTTTGATCTGAGACATTAAGAATGGATGTAATTTAAGAGTATTCATATGAAGATGTAGACTTGTGAAAGCAATGATTCTAATGCTCTTAAATTTTAGCATCTATAAATGATGTCCCTTGAATGGAGCTTCTTCGCTGTATAGAAGTGTCGTCAACTCGCAATATCGAGGGTTTAAAATTTGCTTACCAAAAAAAAAATTTGTTTTGTCCCAGAGGTTCAGATCTGGGCTGTAGGGGCTCTGTTACACTCCGTGTTTCAGTATTGTTGCGTGAGGACGGGTATTGTACCACATCAAAAGGCAATTCTTGTGATTTATATTCGCTACTTGAAGCGTTTTCCGATTGTCTTTATGTAATATATCATAGTCATTCGGGATAGTCCCTGGATGGCGTCTCGTCTTCCTCGTCATCAGTTTCATACGGGGGGGGGGGGGTCGAGAACCGGGCATCCGTGGGATCCACCCAGACCTTCCTCCGCTCTTCTGAGTTCCAGTAGAGCCGGGATTTGTACTGGTTAAGAGATGAGACTGCAGATAGGGGGGCTTTTCGTGGTACTGGAACAGGTCCTGACAGCATTGCACTCGCTTCTTCTTCATGTGTGAACGAGGCAACTGAGGGCGTAATCAGTCCAAGATCTTCTTTGATGATTCTGGTGACGGCGCAACCTCAAGATTGTTCATTCAAGGGTCCGTTTGTTCAGACGCTTCATTGGGGCGATATTGTAACCACTTGTAGCCGTTTTGTGTCTATTGGGAAATTCAGGACTTGTCGCATTCTCCAGGGGAACATCCCACTATTGGCGTATTTTCTCCGTCTTTTGATAGCGGAGATATCAAGAGACGTATCATGGATGATTTTTGTGGCGATCTTTTTGACTGTTTAGCTAGTAATTGATAAAGTGTAGAGCAAAATGAGGTTCCTTCATTTACAGCAGTGAGGTGGTGAACATTTTAATTGGCAGGATTGTCAACTATTTATATCACTTTTTAATCTCTCTCAACCAATCCAAGTAGAAACATATGTTACAAAAATTACGTCGTTATAATTTTTAGCTTTTTTGTTTACGTTTTGAGATAACGAACCACGTTCAATCTTTATGGTACACTTTAATATATCTATCACATCCATAAAGATGTATCCAGCCAAAAAAAAATACATGAAAATCTGTTAATAAACCAACTATTTCACTCATATCGGAAAAGATTTGATGATAATCTCGACTTTCGAATTATGAGTTTAAAAAACCTTTGACGTCATAGCAATACATAAACAAAACATGGACGCCCAAAGCTAACGAATTATCATATATATGTTTTGACCGGATACATAAGTAACCATAGAGATATAAATATATAGAGAGCTTATTCCCTTCAATAGCAGAGAAACATCGTCGTTCAGCTGTCACATGTGTCCAATATAAACAAAGTAATTTATACTACGTCATCGTTAGCTGATCATAGAGATAGAAATTTTTATATATTGGGCGCAATGGTATTTATCTGAAGAATCCAATAAGCTCTCTAGTCTTTATATCTTTATGATAACACACACAATATAAAGATAAAAAAAGAAATATAACATCAAATCAAAACTCTTATTAGCCGTTTTGTAAAACAAATATAAGTGGATATGTTGATATAAACCTTGATTTATTCTTTGAAAAGACAATTAGTAGAATGAGGAAAACTTTATTACATTATTTGGTTTTATAAAATAAGTCCTTTTTGAAATAGGAAAAGTACAAAAAAAGATAATTTTTCAAACTACGCCATCAAATTGGATTTTATTTTATAAACTTTATATTGATATGTAGGACAATTGATTGTACATATGATGACATTGTGTGCCTTGTAGTTTTAAAGATCAAGAGTTCACTGCAAGTTTTGTACACAATATTTGAATCGTGCAATTACTTTCGCTTAAAATTCGACTCTCAATAAGTGAATCTTTACAATTTAAGTTCCCAGATTTATGTAAAAGGAGTTATGTTGTTCTAGTTTAGTGTAAATGGTATATTATAAAGGGTATTTTTGTGTGTTTCCAGAAGAAATAGACGAGGTTTGGATCCAAAAGTAGAACGTATCAATAATCCAAAAAGGAATCGCATTTTTTTTTCTCTCTCCTTTATTGTTTAGAGTTATATAAAATTATATAAAAAATAATATATAAGTAAAATAAACATTATAGTTTATAATAAAAATCTAAACAAGAGGTAAAACAATAAACAAAATATCAAATGGGTATCTAACATTCTATAAATTTTGACCGTATGATGTATAGGATTTAAAAAGTAATACATTTTCCGATTAAGTACAATCCATTCTATAATTGTTCTGGTTATGTGCCATAATGAAAGTGGGATAACATAAAATATATTCTAATTACCAACGCTCAGGTAAACGCTGTCACTTAGGAGCCCCCTGGATATGTTTGTTTTACAACTTTTTTGGTTGAGCCTATCAACACTTTTTTGCTCAATGATGAAATGTATTGACCATAATCCTTGAAATATGATGTCCAGAAGAAATGGACCGGGAATAATGGCCCACGAAAAAAGGAAAATTGACTCATGGGGAAATGGCCAAATACACAGCATGGGTGGGCAAGTATTTGAGTCGAATACAACTAAATACAGTAGGAATATTACTTTTTATAATTGAGTTAATAATGGCAAAAAATAATTTGATTTAAATCATTAGGAATCAATGATTTCCTTGTTGCTGTTCTTATTAGACTAAAAAATAATTTTAGAATAAAAATATTTAAATAAAAATGTTTTATTACGTAACTGTCCAGATTGATTTTATTTCTTATTGTTTCTGTATGTTTTAGTGTATTTTTGTACACTGTATTCTTTTTTGCAGTAACAGAATAAAATAATTTTACCATGAAAAAAAAATAATATTTTGGTCATTTTTCCATCCGTCATCATTTATTTTCAATCATGGTCCATTTTTTCTTGGTCCCTTTCTTCCAGTTATATTGAAATAATGATATTAGGAAGAATTGGCCAAGGAATATATGGACTAGGAAGAAATGGAACAAATACATAGGTAGGCAAGTATTTGAGTAGAATACAACTAATATGGTACAGACACTATTGTTCATATATATACAGAGCGTAGTAATGCCTCAATTTGGATAATAAATAATGTTGGTATAACATTTAGATGTGTTATACTCAAAATTTGCTCACCCCATTTTTTCTGTGCGTGCATCATTTTTCTTTTTTTATCTTGGTTCATTTTCTTCCTAATATCATTATTTTCCATTTCCTCGTTGCAGTCCAACATATCCATAGAACATGAAGGAAACCCATCAAGCATTGAAATATTACATCATAAAAATATTTCGTAAATATATTTTTTACTTAGAGTCAAGCTGGTCAATACTAGCAGGTAAACTTCAAAAGGAAAAAGTAAGATATTTTTTATAAATGCAACAAAATAATAACTAAGCATAAGCTTCATTAAAAGAAATTTAAAATGCTAATTGAGTTTCGAAACTGAACAATAATAGCAGGTAACTTCAAAAGTAGGAAAAGTAAGATATTCTTATAAAGTTAACAAAATGTTACATAAACATAAGCTTCATCAAAAGAAATTTAAAAACGTTAATTGAGTTTCTAAATTATAAAACAACAACTAGGGTATCATAATTCATTTTGCCTATATGGTTCGATTGAGGCACATCCGTGTAGATATGAGTTATGTGTAGCACTATTCCACGAAAGAGATTTGTTGTATTCTTAACGCCTTGAGAGAAGGATCCTTCGCACCAATGAACTCAAAAGCAATTATTGTCCTGGTGAAGATGATCCGATTAGGATCTTTAAGTCACCTCCAATATTCTATCCCTCGCAAGGAGAGAGACTCAAGTTGATGAAGGAACTAATCCACCCAAGGAGATACAACTTCCTCTTTCATCCTCATCATCAGAGGGAAATCATCATGAAGAGCTCCATGCTGAAGCTTCTCCTCTGGCATGGATAGCTCAACATAATCTAATTACAATGGTTAATACCATCAAAACGAGAGGAGGGGAAATTCGTCTGATGATGCTTTTTTTCAATAATAATAATAAAGATTTTTCCTTGATTGTTATTTCATTTCCTTCTTTTTCCCTCACGATGAGATTTCAAATATAAATAGATAGAATTTGTTTAGGATGATAATATTATCAATAAAAACATGAGATCTATTAAGGATATCGCATCTTTTTTATCATATTGGAGGTCCCTTTTATAATATATAAATTCATGGGCAGAAGCAGAAGAAATGAGGAATCCCGTAAGGGAACAAAGGTGCTCACAGGATTTATCCGAGGAATCACTGGTGATATTATCGATGATATACTCGCTAAAATCATTAAACATCAAAAAACTATTCGTGGCATTGAAGGGACAGTTGAAGTTACAAAATCAGATCTAACTCAACTCTGAAAAGTTCTCTATCTATCTGTAGACCACCAACCTTTAAAAATACCTATTAGTGGATTTTACTCTTTGCATTGCATCAGTAGGGAAAGAGCGCTTTCAAGACCCCCGGGATGCTCGATTGTTGAAGAAAAAGAAGAAACTGTTGAAAAAGACGACAACAAACTTGAGAAGAATAAAGAAAATAAAAATCAGCATATTGACAATTATGGGAACACTACAGAAGATACAAACAATAAAAAATTCAAGGCACTTGAAATCGTGACAAGAACAACAGAAAAATCAATGGAAAAGAAGCAGAATATCTATAACTGGATCTGTCGGATTAACAGGAAGTGTTTCCAAAGACAATAAATCAGTAAAAAATTCATTGCTTTTTTCGAGAAATTGAAATGATTGTTTAAAAAAAGTAAGTGATGTAATTTATGTTCTTGCACTATTAAATGTAACTCCATATTACTGTTGTAGCACATAGTGACGTGAGAACAATATTTGAATACAGAACGAAATATAAGAAAAGGAGAAAACTATTATACGTATTTTTTGGCTATATTTACTTCATACGATGATGCTTTCATTTTTTATGATTTGAAATTATACGTTCTATATACAAAAAAAACAAAATACTGACTTGCGATCATATTAGTTGGATGTTTGTAGTTTGTTTTATGTCTATTGTTTATTACAATCAAGGTTTTTCAATGCGCAATATCTTACGCCTTGAGAGAAGGATCCTTCGCATCAATGATATATCCAAAAAACAAAAATACTGACTTTCGCATATTAGTTGTTTGTTAGTTTGTTTATGTCGATTGTTTATTACAATCAATTTTTCCATGCGCCACTATCCTCCAAAGATGTTAAGGCCGTAATTTGTCGTGGAATCATTACAAATATTTATGTTAGTACCCCTGCGCATCGACATGAAGCTCCCTCCAAATCACATGCTCACAAAAAGGAATGGCTAGAATATGCTTTGAAGAGAGGAGAAAGAGAAAGAAGGGGGATCTAAATGCAAAACATACAATTAAAAAGGGAGACTACTGCCTACTCTATTTTAATATTAGAAAAACGTACATTA
>CP045890.1:10723267-10772078 GCA_013387185.1 Caligus rogercresseyi
TGGCCGAACTAAAGCAGTTGCTACATTGCTTCCGCGCCGGTTGAAGTTTAGTTTAATTATAGATCCCTTGACGGGCAATAGTTGAGGGACCAAATCTGAGTCTCCAACAGCTTCGAGTAGAAGTGAGCCGGATCTCATATTTTTCGCCAAGTCTTCATTGCAGGATGTTCCCCTAGACTTTTTCTTTTTATCGGACCTGATATGCCCAATTATCGAAACTTTTTCCACATAGGTTTATGTTAGAGAGGAGTTCTCTTCAGTAGCTTTGGTATATACCTGAGAGCTGAATCTTGAATGTTCGGGTGGTAAGTTTTTCAATCAGGGGTTTAGTCCGAGAACGTCTATTTGAAACTTCAGACCGGAAGCATTTTGCTCATATATTATCGGGAGCGAGATATTGGCAAAGTTAAGTATATTTACCGGGTTTTTTGTTCCTATGATAGCCCGGCCTGGGCCCATTTCCGCGCTGATGTGGGATAAGTTGTAAGCCGGTATACGAGCTTATTGATAGCCACTTCGACTACATCGTAATCAAGAAAGATGTCCTCTTCCGGGGAGTTGCCATCGAGATCCTGATCTGAAGTTTAAAAAGAGACCATGATACAGGACTCCGGGTTGAGGAGAGAGAGTGGGGCGAAAGAACCCTTTTCTTCCGGGGAATGATTTTTCTCCGGCAAAGAAGATCCATTTGATGGGGGTTTCGCAGTTATGAACGCGAAGGTAGGGGGAGGAGCCTCCCCTCGGTTCCAGCCATCCGAGTGTCGTAACTCGGAAGGGAGAATATGTAGAACACTTATTTTATATTTGTTAGGGCCTAGGTCCTTCAAATACTTAATTAATTATCTTTTTTTGCGGGAGCGTATAAAAACACGACACTGTTTACATACGTCACACAAAAAAAACTGTTTCGGTTCTTTAATATATGCTGAAACGAACATGAAGTTTGATAGTTTCATAGTATATTAAATAGTACCTAAAAAAAATTATACAAGTAAAAGTATTGAGTTCCTATATTTGTATAACATAAAATCTTATCGAGGACATTGTAGAGTCTTCGACACATACTCTTTGATGGAAATCCTATTTGATACCACCGAGATTATAGTAATGCCATATAATATTGACGTACGGCAATGGAGAGGAGGAACGGTCTAATGGAGTCTCCTTGACGAGCGCCTAGTTCCAATTTTATAATAGGTTCTCCTGGAAATTCAATTGCCGCCTTTAAGCTTACGGTCTTTAATTGTGAAGGGATTCATTCCATTCCTGGGTTCCTTTCTCCGGAACAAAGTTGTATTGTTGTTCTTCACTGCTGTCTTCTACTTCCTGTCCTGCTTGTTAACTAAAAGATTCTTCGGGATTTTTCGAGTTGTCGTCCATCTTTCGATGAACACTCGACGTATTGAGTGTTGAATTGAGGTCCAAATGCTTTTCAGCATTTTTGGGAGGGTTTTTCATTTGAGCAAGGAGCTGATTAATTTTTGGCTTTACATTTATGAGCATTCAATTGGAAAAAATGGAGTAGACATAATGGTAATAATAATATTGAATTTATTTCATATAATAGGGAAAAGCTTGAATAGTTATATTCAGCATTAAAAACTCTAGTCTAAGTTGTCTTTTGAAAGATAGACTTAATAGAAGTCGATGACTTCTTAATCGAAGAGCCAGTGCTGTCCCTGTTCACACAGACCGCATGTTCGATCCCCACGGAGGCACTTCTGGTTGAAGAATCAGGAGATGCTCCAATTCTCAAGCATTGTTGCACGCCATGAGAAGATTCCCCTACAGTCTTGGACAAGTCTCTTAGCAAGGGCTACGGCCCAGAACTTCTCACCAGACAAAATTTCGTCTGGTTTTGCAGATTTTCTTGTCAATTCAATGAGTTGACTCGAATTTGCTGCAGAGCTTGGGGCGACAGTCTTACGTAGTTTCGAATGAGAGTCCATTCGGGAGATATCGTAGAGAGGTACTCCCTGCGACTTCATCCTTCTCCGGGCCCTCTTCCTTTGGTTCGGTGTCAGCAAAGTGTACTCTTCACGGCTTGGAATGTGCACTGGTTTGGATGAAGATAATTTTGTAGTCTTGCATGTCTGCTTCGACTCAGGCCTCTTTTTGTCCTCGGAGGTGAATTTGGCGTCACTTTTACCTATAAGATTTATAGATATCTGAGAGAATCCGATAGAAATTATTTGCTCCGGCAATTTTTTGATTACCTTTGAAGAAACCTTATCAATACCCGAGAGAAAATACTTCCTATTGACTTGGGAGGCATCCCCTCGGGTCTTGAAGGTATTTTTATCAGAAAATACTCTACACTCCCCTGTTAAATTGTTCTGATCGATCATTCATTCGACTAGTTTGTCCTCGGGTAGAAGAAGGCTATCCGGGACAAAAAAGGACATCCTCGATAATGACCCGAATTCGTCCTTGCCCCACGCTCGGACAGACTCGCCATTTGGTTTTATCAAATCTGCAGCCTCACAGACTCATTTTGATGAAGGCTCATCAAGGCATCCGGTCAGGCCACGGCCGTTCCTCCATTTCCAGAACGCGTATTGGAGCTTTGGTGCCCTCAAGCCTGGTTTAGGATTGAATACAAGGCCTTGGGCCTCAACGACAAAAGAAACAAAAGTTTATTTTGGAATATACCTCCGCTCATCTCTACCTAAATGGATATAAAGGAGAAAAGGCAGTGGCTTATTCTTTTTGGCCTTATCAGCATACGTGATCTTTAAAAATTCTTAGATGCTGGATCCTCGTCGAGGGCATTGGCTAGGGAGTTAAGCTCATCCAAGGCTGACTCGCCCAGATAGGGTGAGAAAACCTCATTCTCAGCTGCTCCGGGCGGAGTGATCCTGCAGTCCCCTGCTGGACGGGTGATTCGAAGGAGACTCATTCGGGGCATTTTTGTCTAATGGATCCTCAACGACTCGGTTAGCATCCCCAAGGAGTTTTGCTTGGCCGTTGTCGTCAAGGAGCGCGACTCTTCCGGCATTCAGGTACTCCTGATAAGGAGATCCGACTCCGGGAAGCTGTTTAGGGTTCCTCTTAGGGGTCACTAGCGTCGATGCTAGCCTCTTCCTCGAAGGTTCGGGTCGAGTCAGGCGGGAAAGTCCATTAATTTAACTAATATTCCTTTTTAATGAGAGGCAAAAAAAACGACTCATCAAAACAAAGGAGAGGTTGCGAGTCCTATATATATAAGTAATATATACTATATATAAAATATATATATATATATATATATATAGGACTGATGATAGAAATGTCCCAGCAACAGTGCGTAGAGCTATTTTCACAGGAACAAATTTTACACGGTTTAAAAACGCACGCTTATATAAACAGAGGGGGGGGAGAGTGACGTCACCATCAACAATCGTCAAATAATAGAGCCTCCACTGATAATAGTTTGGGAATCTTTTTTTTGGGGTGTCATGAAAACATTCTGGCCTAGACTTCAACTTGTGGAGATCCCTCGATCCCTTCCTTCCCCATCCCTCCTCCTTTCTTCCGGGACTCAAGGATAAATGCCTTGGATACCAAGAAACGAGTCTCCTCCCTCCCTCCCATTAAGAGACACATTCCCCTCACCTCGACTTCAAGAGTGGAGTCCTACCCATCGTCGGACTCGTCAGTCAAAGGACTTCCTTCCCTATCTTCGTTAGAGAGCTCCCCGTCCCTCCTCTTCGTGAGTGGAAGTCTACCCATCGTCGGTCTTCGTCAGTCAAAGGACTTCCTTCCCTCATCTTCGTTCGAGAGCTCCCCGTCCCTCCCTTCGTGAAGGGAGTACTTAACCTCGTCGGACTTCGTTAAGAGAGCTCCCATCCCTCGTCTTCGTTAGAGAGCTCCGGCCCCTCTTCGTGAATGGAGTCCTACCCTCGTCGGACTTCGTTAGAGAGCTTCCCATCCCTCGTCTTCGTTAGAGAGCTCCCCGTGCCTCCTCTTCGTGAATGGAGTCCTACCCTCGTCGAACTTCGTTAGAGGAAAATGAAAAGATCTGGACGTGACGTTTTCCAGAGTGCCATTGAGCTGATGCTCAACAGTACATCCAACCGGAAATTCATTTTTTTTACTTCGGGAGGAAAACAAAAGGTGGCGCAGCCTTCGTTTAACATACCTATATATTTATATATATATATATATATATATATATAGCCTTATCGGTTAAAACATTTTATTCGGTAATCCGCAAAATTTTATACTCTGTAAAAATAAAATACTATACAATTATATAGGAAACAGAGTAAAATTATTCAGGGCAGCTGTGAAGATACATGAATGAACCATTTTAGTTCATAGGTACTGCCCTGATGAATAAAACTTTATAAAAAGGACAAATCATTTATTACATTTGGTCCAAAAATTGCCTTATCTTTTTAAAATCCTTTGATAGTTTTCATGTAATATTTCGATCTTGCATGCACATATTTAATTATGCCACCAGCTCATTTCCACGTTGTTGCTACTAAATCCGGGATTTGATAGAGAGAGAGCCAACGTAGCGAGTAGAAGCACCAATCATGATTTTTCTACCTACTAGTTCGAAATAATTGCATCTGACTGGATATATATAAGCTTTATAGCGTGTAATAATATTATTATCATCATCTTTGACTTCTATAAACTAGAACTAACATTTACTGTTGTAGCGCATATACCCCTTTGTGTGGTCGCGATTATGCATGTATACTATTATATTATGTCTTTGTAATATTATATGTATATATGTATGTATACGGTATACAGTAATAAACCTTTAAAAAATAAAAAAATAAATCATTTGACTTATGTAGTTCGATTAAGCATTAAAATTAATTTTAACAATTATCAACAACTGATTTCCATGTTGTTGTCATTAGACAACTAGACATTTATGATTTACTTGGCCATATCTCCATGGGGTATCATTTTCCTTTTCTATCTTGGCCTTTGACATAGTAAATAATAGCATTAGAACCTATTTAGAAATGCAATTTATATTTATTCATTTGACATAAAAGATAAAAATGATATAAAACAAAATATATTCCGTCCTGATCAATGAAAAACACAAGTTCCACCGGTGCAACTTGCTGGACATTTTTGGAGCATGTCTCTGTAGAATCGACTTTCTCTAAGACAGTAACCACGTCGAGAGAATTCATTACATACTTCATCACTCATAAGATAATTTCTGCATGGCACTAAATAAGGTTTGGTTAATTAAGACAAGTAATTAATTAATAACTCTTATTTACCTTGGCAGACTTCACATGTATTTGTACAAAGTAGACGAACGTTGTATTCATGGCATCGATGTTTGTGATGCCTGCATATCTCTGGCTTTACAGCATCATAGCACCCAACACACTCTCCACAGAAACGACGGCATATAAGAGTTCGATTATTTTTATCAAAGCACTCCTGTGACCAATCCCAGCACGCTGGACTGTCGTCAATACATCTTTCAACTAAAAGAAACCTCTTTAAAAACAATTCATTAATTGATTATGAGTAACTTACGTGGATTACAGCCACATGTTCTGGCGCATCGGAAGTAGTATGAGGATCTAGGCATTGAGTACCTGCCCTGCATCCAGATATTTGATCTGCACAAAAAACTATAAAATATTTCGATAATATGACGTTATAATATTATATTTAAATGGGAACAGGATATTTCATACGCTTTTAATACGTTATTTCGGATATATTTTTTTAGAGCCTCAATAAATTAGACCCCCAATACATTTGATAAATGATAGATAAATATGCAATGAATAAGCATTATCATTTAAGGGGCTTCATATCTAATTGACCATAATAATGGCTTATTGAGGTCTATTGGGCCTTCAGGTCCGCATAATACTAAAGATATTCGGACTACAAGTCCGCAGCACATTTATGACCGGTGGTTTTGTAACCCAAAAAAACTATTATTTGTCCGGTGGAACCCAAGGACCCATTGGCGTAGATTTGTAACCCCAATATGGTGTATTTGTTATAGGCGAAGCCCGAGAGTCCATTAGCGGTTGGATGGAATCCCCAATAGATATATTATTATGGTCTATTGGATCGGAGGTCGCTTAAAACACAAAGGCTAACCATTATATGCACATATTCACTCATTTTTTGGGGGAGGGGGGATTTAAGAAAAACCATATTCTTAACCGTGTCTTTGTTGAAGAAACGTTTGTAATTAATTGTATGTCTAATACAAGTCCAGAAGCGTTGAAATAATGTATTTGCCTTACATCCACCCAAGGTTCCCGTGAAAAGTCCAAATAAAACCAATAAAATAACTAATCTCGTCATTTTGATCGAATTCCAAGGGTACTGAAGCTAACATTTCATATCTTTTATACCTGAGTGAATATGAACATATGGCTTCTTTTGTTGTCAGATATGTAATCTCAAGTGGGGCACATTCCATTTTGTAAATAGTGTAAATAGTATTTAATTTGGGGAATTATCTACCCTCAAGTAAACAACGAATATTTCCTTCAAAGATATTATTTGGTTCGTCATTCAGGTTCTTATAATACAGCATAGCATCTATCCAAGGCGTCGTGTCTTATTTAATATCCTAATATTATGGATCAATTTGCATATGTTTTTATTTTGATACAGCTGACACGATTGTTATTTATTTTAACTTTGAAGAAAACACCAGCAGAAATAACTACTAACTCAAATAATTCCATCTTGGATCCTTTACGTCACATCCCTTGTATTTTCTATGATCGTAATATTCATTGGTTGCGTAGAATTAGTGTTTATAGACCTTGGTATACTCAATATTTAGGAAATATATTTAAGGAAAGAGAAGTCTTTATCAATTAGAGTCCTTGCCTTAGTAATATCCTATATGCCTTTCCCTTTACCCATTAGGACGAATCAATATTCGTCTTCCATTTATACACTCATTAAATGGCGTTGAAGTTGCTGATTGTGATTGTCGTACTAATTAATTGACGAAATGGCGGAGCCAAGTTTATTACAGTTTTCTGCAAATATAGAGGTATCCAGAGACCCCTGGTTAAAGCGGCTTAAACTAAAATCATTATGCATCAAAAAAAGGCTGAAATTCCTTCTACTCTCAGAACTCTAGAGGTGCGACAAATTTTTTCCAAAGTGTTCATAACTTGCTATATATGAAGTAAATTAAACATATTTATGGATAATTTTATTTCAAGATCGTAAAAACGAAAGATTAATTTTTGAACACACTCTTCAATTGTGTTAATACTATTTAAATTATTGGTTTTAAATGTGTGGAAGTTTGAGAAAACATTAAATTTATAATTTTATGAGGTATTTTAACACAACCAAATTGAATCTATACTAAAATAATCGAATGCAAACTTAACAAAGATTAATGAATTATTGAATGGTTCTTCGGTTTACCGTTAAATGGATTAAACGGTGCCCTCATTATATTCCAATAAGGTAGAGACAGAGATGTGAATTTACTAAAAACTCCGCGCAAACCTTCGAACGCTTCATCGACGAAGTTACTCGCGGTCTCCCATTCGGCTACGCCTATATCGATGATCTTCCAATCATAAGCCGAGACAACAAAACCCACGTGTCACACTTGCATTCTCTCTTCAAACGTCTCTGCGAATATGGAGTAAAAGTCAACGTCGAGAACTCCATTTTGAAGCGACCTCCTTTGACTTCCCAGGACACATCGTCGTTACTTCCGGAATTGTACCTATAAAATCAAATACGATGCAATAAACAACTTTCCCGATCCGAAACCCTCAAACAACTTCAACATTTATGGGATGTAAGCTTTGGAGCTTCTTGTAAGTTCTAACGGGGCTGACACAGATATTCACAAAGTAAATGTAACACAAGGGATTTATAAAAGATTAATATATATTATCACAATGAGGAGAAAATCAGAACTGATCTATTTTACAAATAAATCCTACAAGAAAAATATATACACTCATGAGCACAAAACATGCTCATGCACATACAAATGAATTTTATAAGGAAACAAACTACATTCATGAGCATACACCATGCTCATGCATATAACGTTCTTCATTCACTTCTTGATGAGTTGTCTCATCCATATCCATCAGGCGATGATAAAGTACTACATGTATAAATGTTTTATGTATAAATTGGTCCAAATTATTATATATTCAGATGCGCATTTAGTGATTAGTCACTGTAGATATTAAAAACTCATACATAACGACTTCTAAAACACTTGTATCGGAACAATGTTCAAGGTAGATCCTTTTAAGGCTGAAGTTATTGATCTCATGTTTGAAAGTGTCAAGGTACATGGCCGTAATATTATTGTAATTGAATGAATTGTTGCCGAGGGAAATTTGACCTCCTAAATATATATTTAAAATTTTGAGGGATAACAGTTGATAAAATTTCCCGCATATTCCCACGATGAACCATCCACGTTTGGAATTTTGATGTCTTGCAACTGATGAAACAAGAATTGCTCGAATCAAATGTCCCTCAAAACAATACAAGAAGTTTCAAAGCTGGCCTTTGCGAATGCATAAACAATTTTTAACACTAGAAGGGCGGAAAAATTTACCTACCTAGAAGGACGGAGGTGGTCAATTTGACCACCAAAATATATGTGTTTTTTTTAGGCTTTAATGCTCGTAAAGATTAATTTTGTCAATAATAATATTGTATAATTTTTTTTAAAACTTATTTATTTCAATTACAATATACAAAATATCCAAAAAAATATTAGCACAGAAAAAAATCATAGATCACACGTGGTGCATTTTCTAATTTGGCTTCAACATTTACCATAAACAGGACTTAAAAAAATATTGCAGGAGTTATTAGATTTGTTTTTGCATCCCTTCATTTTACATAGTTGTCGTCCTTTTAGTTTTTTGGGCTTCGGTTCTGAATCAGGGTTTTCGTCCTCAGTTTCATTTGTGCAGCATCCTGTTACCTCTTCAGATAATCTTTCTATGAAGTCACGTCGTGAAATTGTATTCGACTTACACTCTTTGAAAAGTATCCAGCTATTAATTGCTGCCATGTCCAGGATATAGTAAAATACATGCATTGCCCATCGTCTAGATGTAGATCGACATGAGTAGAGTCGAGCCATTTGTCAATGTGTCCACACCCGCCTTCATATGGTTATATTAATTGACGACATTTGGCTTCCGTTTGAATGTGTCACTTATCGTTACTTCACGATGAAGAGAGCTCAGCAAGTGAACTTTTTTGTTAGGCTTCGCTTGATACGAGGTCAACGTAACTATTTGGTTTCCTACCATTGTTTTGTAAATTGTAGTACCAAATAGAGGTTCTTTTGACTTGGCGCCTATGGCAATTCCCTTTGATTATTCCGAATGGTACCCAACAGGCTTGTATTTTGATCAAGCAGTTTACTCCTAATGATTTAGAAGTGAAAAAATTGTCCACTGTTACGTTATATCCACTCTTTGCAAGAGGTTACATCAATCTCAATACGACATTCTCTCCAACAGAAACTCCACTTTTTCTAAATCCATCTTTACACGTGTAAAGGAACCCATTTATCAAGTACTACTCCTGGAGTCGACAGCAAGCCAAAATTTTATTCCGAACTTGTCAGGCTTGTTAGCCATATATTGTAGAGAACTACAGCGAGCTTTGCATGGTAGAAGCTGTTCATCTACTGTGATGTTCTAATCCGGCACATAAGCTTTTGACAGTTTTCTATAAAGGGGCTCCATACTTCAGAAGCCAATGCAAACTTGTCCGACTTCACATCAAATCGAAGGAAAATTCATTATTTGACAAAAACGATCGCAACTCATTGCTTTCCGAAATATGTCGCATCCCCAGTTTTTCCTCAAATGATCTTTCAGATTGAGGTTGCATTGTTGCAGCCCCCTGTCACACCCCGAGCAAAAATGAGCCCAATCACTATTTCAAGCTCAATCGTACACGTTCGCAAATGTCTCAGCATTTTTTCATCAAATAATACACGAAAAGAACTGAGTACTGTTGTACACAGTGCACATGCATAATTTGTTGGACCAGGTCGTACGGTTAAGACGTTTTGCTGTTGAAAGCGACCAATAGAAGGATATTTTTCCTCAGGAGAAATTTTGATCCCTTTTGTACCATCCTTACCCGTAGTTGAAAAGTCAAGAAGTTTCCATTTGATTGCTTTAAAGTTTAAATGAATCAGAGATATTGAGTTTGAAAGTTGAAAAATGGTCAAAATGACCACCTCCGCCCTTCTAGTGTTAAAGGAATAATATGTTTTAAAATAAATATTCTAAATTAAGTTGTTTAGAGAACTAATATTAATCTGTAATGTTTATTTAAATATACGGTTATATACAATTAGTCTAAATCAGTGGTTCCCACCTGGATTCGGCTCGTGGACCCTAACGGTCTTTGGGCACTTTCCGTGGACCTCGCCTCAATTTTGTCAAAAACGCGAATTTCAATTTCAATGCGAGACATCTGCGAAGTACAATTATATTTTGTTTTTGACTTATATCCAGGCTTGTGAGCGTTCAGCTTTTTTTGCGTTCAGCGTTAAAAAAAATAGCGTTCCGTTCAATGTTTTGCGTTCAGCGTTCCGTTAGCGTTCAGTGACGACGTTTTTTTTTTAGAAAAGAATCTCCAGAAAAAGTGATGACGTTTTTATAGAAAATAATTTCCAAAAAAGTGAGGACGTTTTTTTAGAAAAGAAAAAAAGTGACGACGTTTTTTTTTAGAAAATAATTTCCAAAAAATGTGATGACGTTTTTTTTTTAGAAAAGAAATAGAGAAAAAAATGATCATTACACGTGGACCCTCGGCCAGGCCTTCGTGGACCCCAAGGGGTCCACTGGACCACTGTTGGGAACCACGGGTCTAAATGAATAAAGTATAAAAAAATATCTTAAGTAAGAAATTGTCTTACCCAAAATGAGATCCAATTGTAGAGGCTAACCTTTTTTTTGTTTGCCCTATGTTTCTATAAAATTGCATCCGACAGGATATAAATAAGCATACTAGCATTAAAATTAGTCTATTGAACCTAGAATCGTATCAATGAAGTTGTCCAAATTAACCTTCCTCTCTCGGGAGTATTCAAACTTGTGCCCCCAAGATTGAGAGTTGAACACGTCTTAACGCACACGGCTATCGCACTCTCTTTTTTTTTCGAAGCAAATCTTTGAAGTATTTTTCTACAAATTAAAATCTTTTTCAATTTACTTGACGTTCCATCAAGCAGCATTGTATAAATTAGCTATACAACATTGAGAGAAACTTTTGACTCCAGTAGGCCTCTTGAATCCCTACCTTTCATGGCATGTGCATGAGCGTAGACATGACCTCAAATCTCCATACTCATGCAATGGATCACTCAATAGTTTTGCGTCTCGAATCATCTTTCATGTCTTCAGGGGTTAATATGTACTCAAGTAGTTTAGGCATAAAATAATCATTAACAAGATTAGTACCTGGTATCATTTGACCGCTTATTGTCTCCCATTTTCCTTTAAGATGAAGGCTCTATTCCTGCAGCCAATCTGGGAAGATAATGCCTATAATACAACTTATAACAATATATGGCGTACATCTTAACAAACTAACTGGAATGAAAAATATTGCATATCTAATACAAAGCTAAGAGATGGTCGTTTCTCATTTATTAACATCCAAACACAAATATTATAAGTTGAAGTCGTCTATGAATGGTAACTTAAAGGCCCCATAAGTGAGTCACAAATATGTAAAGTCACAATGTGTCATTACATCTTCATTTTGGAATATGATTACAGCGAGTTAAACATTAGTTAAGATGACTTAGGTATATTCATATAGTCTTTATAGCACTAATAGGCCATAGAGAACAGTACTGTATGCATTGAATTCTATTGGTATAATTATATTACATTTTATAAATACTGAATACTACTACTATCACAAATGCTCTTACAATTAAACCACGTTTATAAGAGAAACTTAAAAACAAGACATTGTATATACACATCCATATGGGTACGTCCGAAAGTTAACTAATGAATGTAATACTTTATGGCTGTGTGATTGGATCAAAATTATGTAATATTTAGAGTAAATATTTTGTTAGAGCCACGAATGAAAGTAACGCTATTTTAACCTTTAAACGGTTTCTATAATTTCATTTTTAACAAAGTCAAAGAATGTAAAGAAACTCTGATAAGAGCAAAAAAGGAGAAAAACATATACCTTGAATGTGTTAAAGATCATAGTGACAATACTGGAAATGAATTCGCCGATTATCTTGCAAAAGTGGCTGTGAGAGTCAAAATCAAATATGCACCGGAGTACCGCCGAGCTACGTGAAGAAGGCAGTAGATAGTTTGTTTTATCAAAGGTGGAGCAGCCGTCACAAAAACAGCGTAAATATGAAGCACACTCGTCTAATGTTGAAAACTCCTCAACAAAACACGATCAAATTTCGACGAGAGAATATGAAACTGCTTGTTCAAGCAGTCACTGGCCATTAGGGGTATTATAGAAACCTTTTTTTAAGATATCAAAATTTATCCCCCCGCGAAAGTTGCGTCATGAGAAACTAAATGATCGTAGAAAAATGGATTTTGGGTTTGACCCCCCCCCTTACCCCCCCCCCCCAAATTGCGTTCAAAGGTTTCGTTAAAGCAAAACTTTTTTGTTATTAGTTATTTTGGAAAAAATTTAGTTTTACAAAATTAGCTAGGATCCATGTATGACTTTGATATTTTTGCACATTTTCGATATTTAGTATAAATAACATAAATGCTGACGCACCAAACATTTCTTAAATAACGGCTCCTAGATACATCAAGTTATGATTTATATTCAACCATGTGAGAGAGTTACTGTATGGAAATTAAGATGTAAAAAGCAAAATTATATAAAAAAATAACTTAAAAATATCAACATGAGTACCCTTTTCTTCTTTTTACTTCTTTTTCCTTAAAGAACCCTAGTAGAGCTGTTATTTAAGAAATGTTTGGTGCGTCAGCATTTATGTTCATTTATTGGCACTAAATATTTATTTGACGAAAATGTGCAAAAAATATCAAAGTCATACATGGATCATAGCTAAATTTTGTAAAACTAAATTTTTCCAAAATACTAATAACAAAAAAGTTTGCTTCATAACGAAACTTTGAACGCAATTTGGGGGGGGGGGGGTAAGGGGGGGTCAAACCAAAATCCATTTTTCTACGATCATTTAGTTTCTCATGACGCAACTTCGCGGGGGATAAATTTTGATATCTCAATATTAGGTTTCTATAATACCCCTACTGGCCATGGACCTTTTCTCTCGCACTTGAGTAAATGGAAGAACATCAGTACAATTGTGATCTCTGCACGGAAGAACGTCAGACTGCAGATCACCTCATAAACAGATGTTCTGCTCTGTCCTATGAGAGACATGAAGTTTCTCAAGAGAAGGACGAAAACATTAGAATAATTAAATTTATGCAATGTTAAATAATGAAAAATATTATTGTATATAATTTTAGTATATAATTAGGAATAAGTATATATACATTATTATTATTGCAAACACAGATACCCCGTAGTGTGGTTGTGTTCTCTACTTTAGTGTCATATGTGCGTTTTCGTGTGTAAGTCTATCGTGGATGATAGAATAGTTATAAACAAACCAGTTTCCTTCCCCCTTCACTCATTACATATGTATCTTTGATTTCGTGGCTCCTGTTCTACATTTTACAATATATCAAAGAATTATTATTTATTTTGTTTACGAGAATGAATAATCATCGACTTTCACGGAACCCAAAACCATAAAATGAAATGCTACACCTCTGTACGTTTTTTCAAGTATGGAGAGCCATAAGTAATCTAAATAACATCACATTTCTTTTCTCGCTATTAATAAACTATATGAAATGTAAATAACTTTTTATTGAAGCTGTAGTTTTGAAATTGGATGAAAAAGTAGTCGTGGTCAAAGCCCGGTGAATCGTCACAACACTGGCCAAGCCAGGATTGACGGACAAGAAGGTTTTGATGTGTGTTTGGTGGGATTGGAAGGGAATCATCCTCTATGAGCTTTTCTCATTTGATCTCATGACGCTTAATTATACATCTACTACAAACAACTCCACCGCTTGAAGCAGGCGATCGACCAGAATCTTCCAGAATTGGCCAACAGGAAGGATGTAGTGTTCGACCAGGACAACCCCAGACCACACACTTCGTTGATGACTCGTCAGAATCTACTGGAACTCGGATGGGATATTTTATTGCATCCACCATATAGCCCGGACATAACGCCAAGTGATTATCACAATGTTCCTGTTCATGGTGAACGCCCTTGGTGGTGTAAAGTTGAACTCAAAAGAGGCTTGTGAAAAATGGCTTGTCCGAGTTCTTATCAAATAAGGAAGGGGGGCTTCTACGAGGGAGGCATTATGAAGTGGTCATCTAGACGGAAACAGATTATCAAACAAAACGGCGCATATTTGAACGAAATCCGATCACTGTAACACTTTTTATAAAGCATTGAATAAAGATCCAAAAGTGGAAGGGAGATACAGAATGAAGGCCTTTATCACGTTTGTAATTGACAAACTCAAATATAAGATAATGGTGATGCTACTATTAATAATAAAACTTCTAATATCAATATATAACTCACTCATTAAAACCCAAAAGACAGGGACTAAAAGATTCTGATGTCTCATTAAAATTTGTATCGAATGGTTTTTAATAAAAACCACGTGTTAATTATAATTATTTACGTTTATTTTACTTGATTTAAGGTTGTGTCACTTACTTAAATACACTTTTATTCTCAGTAAATCTGTTGTTAATTTTAGTAATAAATAAAAAACCAAAATCTTATAAAAATTAAGATCCCAGTTTGAATGCGTTTTGTTTACAGTATGATAATCAACCATAAAATATCTGTATATTATTTTTCATATTTATTTTACTCAAAACTCCCATCAAAAAGATCCTTTAATTAAGAAAATCTGGAATCGTTGATCCATACTTGTATACATAGGAGTAAGTTAATGCTTTTTATACGTTAATATTCAAACGTAAACTTTAAAAACCATAATATTTTGTGTAAATATTTTTAGATAAAATTTAATATTTACTTGTAAGTTCATACATGGTATAATATCATACTATTCTTAATATAATTCCAAATTTATTTTAGTATTATATCAAACATCCAGTAACAATGTAGCATATAATTTTGAAAGCACTTGTGATTTAACTCATATGAGTTTCATGGACATTATATGTTGATTATCACAAAGATACATGAAGCAAATCAGAGTATATTGCTACCTCCAGCACTAATTATAATACTATTTTGATGCATTGACTGCCAAAGCTCCCATAATTTGTACAATTAACAAATATGTATTTTTTATCTTTGAATTTAAGGGTTCACTTTCTTTAGTTTAATATTCATTTCAAAGGAATTGTATACTCAAGTATACTAAGAAGCATTATATCTAAGCAATAAGTCCTACAATCAATCAAGGTATATAAGGTAGAAAGTATGTTTATTTAAGGTGTAAGTTGGTAATGAAACGTCATACATCATTTTATATTTTTCACGCCATCAAAACTAAATTGTAACAATACCCTTTTATGATATATCTTCTACTTGCCGTTTTGACGTCATTAAAAAGCAGCAAAAAGTCATCTCACTCGGCAATATGCATTGACAGTCAATATAATATCTCGCCTACAACCCCCCAGCATTTCTTTTTTGTTTGATTCATATGAAGGGGTTGATATACTGTACCAGTTAGATTGATCTATATACATTTTTTTTTTTATTACAACTGTGAATCAAAATAAAAATAATTCCGTGCAATGGCAGAAAATAAAATAAAATTTATGAATAATATTGTCATGGATCAATCAAGAACGTTGCTCGTTGTCCTCTTGTTTATATTTTTATCCTATGTATATTCTATGCGTCTCTGATAAAATATACAATTCTATTTTTAATTACTTTAAATACATCAAAGTTGGCAATTGTTACATAGATCTACAAATTATAATGTACAACAATAAATGACCAGTATTTTGTTGTTCACTATGAATATTTGATTTAAAAGATCTATTTTTTTGGCCCTACCAATATATTTATTTTTTTATTTATATTTGTTGTTCTTGAGTTTTATGTTAGTATACCATTTACTTATATGTCCCTTACCTGTGGATCAGTTTATATGTTTGCACCCTTAATCTCTTATGTCTACAACATTATATATATATATTATATTATATATATATATATATATATATACTATATATATATTATATTATTGGATATATAAAATTACATATGTGGTATGTATGTATGCTTATGCATGGGAAAGGGAATATACGAAGCGCTTCCCACGGCCAAATGCTACAGGCGACGCAGACAGGGGAGGACGGCTACCCACTCTACTGCAGAAGGACGCCTGAGTATGGGGAAAGGGACTGCTGCTTGACACAAGGCCCTCTCCTCTGCAAACTTTTATGTCCCACATAAACGTCGAATTCTGGAACTCTGTTAAGGCAATAAATACATATGCAAGTATATCAACAAAGGCAGCGACAGGGCGGTATTCGAGGTGAGACGAGAAGGTACAACCACAGACGAAGTGACCCAGTTCCAGACGGACACTATCTTTCAACAAATGAAGCTATATGGCGACTCTTTCAATTCCCCATCCACGCCAGACACCCACCTGTCCAACATCTCAGCGTCCATCTGGAGAACAGCCAAAGAGTGTACTTCAATCAACACACTCTGACCGACCGCGCTACTGATCCACAGATACTACACTGACAGCTTTCTTTCCTCTGTGTAAAGTGGACCACTTCGCCAGCCACCTGCTATATTGCAATGTTCCTCAGTACTATACATGGAACAACAGTAAACGACTTAGGGTCAGGCAAAAACAAGGCTGCCCAGTGCCTGGGGAGGATGCAGTCCGTGCTGGAGACACGCAGGGCAGAGTCTACTTCTGCTTTTACACGTGGTGGAGGGGCCCACGTCTTTCCAAGCCCTTCGTACAGTAGAAGGTGAAGTTTGTGCCTCATTCAAAGAGGCCTGCTCCAAACAAGGACTCCTGGAAGATGATCAGCACTGGGATCTGACCCTTGAGGATGCTGTAGTCAGCCTTTCGCCGGTGATGCTACGCCAGTTGTTTGGGATCATGCTGGTGTACAGCAGCCTAACCAATGCCAGCCAGCTGTGGGAGAAACACAGGATAGCATGATCGAAGACATCCTACTGCAGGCACGACGCCAAGCAGATGATGAATACCCCCAGTTCACACCCACCATGTACAATCAAGCGCTCATCTTCCTGGAAGACAAGGTACTGGTTGCTCCCTTGATAACTATGCCCTCACCACACCCGACAGGATTCAGCAACGCCACATTAGCCGACGCATGCTGTGTGAAACCTCTTATGCCAATGACCTACTCCAGCAGTATGTGGATGACAACGAATCTCTCCTCACTCCAGACCAGACTGATGCATACACCAAGATCATGCTCAAGGTCAACAGCGGAAGTGCCGGATTTTGTTTGTTGATGCCCCTGGCGGAACTAGTAAGACTTTTATCCTCAATTTGCTCCTGGCCAAAGTGAGGCAGAATAACCAGATAGCTTTGAAGGTGGTGTCATCTGGTATCGCAGCAACCACTGCTGTCAGGAAAGAGAACAGCGCACTCGACGTTCAATATTCCACTCAACCTGTGTCATCAAGAAAATCCAGTTTGCAGCATCAGAAAGGGCACCGACGAACCGAATGTCCTCAAAGAAATCCGTCTGATTGTGTGGAATGAAGCAACCATGGTCCACAAGAATGCCCTCCACGCGCTGGAAAAATCACTAGAGGACATTAAGTCTATCGATTCTCTTTTTGGAGGTGTAGTACTGCTACTTGCTGGTGACTTCAGGCAAACTCTCCCCATCATACCAAGGGGAACTCCGGCTGATGAAAACAACGCATGTCTGAAGTTGTCCCATCTCTGGCGCTTTGTGGAATGTATGTAACTGACAACCAACATGCGTTCCCGCATGCTGGGAGCAACCACAGCAGATACATTCCATACAACTTTACTCCAGATAGGAAATGGCAGCTGTCCCAAGATCAAGATACTGAGTGATTTCCCGTACCTCTGTAAATTTAAATTTACACGTGGTAACGAGTTTGTCTCCGAGTAACGAGTTTTTCTCCGAGTAACGAGTTTTTCTCCGAGTAACGAGTTTTTTCTCCGAGTAACGAGTTTTTCCTCCGAGTAACGAGTAAAGCTCGTCCATTTCATGCACGAGTCGAGCATTTGAAGATTTTTTTTACTTACTAAATAAACTCGAGTATTAAAAAACGAGTTTTACTCGTGACCAATCACTATTATTTTGCCTCACTTCTCTCCCTTCTTTTTTTTTCTTTCTCTTTCTATCCAGGTACCACTAACAGCAGTTACCAAGTGGTAATTGTATAATCTCATATCAAAGATCAATTATTTTGGGAGAGTACGTGCAAAATGTATTTGCTTATTTCTCTTAAAGTATAGAAATTTTTAGAACACCAAACATATCAAATGAAAGCTTGGTACACCAGCTTTAATATTTTGGTATACTAAATCATGTCAATTTAATAAGTAGAGATTTATATGTACATTAAAAAAACATATCTCGCGTACAAAATGACGCATATAATGGATTATAAATGCGTCAGAGACAAAGTAAAATTTTGAGAGGATACCTTGACGCAAATCTAAGAAACACATTATTATTTATTTTTTTCATAACGATTTCTTATAGGTCAATACAGGCTCTGAATCATATGATGTAAACTCAGATTGTACTGAATTCTGAATTGATAGAATGCAACCAAGGTCATTTATCATCTAAAGGTTTACTAAACTTAAAAGTACTATTTTACTCTGAAGCGAACAAGTCATCTTCTACAGGCGAGTGAAGTTAATTGATACAAAAAAGCTATGAAATATGCTAACATTACACACTCCATTTTTTCTTTGTTTTTACTGAAAACTTTGTTTTATTAAAAAACATCAAACATACGTCTGGTAGTAAATTAGATTTCCTTTAAACTAATAATTATTATTGAAGTCTGTAACGTCCACCATTTTCAAGAAATTTGCGGAAAACTATATTTTTACTAAATTTTTAAAACTTTGACCTCGTTGTGCGACCTCGTAATGTTGACCGATTTTGTTTCAAACTTTGTATGTCGTCTTTTTTTATCAAAAAGAAACAGAAAATTCACAATGTTGATAACATTTCAAACATTTGAAAAATAAGAACAGCCCTAATATATATATATATATTATATATGTTCTATTTTCAAATTTTAATATGTTATAACATTATGAATTTTCTGTTTCTATATATATATAATATATTAGGTGATTCTTATTTACGTTTTTCGGATTTGAGAGTCGGGCTCCCCCTAGATTTTACTTAGTGCATAGAAATCATCTTGTGAAAGTTTGAACGAAATCGAATAATTGGAAGTACCCGCTCAACGGGCCCAAAATTTTGTAGTAATTTATGTAGTATTTTTTTTCCGCTATTCGATTAGAGCATCGAATAGCGGAAAAAAATTACTACATAAATTTACTACATAACTTAATTTCAACGCTATTTTCAAACAATTTGCCGCAAATGTAGGTATGCTTGCAAGTATTCCATATCAGTTTTTATTGTTCATTTACATTCAAAATCAAACGAGATAATAAAGTTTCCAAATGTTCATTTTGGGGTATTTTGCATAAAAATGACTATTTCAAAACTTAATTTTCTCGTAGAATTTTGGATGTACATTAAAAATAAAACTGATTTGGAATTCTTGCGAGCATACCTACATTTGCGCAAATTGTTAAAATGGCATTAAATTAAGGACATTAAGGCAATAGAATAGCGAAAAAAAAAATACTACATAACTTTTGGGCCCGTTGAGCATGTACTTCCCATTATTCGATTTCGTTCAAACTTTCACAAGATGATCTCTATACACTAAAGTAAAATCTTAGGGGAGCCCGACTCTCAAATCGAAAAACGTGAAATAAGAATCACCCTAATATATATATACAGGGGTGTGCAGGCGAATATAGACTTTTTTTTTAGCACGGAAACAAGATACTCATATCTAAGAACAAGACCTTTTAATTGACTTTTTTCATATCACACAAATTTAAATGACTTTTCTCTTAATGTTCATTCAATCCAACTTCCTCCTTTCACAATAACAGCCTCCACACGGTGCCTGAACCTCCCAACGGCATGAGCCACCTGTTCCCTGGACAAGTTGGCCACTGCCTGGATGATGGCAGCTTTCAAGGAGTCCACAGTGTTGTGAGCACGCTTGTTAGTGTCCCTCTCAATGACGCCCCACATGTAGTAGTCACGGGGTTGAGGTCAGGGCTGCTGGGGGACCAGAACTCCTTTGAACAAACATGTCGAATTCTTCCTGACTTAGGCTCAGTCTGGAGTCTTTCTTTCCGGTGTTAGAATCCTTCCTCGATGTCCTCCGACTCCTTGAAGGACTTGGCAATGCTGTAAACAGTAGCTTTGGGGAATTTGAAGAAGTCGATGATCTCCTTGGGCGCACGGCCGCACGAAGCGCCACAATAATGGCCGTCCTGCGCTCAAGTTCTGAGGACATTTTCAATCTTTTTGTTATTAAACAAAGCTCATAGGATATACTAACCAGTTCATACATTTTTAAGCTTCTACCCTAACTGGGTTTCTGAGATACAGTACTCAAAGTTAGTCTAGATTCGCCTGCACACCCCTGTATATATATTAGGGGTATTATAGAAACTTAATATTAAGATATCAAAATTTATCCCCCCGCGAAAGTTGTGTCATAAGAAACTAAATAATCGTAGAAAAATGGATTTTGGTTTGACCCCCCCTTACCCCCCCCCAAATAGCGTTCAAAGGTATCGTTATGAAGCAAAACTTTTTTGTTTTTACTTATTTTGGCAAAATTTAGTTTACAAAATTTAGTTATGATCCATTTATGACTTTGTGATATATTGCAAATTTTCGTCAAATAATATTTAGTGCAATAAATGAACATAAGTGCTGACGCACCAACCATTTTTTAAATAACGGCTCCTACGAGGGTTCTTTTATAGTTTCAAGAAGGAAAAAAAAGAGGGTACTCATGTTGATGTTTTTAAGTTATTTTTTAAATAAGTTTGCTTTTCACAACTTAATTTTCATACAGTAATTCCCTCACATGGTTGAGAATATAAATCTATGACGTTGATTATGTCCATAAACTTTTGCAGATGCCTCCGTTACTAGTTTTACAGCTCTTTCCACTGATTGTGAATGGCAAGGATAGTTATTAATTTTTAAAGGATGTTCTTTTGCTTTTATTAGATCTTCCTCAGGCACAATTGGAGGAACAGACAAATTTATATTTGACCGTCGATAAGATTTAAAAATTCTTAGAATTACAACTGATAGTTTTGGGTAGTTGAAAATTTCTTTGTTTTTAATATTCTTTTTTGCAAACAAAACTTTTTCCAGGGCAAATATTCTTGTTTCGATTTATTTATCGGTTAGGCCTTCTAGCAATATATTTTCAGGGTGGGCCATAAAGCGTTTCTCTTTACTTTTTCTATTGAAGGGACTAAATTTTCATCAATCTCTTGTAATAAAGTTATTGCGAATTGGTAATGCTTTGAGCCTTCAATAAAAGAGGATTTAACTTGGTTTGAAGCCATATAGGAGCGTAAAATTTAATATAAATTTACAAGTTTTATGTGCGACTCACATGGACTTTTTTGTGAAATATAGGATCTTAAAATTCTGTTGGCTTTGGTAAGACATTTTGCCTCATGTAATGCTCCTGGAGACCTGTAGCAAAAGCTTGAATTCGAAAATTTCCTGTTTGTATTCCTAATGTAATTTCGTATAAATATTTTTATCTGAGCTTAAAGAATACAGTAAACTTTGATTTAAGTATTTTACTTTCCTTACAAGTATATAAAAACTTTTTATTGAATTTTTGGTAAAGTCTGTATTAATTAATTTTCCTATGGTACCTTCATAAGTCCGAGGTCCTTTTTGTGCGCCATATAAATGTTTAAAAACTTTTCTAAAAGGTAACTCATTCATGTGTAGAAGACAAATAATCCACTGAAGTGGTATTTTAAGGCATAACTCGAGCCTTTTTATTACTCCTAGCCATATTCTGACATTGGTGTTGCATCTGTAACACAAAACAGTGACCAAAGTGTCAAGTCTTTAATGTTCTTCGACTACTGAAAGTAGATATTTCGCTTGATCTTCTGCTATGCCACTTTTTAGTAATACGTGATCAATGTATTCATGGTGGAATTCTAAAAATATTTTTTAAAGAAATTAAAATTAAGTTTTAAAATAACAAGTTATCTATAACAATTTCTTTTTATCAGTTGAGAACCCATTTTTCGTCATTATATTATTATCCGCAAAAGTTTATCGATATTATCAACGTCATAGATTTATATTCTCAACCATGTGAGGGAGTTACTGTATGAAAATTATGATATGAAAAGCTAACTTATTTAAGAAATAACTTAAAAACATCAACATGAGTACCCTTTTTTTCTTTTTCCTTCTTGAAACTATAAAAGAACCCTAGTAGGAGCCGTTATTTAAAAAATGGTTGGTGCGTCAGCACTTATGTTCATTTATTGGCACTAAATATTATTTGACGAAAATTTGCAATATATCACAAAGTCATAAATTGATCATAACTAATTTTGTAAAACTAAATTTTGCCAAATAAGTAAAAACAAAAAAGTTTTGCTTCATAACGATATCTTTGAACGCTATTTGGGGGGGGGGGGTAAGGGGGGGGTCAAACCAAAATCCATTTTTCTATGATCATTTAGTTTCTTATGACACAACTTTCGCGGGGGATAAATTTTGATATCTTAATATTAGGTTTCTATAATACCCCCTAATATATATATCAGACTTGTGAACGTTCAGCTTTTTTTGCGTTCAGCGTTAAAAAAATAGCGTTCCATTCAGCGTTCCGTTCAATGTTTTTTGCGTTCAGTGTTCTGTTAGCGTTCAGTGTTCAATTTTTTTTTAAAGTGACGACGTTTTTTTTTTAGAAAAGAAATCTCCAGAAAAAGTAATGCGTAGTGATGACGTTTTTTAAAGAAAAGAATTCCAAAATAATAATGCGTAGTGAGGACGTTTTTTTAGAAAGAATTTCCCAAAAAGTAATACGTAGTGAGGACGTTTTTTTAGAAAATAATTTTTGAAAAAGTAATGCGTAGTGTTGGTTTTTTAGAAAAGAATTTCCAAAAGAAGTGATGACGTTTTTTTTCCGAAAAAAGTCCAAGAAATGTTTGGAAAAATTGAACGCTGAACGCAAAACTTTTTTTTTGCGTTCAACGTTCAGCGTTCAAAAAAAGTTGCGTTCCGTTCATTGAACGTGCGTTCAGCTGAACGCTGTTCAATTTTGCGTTCTGTTCACAAGCCTGATATATATATATATATATAAAGATAGATATAATCGTTCTCCAGTGACGTCATTGAGTAGTCACACTGCTACATGTTTGTTTTTTGTATTGCCCAGACCTTATCATACAGACCTTGGGCCAAAGGGTCCCGTCCCACACAATAATTGTTTCCCCGTCCCACTTCCCTCCCTTTAAAAAGTTTTATTCATATTTGATGTAATGATAGAAGCCAATTCATTTGTTGTTACTTTTTAATGCTTTGGCAAATCTATAATCAAATCTCTTAACACTTTTATTTTAAATTCCATCTTTAAAAGACACCCACACATCAAAACATAATAGAGTTAAAATTTTGGACCAATAGTGTTTTCCTAGTCTAGCATTTGTGAAAAAAATGTATTTTTTAATTTTTTATAAATTTGACCTCCTCTTCCTTCTTGTCCCAGCACAAATAAACAACCTCCTTTAATTTAAAATTTGGTTCATATTCAGTATTTCAAGTAATATAATGCCGGGTCTAGTCGATTGGAGATAAAAACTTTTATTATTTTATACGCTGAAGTTTTTATTCAACAAAAATATAGTTTCTTTTAATTTTGTTAAAAGATGGATAGAAAATAGATAAAGTTATAACAGGATATCTCTTAAATAATTTTATTATTAAAATTATTTTTCAGACTTTTTAGGTGGACAAAATTATTGCCACTTTATCAAAAACCAATTTTGCATTGCTTTCCTAGGCCGGTTTTTTGCGATTCTTTGTTGAGTCAATACAGTTCCATTCCTCGGGAGGACCTCAGCACCAATGCTGATATCCATGTATAGCTCTAGAAAAGCTTTTTTGACTTCTTTCGATTTCTCTGGATTTGTAGTTAATTGTTATGTGATGAATGGATTTATCTCAGGCGCATGATCAAGGATTTTTGTTTTTTTTTGTTTTTCATATCTTCCCAATATTCAACATTTCTTTCACTAACTTCGATAACACGTTGCCTCAATACTCTACTGTTAGTGATACACTTATATGTACAACTACCAACTCCTTTTACTCTCGGAGATTATTTTAAAAGGATTATTGCAACATTATATAATGATGTGATAGACAAAAAAACTTATTCTGTGAATAAAATGATAAGAAACTTATGGACAAAACACAGCAGAAATTTCTACTGAAATGAGAAACAAACGAGTTTCGTATAAATAAAAATAAATATATTATTTCAAACATATTTTCAAACAATTAAAATAATATGTGCATAACAAAATATTTTATGGTTCAATAGCATCTAGTTTGGTAAAAAGTTTTTTGAACACCGTGATAACTTATCATCTTTTTTTGTTGTTGCATCAAATGCAAATGCATGGGTATGTGTATTCTTTTTGGCATTCAACACTAAGCTTTTGTCGCGTTTAATGCACAAAAACCCCATTAAGGCTATTGAAGTTGAGTCTATCAATTTTATGCATTAAATGCTTACTTTTTTTCCATCTATCTGTCTATCGAACGATATATATATATATATATATAAAATGAACCTGTCTCTGAGATCTTTGAATTTGATAGGTAATGCAATTCTTTCTTGATAATTCTCGAATCTACTATACGTGTCACATGATGCATTTTTATTTGAAAATATTTAGCCAATTTATTTCAAATAATACATGAACTCAATCTATTCAACAATTAAAAAATTAGGCAAATAAATATTTGATCAAAAAGGCATTTGACAAGTAAACAGTATGTGGAAGTTGATACTTTTCCTGTTAAGTATAAGAATTGAAACGTTTTTTAGTACATGCTCAACAAACAAGATCAGGAATTCTTGCGAGGTCTTTCTATATGTTGAGGTCAAGTATGGATGACAGTTTATTTTTTGATAAAGGACTTTTCAAGTATTACTATGTTTTATTTATTGAATATGTATATGTATATATATACACATAAAAGACATTCAATATAAGTTTATACTATGCCTTGATGCTAGAGTACCTGAAAGTGCACTTCATATCGGACAATAAGAGACAGTTAATGAAAAAATGTTATAGCCTTCCATTTCCTACAAAAATCCAAGTACACATGTGACTTATTTAAGATTAGTATGTATTAAATTTCAAATAATATCTAATAAATTATAACAAATGATGTATTGAATTGTCCTTTGTTATAAACTGTCCGATATTAAATGCATATGAGAAGTAAAAGCAGATACATAATAAATTTCTCTCTCTTTCTAATCTACCGTACCGAATATCGATCGATACTGTAGATATGTAATAAATCTACTGAATACCGATATCGATTATTAATCTATTAAAAAATCGTTAATCACAAGACAGAAAAAACTCCTTAAATCATTTTTTTAATATTTCACACTCTTTAAATTATTTTTAGAAGGGATAAATATACCCACATTCTTTTACAGCCATGTTTCAACTAAATGATATATTACTGATATGCATAAAAAACGACGAAGATATCATAGAATGATGTTTCAATATTACTGAGAATACGAAAAATACAAAACGCTAATTGATGTTTGGGATTCTGTAAATATGTATCGGATTTTAAGAATGCCGATTACAAATATCATGACTCATACTCTAATGAATCAGTATTTTATAGTGCATAACATATTATATATAAACATTCAAAACGGTTTCTTCTTCATTAAAAAAACAGAATATAATGCTTTAATATTTTAGTAATCGTACTTTTAGTAATAGTTTGTGTCAATATTTTACCTTTAAGATGCAAAAAAGTAATATGTAGGATATAAGTATTAACCCAATGCACTTTTTAACCAATTTATAAAAAAAAGATTTTGCAATGCCATCAACGTACAAAATATTTTTGCAAATGTACAGCTTTTGTGCCTATGGTTTGATAGAATTGCAGTATCTGACTGGATATAAATAAGAATTATAGCATTAAAACTAGTCTATCAAACCTAGGATACTCTTATCAATGAGGTAGACTAAAAATGACCATCCCCTCTGTGGATTTGAACCTGCACCCCCAACATTGATAGTTGAACACGCTTTTAACGCACACGGCTATTGCACTAACCAATGAAAGGAGTTTATTGTGTACATCATCATGGTAGTCCATAAAAACATAAGCATTGATTCTTTTTTTGACTGGAAACGATGTGATTTGTCGGTTTCGGCTAATTTGGTGAACACCATTCACTCATTTAATGTCTGAAAGGCGTGTCCACGTCTCGTCTCCCGTGATGAACCTTGGGTAGGACACAGCTTAGGAAATCATATCCTTGGCGACATCAATATGGTTTTTGTTTCCTGAATTCAGGTCGTTAGGCCCCAGCTTTGTAAGTATGATCCAAACTTCTATACTTAGGAATAAGTTATGCTTATTAAAGGTTATTATTTTTTACCAAAACTTTAAAATAATATTTGTTATATACTATTATTGATTGAAGTTTATTAATCAAGAATGAGCTCGAATTATTTCAAAAATGCATCATACATAAATCAGAGCATTTTACTGCTAAATTAAGGTATCTTTACATGTATTTTGATATTATATTACTTCCAAGGATCCCAAAATTCGTGCAATTAGCAAATATGTATTATTACCTCCGCCGAAGGAGGTATTGTTTTCACTGGCGTTGTTTGGTTGTTTTGGTTTGTTTGTTAGTTTGTTGGTTTGTTTGTCAGCAGGATAACTCAAAAAGTACGGAACGGATTCGGATGAAACTTTGTGGAGTTGTTGGAAATGCCAAAAGAAACAAGTGATTAAATTTTGGCATCTCTGAGTGCAGAATTAAGATGCAAAATGAGCTAAATACTAAAAATATTAATAATGAAATGGGGTCTCTATTCAGGGAGTAGGAAAGAACAAACGCTTTAAAAAATATTCATTGACGTAATATTGTTCATTTATCAGCTAAGGACTACGTCATTGGGTGCTTAAACTTCTTTCTCTTCCCGTCTTCCTCTGAACATAATATTAAATAAAATATAACGCTAATATTAAGAGCATGATGGAGAAAACAAAGGAGTTTAAACATCCAGTGACGTATTTCTGAATTGACGAATGACTAGTATGACGTCAATGGGTGTTTTTTAGGATGACTCTCTCCTCACTTATTATTCACCAAACACTCTACTTATGTAGACATAAATGATTGGATTGTAATTCCGTTAAGTGATTCATTTGGTGGGGATCGGCGGAGGTTTGCACTCTCTGAGTGTATACATGCCTCTAGTTACCTCCGCCGAGGGAGGTATTGTTTCACTGGCGTTTGTTGGTTTGTTAGTTTGTTGGTTTGTTGGTTTGTCAGCAGGATAACTCAAAAAGTACTGAACGGATTTGGATGAAATTTTGTGGAGTTGTTGGAAGTGCCAAAAGGAAGAAGTGATTAAATTTGGCATCTCTGAGTGCAGAATTAAGGCGCCAAATGAGCTAAATACTACTAAATTTTCCAAGTTAGCCTACTCTGCAATAGATGTCGCTGTGCTGTGAAATTGGGTGCCGGGAGCGTGTTCCTCTTGGAATTTCCGTCTAGGGGAACCTCCCCGTCTCTCTACACCTCCCCAGTCGTGAAAAATCCGCCTCGGAAGGCTCATGACGGCGGAGGTTTGCACTCTCTGAGTGTATATATGCCTCTAGTTACCTCCGCCGAAGGAGGTATTGTTTTCACTGGCGTTTGTTGGTTTGTTAGTTTGTTGGTTTGTTGGTTGTCAGCAGGATAACTCAAAAAGTACTGAACAGATTTGGATGAAATTTTGTGGAGTTGTTGGAAGTGCTAAAAGGAAGAAGTGATTAAATTTTGGCATCTCTGAGTGCAGAATTGAGGCGCCAAATGAGCTAAATACTACTAAATTTTTCAAGTTAGCCTACTCTGCCAATAGATGTCGCTGTGCTGTGAAATTGGGTGCCGGGAGCGTCTTCCTCTCGGAATTTCCGTCTAGGGGAACCCTCCCCGTCTCTCTACGCCTCCCCAGTCGTGAAAAATCCGCCTCGGAAGGCTCATGACGGCGGAGGTTTGCACTCTCTGAGTGTATATGCCTCTAGTTTAATACTGGATTTGGTTTCTTTTCATATCCATGTAAGCATCGTTTTTGTACTTTTCATATTCCAAATCATAAAATAAAACCTTCCGTCTAAGTATGCATCTTCTCCTAGTTCTCAGTAATATGTTATATTTACACCAATAATAATAAACTTCATTTAATGACATACATTATTTTTGAACTGCCTTTAGAAGTATAATGCATTTTTGGACCTTGGCAAAACATACATACAATTGTGTATAAACTTTTAGCAATACTCGTGTACTATCCATTCTCTTAATTCATTATTTTTAACAATACTTGCATATGTTGGCCTTCTTATTATTTTTAAAGGCATCTGTGGGATGAAGGAAAATAAATCATATTGAAGAAGATGATTTTCATAACAGAATCATGCTAAACAATACAATGAAAGCAACTATTTTAATTTACTTCATTAAAATTTTGGGTAATTTTTTTACTTTCTCTTAATTCAAAGGACTATGAAATATATATATATATATATATATATATATATATATATATATATATATATATATATATATATATATATATATATATAATATATATATATTCCAATAAGTGTTTCAATCCTCATGGACTTATTAAGTATTTGGGGTTGACTTATATGGAGGGGATAGACTGGTAAATGAGCTCGTAGTTTTATTGGTGTCCAGTAAAATTATCGCACGTAAATTCGTCATGGACCTTTTTATAGCCGTTTTTTTGTCTTGGGTATTTACCTCACTTGCTCTTTTATAGTCAGTCAATTCATCGTTCTTCTTTTTCTCGTGGGTATTTTTGTCGTGGGTATTTTTGTCGTGAAGCTTTTTGTAGTGAAGCATTTTCCGCACATTTTTTTTTTACTTTGTAGATCTAATCTAGCGGGCTTAGTCGGCCTAAGACTTTCGTAGACCCTAATCTAACGGAATGTGCCTACTTTAACCGGGTGTTCCATGGGTTTAAAATCCGCCGCCGACCCTTCTTAAGGAGAAAACACCCGGCTAGGAATTATGTATATCCTAATTGAAAGGATTGTTTCAGCCTCAGCCGGGTGCCCCATGGGTTTAAAATCTACCCCAGACCCTTCTGGGTCGTAAAAAACAAAGCTCAAGAGTTTTTCAGTCAGTAATTTCGCTTTTTTGTAGTGAAGCATTTTACTCGAGGATATTTTTGTCAAAATCTTTTTCTCATGAAGCATTTTCCGCGCTATTTATTTTTTTACTTTTTAGACCTAATTTCATGGGCTCAGTCGGGTGTCCCATGAGTTTAAAATTTCATCACCGACCCTTCATAAGAGATAACACACGGCCTAAGATTTTTGTGTATCCTGATTTAAAGGATTGCACCGGCCTCAGCCGGGTGCCCCTTGGGTTCGAAATCTGTCACAGACACAGATGTAGATCTGAAAACCTTTCTTTCACATATAAGAGAATCCACCACCATTGAGGGTCTAAGCCTTAGACCCTCAGATAAGGCAGGCGATACCCGCGAAATTAGTGTCTGAAAAAACCCTTGAGATGTATTTTTACGACCCAGAAGGGTCTGTGGTAGATTTCGAACCCATGAGGCACCCGGCTGAGGTGTGCAAAACTCTTAGGCCGCGTGTTTTTTTTCTACATAAAAAATGTCAGTGGTAGATTTAAACCCCGAATGAGCCTGCGAGATTAGGTCTGAAAATAAATAAAAAACGAGGAAAATGCGTCACGAGAAAAAGGCTTTGTGACAAAAAGTCCCCGAGAAAAAGACGTACGAGGAAAATGCTTCACTACAAAAAAAAACTTCGTGACTAAATTCCCAAGAAAAAAAGGATACGAGGAAATTGACAGACAATAAAAGAGCAAGCGATTTAAATACTCACGAAAAGTAGAGTAAGGAATTACACGCGATGAAATTACAGTAAACCAAAATTGCAATCATCCCCTGCTTTAATTATCCATCTAAAGGCTGTATATTATACATTGACCTTAGTGGACGTATTTCGGAGTCATTTTTTATGGTTCGATAGGATTACATCTTTGTTATTATAGCATATAAATTAGTCTATTGACCAAAGGACCTTATCAATGAGGTGACCACAATTGATCTTCCCTCTCGTGAATCGAACTTGCACCCGAGAGTTATCTTATAGCGTGTAAATTAGTCGATCGAACTTAGAATCTTATGAATGGAGTTGACCAAATTTGAACATGCGTCCTCAACATTGAGAGTTAAACAAGAGCCTTAACACAGTACTCCCTCTTTAAAGCTACAAAAACTAAGCAGAAAAAAGTTACTTAACACTTTTTACATTCTATTGATAGCGAAAATAAACCATATTAAAATATTTAAAAAAATTTATTTTGGCACAATGAAAATTATTCAAAGATTTAAACAGTAATCATCCACTTGAACTCAATACAACACATTCATCATTTTCATTTTGAGTATGTCTTTTACTAACGGCCTTATTTTTCTCGGCATTGCCTGACGCAATTCATTATCTCATGGACACTAAACATTTGCTGAATATACTTGACTGGGTGGATCAAAGTTCTGGACTTTCGAATATCACAGAAGCTTTGGTTTGTGGAGTGAAATCGTGAGTGGTTCCTGAAGTGAATTCCACAGGGAATATTTATTATTCCTGAATGAAATATATCTTCCGAGTCCATCAAATGATCATCCAGGGCCTTACTGAAAAGGAAAAGGTTTCGTAAAAGTTATTATTATTATTATTATATTATAACGAGGTATATTAAAGAACAAAGTACGCCAAGAAGCTGACTTTTAATGACGTCACACGGGCAGGATGGGAAGAAAAAATTTTATTTTGTTATTCTTCCCGCTTACGTCTTCACAAATGTATTGTTGCTATATATTTTGATACGTCACAAATTATGATTATAAGATTACTGAGGTTTCAATATGTATAAAAAACATGCAATACACACACCTGTCATTCTAAATACCTTAATTATATCATTCCAACCACCATAAGATATTGCTAAAATATATATTTTTGTACCAATAAAACAAATAAAATAACATATAATTTTATATTTGAAATTGATCATGCATCTATTATCTAGATTTGCCTATTTTGAGATTTTATATATATTAAGTGGAAGATATAATCTAATGATATCAATACCACAGCAGATATCCTTTGTATTATTTATTTTTTAATAATTTTAATTATGATTTTATTTTATTCTAATATACGAAAATGAATAACATCGATGATTAGATCCATCTAGATTATGACTTTTATATTTATATTTTCATGATTGAATTTTATAGTTGACTCGTCTTGGACAATGGAGTCTCAAATGCTATTTTCGAAAATATAAATATTATTGAGATAATTTGTTGTGGAAAGTAAGCTTCAATTTATAACATGAGATGATCATATCATTTTATTTTGCTATTATAAAACCGTCTTTGTGAGGAAGGATGTTATTGGGTTTTTTCTTCATTTTATAGAATCAAAATAACTCAATTTACAGGATTAGCAAACAAACTTTGCAAGTAACTTCAATCCTCTTTTAACGTTTTACTTTTAATGGGTCCAATTGGTAGTTTGAATAACGACAAACAACTTTTGTGAGAAAGGTATGAGAAAAAAGCCAAAGATGTAGAAGCATGAGCCAAACAGAAAGAAGTTGTCCGCATTGCTTCGAGCGGGAGTCACACTGGAAATAATGTGGGGCCATTGGCGTTTCCGTCTGCACTGTTTACAGTGCGAAAAGTTTTTCAATAGCTTTTCAAGAAGCCTTCCGAGCTGAAGGAAGTGGGGAGCATAATAAAAGCAATGAAAATATACGCAACAGCTGTATTTTTTTTTTGGTCGCTGGTACAGTTTACTGCAAGATTTCGTTCCTCACCTGATAGAGTAACGGAATCGAATACCTATTATCCGAGATATGAATTTTAGAAGTAAAGAACATACTTGCCATATACCTAGTTTTAAAGTATACCGCCACAAAATACATTTCATTCCACCAGCTTTACATTGGTTATATATTTTTTGCCTATTTGGTTCGATAGAACTGCACACGTGCGGAAAGGAAAAAAGCAAAATATATCAATATTGGCCATATTGATATACTTCGTTTCAGGCACTTCCTTCTTCCCCGATAAAATATGGACACACAACTTTCCTCATATTGTCATATCCCTACCATTTTGAACTTATTTCCCATCTCTCACCTATAATAACAAAGTCCGACCTTCAAGGCAAATAAAAATTCGGACTTCGAGGACACATTTGGCTGTTTACCATCGTGATTCAGTTTTGGAGCCAGAGTTTGGTCCTGGAACTCTAAGAGATTCTATTCCAATTCCCTTCCAAAGACCACTGAGGGGTGCCTTTTAGCTATAGGAATAAACTTAAAGAGTGCCTTGAGGCTCAGGTAGCTGTCATCGTTCATCTTAAGGACGTAATGAATGGGAACTCCGATGTTGGTCAAGTAATTCAGATACTTGAGCATAAACAGGCTCTTGATTGAGAGGTTGCGATGGGAGTCCTTGAAGTCCTCTTGTAAAATGTCTTGGTGAAGAGTGGCCTCAGACTCAATGTCCTTCTGAATCGGGTACTTGTTGATTTTCCTGAAAAGTATATACAAATTATTAAATAGAATTTGGAAGAACATTAATCAAATTATTTCAGAATAAAGAACATTAAAGGTGGACGGGAATTGTTATCTTAAACAAGTACAAAGTTTTCTTAGTTAACTATTATCATCATGCTCATAAGTATAACTCCTTAATTATGGGGGCCCGTCAAGTAGGTGTCGAATATATGTATATTGTGATTTTAACGTAACTTTGAAAAAATAAATTTTTTTAAGAATAACTTTTGAATCCCGGGCAATATGTTTAAATTTAGATCTTTATTCTTAGCCTGAAAACAAGACTTTATATTTACCTAGTAGGAAGATTAGCGTGAAGGGATAGATATCTAGATCGGAGGCCCAAGTTCCCTAATGACATCCCTTTGAGCAAAGTTATTAGGAAAGGAGTAACAGGAAATGAGGACGCTTGTCTTTGGAGAGGTTTCCCCAAGGGGATCTTGAACTTTGAGATCTCTCTGAATCCTAGGCAATATGATGCTATTCATGTCATGAACACGAGTGTTGAGAGAAGCATTAACTTTTTGGCCGGACCTCAAATCCCCGAACTCATGCATGGGATCACTGAAAAGTCTTGCCTCCCGAATTACCTTGGATGACTTCAGGGCTGAGGAACTCAAGTAGCTTAGACATAAAAGAGTCATCACGAAGATTAGGACCAGGTACCATTGGAGTCCAGACTTCTTATTGTCTCCCATTATGCTTTACGATGAAGGCTCCATTCCTGCAATGAATCAGTGAACAAAACGCTGTAAATTTAATGCAATGTATGTACGTCTTATAAATTAAGTGTAATAGAATTAATATAATTTAATCTAGGTTCAAATCAAAATAGTATTCATTGAAATGATTTTAAAGATATATCAGTACATACAGCTTGTTCTTTAAAATATTAGTGAACATACAAAATGCCTATTTATATTGACTTATAAAGTCTATCAAATTCGTAAGAACATTTAAGCTATTTTTGATTGTCTCAGTTTCCAGATTTCTTATTTGAATAAAAAAATTCATGGACATAAGCGTCTACTTGAGTGCAATAAATATCTATAAAAAAGATATTTTGCATTTGGACTAAAATGCATGCACAAAAATGTATTATCTTTTCCCGTCATCGTCTGAATAGTATACATATTTTTATGCATTCGATGCAAAGCTTTTGTCTACCTATTTATTAAAAAAATTGAACCTGTCAGATAGAACGTTGAATTTGTAAAAAACGCCATTCCTCATTGGTTATTGTCAGAGAAGTTGTGTATATTTTTAAAAGACTTTATTGAATTGGAGATATTACATATAGCACTATATATACACATATATAAACATTATAGCTTAAAATTGAGTCCCTGATAAAAAAGTCATATACATTTACCATTTATATAACAAATCAACACTAAAACACACTAATTTCCACAAATATGGTTAAAACAAGTAGTTATAGTATTAAAAAATTAAATTAACAATACATATGACAAATTTTTATAGAGGTCACATTGCTGTTTTCATTAAAAAATAAGTCTGAAGAAATTGTCTATGCCCATTGGAACTGGAGGGATAAAAACGCATCAAATCTCCCATTTTTTTATCTATTTGGTTCCTTAGTATTGCATTCGTTTATATACAAACCTACATTATAACATTAAAATATGTCCATCGAACCTAGGATCTTAACCAAATGAGGTTGACCAAAACTGACCTTCCACTCTCGGGAGTATTCGAACCTGCGCCCTCAATAATGATTGTTGAACACGCCTTAACGTACTGAGCTTTACCACTCCCTTGTAGTCATCTTTAATTTCATATAACTTCATTCAAATAGTATATATAATATATGAAATTAATATAAATAGTTATTTATCAGCAAGAACTCTTTAAAAATATATTATTTGCTCAAAGAGTCGACAAGTCAACAGCGTATGGAGGTTGAAGCTCTTCCTAAAAAGTATAAGAATATGAACGTACCTGGCACAGCTGGACATTAATTTGATTTTAAAATAACATCACTAACAACAAGAGGAATGCCGTAAATGCAACAAATGTGGAACGTTACGTCATTGCAATGCTTGCCTCAATGTCAAAGGACTACAATTCAGTAAAATACAGCAAGGCGATTATTTTATTTGCATAAATTTCGCGATTCTTAATACAAAGGCTCTCTCCGCTAGAAAATAACCACCCGGGATTCTAAAATTGCTGTAGACATTAAACCAGTGCTAGCTAATGCAGCGGCTAAATACGCAATTCTGGACCTCTAAGTACCTTCTCCTTCGACGGACCTCTGGACTTCGGTGTCAAAATAAATAAAATACTTCCCGTTCCTTGACGCCTCCATCCACCAGAAGACGATACCAGCCTTTATAATACATTTTAGTAATATATTTTATTTGATAATTAAGTTTGATATAAATGTTTTTCATCTTCATAGTCCTTTTTGTCAAAATGTAAACAAAAAATTAAATTATAATATTTATTCATTTGTACTTTCACATATTATCTTCGGTTCTTTATGTATTTTTACATATTTCAAATGAATTGTTGATTGAAAATCACAGACGAAATCTTCTTCTTCAGCTACGCCAAACTTTTTGAAACCGACAAATATGTTATATCCATTTAATATTACAATTTATGTAATCTATATTCTTGTACTATTAAAATGTAACTCCATATTACTGTTGTAGCACATATACCCCGTTGCGTGGTCGTGCTCATTTCTTTAGTTTGTATATGTGTTATATATATATGTGTGTGTATATATATATCGTATTTCTATTGTGATGCAGTAATAAACTTTTAACTAATAAAAAAAATATTACAATTACACTATACCTAACCAAATGATATATTGCAGTAATTAATCACAAGAAAAAGAATGCATGCACAGACAATAATAAATAACATGCAAAATATAAAAATACAAAAAGAAAGATGAAGATTCATTAACACTAGAAAAAAACCTAGCCAACAGCTAAGCTAAAAACTATTTTATATTTCAGATACTGTAGACATATATCGGATTTTATTAATGTCAATAATATGAATATATTTTATTTATAAAAATACATGTAGACGTCAGTTTTAAAGGTTATGAAATGAATTTAATACTATATATTTTGAAAAAGAATTACATTTATTGCAATATTTGGTGTCAACATTTAAATATGCAAAACGAGTAGCACGTTTGGATATAAAATAGTTGCCGATACCCTTTTAAACAAATACACTACAAGTGAATGAAAAGACAATGCTGTTGTAAGCATATGCGTTGGTTCATTGTAAGTTTCTGTTATCTATTATTTAAAACCAGCTTAGTGGACTCTTCAATAATAAATTATACTCAATTTTGTGACAACTTTTCTACAATGTACTAAGAAAAAGTATTAATTTTACTATGTTTTAAACAAATGGTCCAATTTAGGACCTCATTAAAAAATGCGTATAATAAAAATGCTACAAATTTAATACATATTTTTGCAATAACGACGAACAAAAAATAAAACAAATGATAATATTTAATTTCCTGCTATCATAAAACTAAATATAATGTATTGAAAGCTATGAGTTTTATAGTTTAAGCTGTAATTATAATCTTCATTTTGTAACTCGTTTAAAACATATTTTGGCTAACAATATTTCAATTGAATTTAATCATAAAAATATTAAAACCATTCAACTTGAAGGGCATCGACTAAAGAACATTATAATCTGAGTAAAAGTATGTTGATAAGAAATATAACTCTTTTGAAGATGTAGGCCCAAGTTTCGATGAATTTATTTTAATGTTATATATGTATTCATATCCACACGGACGCTGAAACCCCATCAAACGATAAAGACAAAAAATATAACCATCTTACCTTCAAAGAACGAAGAAAAACCAGTCACTCTTTCAGTAAATTGATCGAGTCTATCAACTTAGGTTCACTAGAGAACTAAAACGGACTTTGAAATGCACTACTATGAGAGCGAGAAAAGAAAAACCGCTTTGGCGTCGGTGAAGAGAAAAACAAAAAATAGAAGGGGTAAAAGGGCGGATGGAAAATACTGGTAAAAGTGCATTTATAATAAACAAAGGCAGTACATGCCTCAAGTATGAGGACTTTATTCATTGTATTTTCTTTGGAGAATGTTAAGGCCTTATGCTTGATCTAAAATCTTGGATATTATCTATGATAGAAAAAGAATAAAATACTTGCCATAGCCACAACTATTGTATAGTTTTTATATCCGACCTCTCTTCTAGCCTTCAGCCTTTATTTATGGAAAAGTCCATTTTGCAGAAGCACATTGCTTTGCTTCTCAGGCCAATATATATGATCTTCAAATGGAATATATCCCGAACAAAATATAATTAACTAAATATTTACTATTATGTTTGGGTATATTGTGAGAAAATTTAAAGTATTTTTGTATGTCAATTGTATTAGATATATATATATATATATCTTTATTTTCGTTTTAAAAAACTTTTTATTCGTAGTGGTGTGAATTTTATACTGTGTAAAAAATAAAAAACACTTAAAATATATGCAAAACCGAGTAAAACAGAGGGTAATGGGAAATAATAAATGAACACCTTAGGTCATATTTCTGTATGATGAAATAATACCTTAGGCATCATTTATCATTTACACTCTGTTTAAAAAACTATGTCTTTTTAAATTTTCCTTTTTATGACAATTAATTAATTATGTCACAAGCTCATATATGAATCTTCTTTTTAGAAACAATCTCTAAACAAAATAATATTACCATTTGGATGCTTCTTTATTGAAGGAAATCTGTTATATTTGACTCTGTTTTTATACATGTGAAGTTAAGTATAATATATATATATATATATATTTTGTTGCCTATATGGTTCGACAGAATTGCATTTTTAAGTAGACATTATTACAATTAGCAGCTACTACAATAAATGATATCCTACATATACTTCTAATAAACTTGACCTTTAAACCAAACTTCAGCGAATTATTTAGGCTTGTACGCGTGATTATATTCTTAAGGCTTGATGGTCATTGTGCGTTGATTATTGCGGAATATTGTATATTAAGTAAGTGGAAATATTTTGCTGTACACAGCATTAATTAAGATACAATATTTCGATACATTTAATGTCGAAATTTTCTCATAATTATCCAATATGTTTATATTTAAAGATCCTTGATTATTTAGATCCTTCGTTTGTTTTCAAATTTAGGTCAACAGAATTGTGTGTTCAGGTATTTGAAATACTATTATTTTTATACAATAGGTCCCTGTAACCACTAAGGAATTATTTTTGTTGTGGTTGATTAATGTATGTAAGGGGGGATGCAAGCCCACATAATTTATTAATATATCTGCTTTATTTTATACAATACAAAAGAAAAATCGTTGTGAGTATTCCATTATTGTTAAGTATTTAAAGCGTTAGCAAAATATTGAAATTCCAAGCGATTATGCTGGCATCCCCATAGACTTGACTGGCGAAACTCTGCATCAACGCCTTCAATTTTGGCTAGAAGGTTAGAAGCCGCTATATTACTAGTGGAGATTGGACTAGAGTAAACTTTGTTCGTATACACACAATGCCCTAATTGGGGACTTAGCACACCGTATGCATAAAATCCGATTTATGCATATTCACGGAGTTGTATGATATATTAAATATATTCAAAGATCCATAATTTCTTAAGAAATCACAAACTTGTTAGATTTTTAATATATAGTTATGAACAAGATATTTTTTAAACTGTTTAGAGGTATATTCAGATAGAAAAGTTAGTTTCTCGATTGATGTGGTAGTTTTTCAATGCAGAAATTAACGTTGATGTGCCTGAGGCGGCGGTGTTGGTAAATGAATCTATGGTTATTACAAATTACTGAGGCGCGTCTTATGAGATAATTGTATTGTCGCTTAGAGTTCCATGCAAAGCCCCTTCGGATATAATCAACTGAGGAGTTGATGGGATCCGAACAAGAACAGAGTGGGAAGAATTTATCCACCGGGACAATTATGCCCTCGCCGGTCTTATACAGGCCCAAATATATGCCATAAGGAGGCTGTCAACGGCCGTCTACGTTTCTTGAGGCCAACGGCCCACCGGGAATAGTCCGGTACATAATCGCTGCAAGGAAGACGACGTGGATGCTGTTCATCCTCAAGGACTTCACTGGCAAGGAGGATGAGGGCCAATCTCCGTAGGAGGAGGATGCTTATGAGGAGTCTAAAGAATACCAAGATGACAATAAACAAGAGGAAGATAAAATGATATCTGTCCTGCTTACCATGTGGCTAGGATCCAAGTCTGGCAACGTTCAATCCACCGTCTCAAAATGGAAGCGTTGCATAAATATCCAATGAACTTAAGGACTCAGGTCCATGGATATTCTATAGGGCCTTTTTTGAAATAAATTACCTAGGGTAGTAGTGGGTTCAACACCTTTAAAAAATAGTTAATTAAAACAGTGTCTTTAAGGGAATAATTATGAACTTATCCTTTTGGTAAGACTTGCTTTTTTATACAGGAAATCGAAGGAGACTACTACTTGGCATGTCTTGATTGACTGCCCACTTATTTCAATTATCTATAGCAACTATAAGCAATATTTTATGAAAAGTGAAACCATAGCTAGAGGCAAAAGTGTTTGTATATTACTACGTAGGTACATACTAAATAATCAAAGATACTTTGTCAGACTCCAAAAAATAATTTCAGCAGTACAAATTTCGAACCACACGAATAAATTAAATCCTTTTCACATATTTCTTTAAAAAAATGTGTGCGTTGCCAGCCATAATCGAAAGTACAAATGGCCTTGCAGTTTATTTCCTATTTAATCCTTTCATAATTTTTTGTAAAAATTGTTTAATTCTATCATCTTCTTCATTTAGACTCTGACCCGTGCAGAAAGTACCAATGGTTATGCGAAATGTAGCATAAAACGATAATAAAAACATTTTTTTCTTCTTTTTACTCTTTGCAGTTTTAGGCCATTAATGAACATAATTAGTCTGAATATTCGAGAGAAACTTTTAACTTTAAACCAATGCATAAAAATCTTCCCGCCATCATACAAAAAAGATATTAAAGTTGTCTATCAAATCTTTTTATTTATAATTAATTACACTCAGGAACATCAAAGACATGGATAACACTGAACATTTTTTTTTACTGGAGATGTGTAAATTGATTTAGACTAATTTGGTTACGCTGATTTCAAAAATCATAACCGTTTTACTGTATCACGTTAGGATCTTCAGTTACAGAAATATATCCATTACCTAAAAGTCAGGATTTCAATGAAATTTACAAAATTCATTTATTCTTTTATTACATCATGAATGCTTCAAATTTATAGAAATTGCAGAAAAACGCCATTAAAATGTACTTAAAAATGATTTTAGTATTTGGCTTGGCATTTGTGCTGTTCTGTGTCAGTTTCACCATGCAGGAACCAGCAGAAGTCGTCCATCATATTCGGGGTGTGCCGCCCTTGGTAACGTGTCTCCATGAGTGAAATCTCTTGGTGGAATCGCTCGCCGTGCTCGTCCGAGACAGCTCTCAAGTTGTCAGGGAAGAAGTTCAGGTCCTGGTGTAATGGATTTTCAGGACATCCTGGAGCCAAGTTCCCTGAAGGACTCCAGCAGCTGCTGCACTATTTCTTCATAGTTGTACGCGCGCTCGTTCCCAAGAACTTGTCCGTCACAGCTTTGAAGCTCCTTCACGTTGCCAGCTTTTGGGGGTTAGAGTTGTCAGAAAAGTTTCGTCCTTCATAATCTGTCGAATTTGTGGTCCAACAAAGCCACCAGCCTTGATCTTGGCCTCCGACAAGGGGTTGCCAAACTTCTCCTTAAGGTATAAAAAAACCCGCCCATTCAGATCCATTGCCCGTACAAAACTTTTCATTAAGCCGAGCTTTATGTGGAGTGGTGGAAGGAAAATCTTGGCTGGGTCGACAAGGGCGACATCTTTCACGTTGTATTGACCAGGTACATGCTCCTTCCGCTTTTTCTAATCTTTCTTCGTCCAGTGATCTTGTCGTCTCTGCTACCCCAGAGACAAAGGAAGCACATGTATTTTGTGTAACCTGACTGCAGCCCTAACAACAGCACCACCACTTTCAAGTCTCCGCAGATGTGCCACTTGAAGTCATTGTACTTGATGGAATCAAGCAGCTGCCGAATAGTCTCATAGGTCTCTGTCATTTCGAACGCATGAGCTAGTGGGACTAATGGTTTCTCGTGCCATTGTGAAGTAAAACAGCCTTCAAGCTGTTCTTCCCTGAGTCGATGAAGAGGTGCCAGTCTGCAGGATCGTGATCACACCCAAGTTCTTTCAACAGATCGTTGATGTCACTGCAGAATGTCATCTTGTCTTCCATCTCAAAGAACTCATCCATGTCTCTGTGACGTGCTCTGAACAAGAATATCTTGGTGTTAGCTTCAAGTAGATTCCACTGCTGCAGCCTTGATCCAAGCAGCTCTGCTTTCGCCTTTGACAAGATCATTTAAGTCTCCCTGGTTCAGAAGGTCTGGTTCTTGAGTGTCGGGTTCAAAAGGTTCATCATCACCATCCTCTTCGCCACTGCTTACAGGTATGTTCTGATCAGTTGGAGGTGTTGGAACGGGGTTGTCGTCATCATGAGGCACAAAGTTTACGAGCAGAGACGCAGTAAGCGTACTTGATGGGGCCTTTATTCTTCTGTTGAAGCCGGCGATGCTTGTGCAGCAGAAATACTAATCATCATGATGATTTGTTGCTCACGCCATATCATGGGCACCGCAAATGACATGCTCACGCGCTTGCCCACCACCACTGAGTCAAGCCTGTGTGGCAGCTTGTGCAGCAGATGTGTGGTGCCCAGCTCTTTTCTTGGTCCCACCTTACACCGAAGTAGTGAAGTAGGCGGCCTTCATTTTCACTGCTGCAGATAAACGTCGCTGTTGATCTTTTTTGGTATACTGACCACAGACATAACAGAAGCTGTCTGGATGATTGGCACAGGAACGCCGACTCATGTTGACCTGAAAGAAAGAAAGAATCAAACATTAGTATTTCGAATCATCTTACTAAAATCAAGTATTTAAGGACTATAAAAATACTGTATCTAAATACTTCAATTTTTGGTCAAGGATTCGCCCTAATGATTGCTTCCTAATGGGGGCCAACGCCCGGACTCCATTTACTGCTGAAATAAGAGAGAACTTAATGCCCAAAAAATAAATGTTGAATTTGTCACAGAGAGACTTTACGTCTCACATATGAATATAAGGGGTTGACTACTGTTACGGAAGTTGAAAATTTACTCCGAAATGACGATTTTGGGAGCATGAGGAAGCTACTACAGCCGAACAGATGTCAATGAAGAGAGTAACCAAAGACGAGTTGTTCGACCAAATCAAGCAATTTATGGAGCACTGCCACGACGTCATCACAGCCTGATGGGAATATATTTCCTATTTTATTGATCAATTTAAGACAAACTTAGTTATTTCTAATATTACTCCCAAAAAAATATATATGATATGAAATTAATACTAATAGTTATCTTTTAACCATACATTATTTCTTACTTAATCGTAAGAGAAGAAAAACCCCCTGCATATGTTGTATTTTGGTTGTTTTGCAAGAGAGGGCATATGCAAATACAAGAGATAAAACTATATTAATGAACTTGTATGGTTAACGTATGTTCTTAATATTAGAAATTTAATTTTCATATCTAATCATATTATGCCTTTCAACTTCTTTTAAGTATATTGAGCATTTTAAAGCCATTGTATGGAGGGAATGGACAGGGGGGGGGGGGGGGGGGGGGCCATAGCTGGAAAATGCTTTAGTTCTACTTTCCACGATCTGAGTTAGTAATATCTGTCAAGTTATACATTGTCAATTCGTGAACATATTACGGGGCAAGGACTACTTTAATCAGGACAAGACACTGCGCTCCCATGGGTCCAATTTACCGGTTTTGGAATACGAGGTATGATCAAAAAGTATCCGACTTTTGGTTTATTGGTCAACGAACACAGCTATGGGGGCGGGACTTGCTGTGTGGTTGGGAGCATGACTACTGCGCATGTTCATTCTTTCTAAAGCTCCAATACAAGTCAGTCGGGGTCAGGCCATTCATGATTGAACAGGTGCAAGTGAGTGTCGTCGGATTTTATTTTCTTTAAAATGTCAGAAAAAGTCGAACATCATCCCGTCACTAGGTCGCTACTCCACTACTATCATGAACAAGTGCAACACCAGGGGCGTCATCTCACCCTGGAGCCATTCGGACCGCAGGCCTCCATATTGTTAATGCTAAGAAACTCATCAGGATGCCTTTAAGAGTGTCTGGTGCAAAAGACTCCGAGGCAGGTTCGAAACGCCTCAGATGGCTAACCTACCTATGGACCGACTTGCTCAACTACCTGCCTTCACCAACACCGTCGTGAACATCGAAGCGTGTAGCGCCGCCTGCCCTGACAACGCAGTCAGGATGATATGGCAGCACTTCTGGAGGACCTACGGCGACGGCGCAGTGCTGGGCGTTAGTCTCATGTCCATGATCCATTTGGAGTGTCAACAACGTTGCGGCGTCAGTCACCGGCGCAATATCAAACACTGGGAAACAAGAATGGCCCGGAGACATGACTTGGTGGTTCGGGTTCCATCAACTGTTGAAGAAAGTCAACTTCAATGCATTCCATTCCTACTTTATGAGTATGCACTAATAATATAAAAAATGCACAGACCATTATATCGTCAAAACTCTCGATGTCTCAATGTTAGATTACTGGGCTTTGTTTCCTGTTAATGGGGCGCGGGAAAAACATATAAAAAGTAAGAGAACAAGTCATTGAGAAAAAAATATGTCTGGAAATATTTATGTCCATTGTTTATGTGTTTCAAATAACAAAACAGCTGTAGACTCGATTACCTCCAAAATATATCGAACGAGAATCTAAACGATAAATTATTATAGTATTATAACAAATTATACTAAAAGTTATGTTTAATCGCCCTCTTTCATAAAGTTATAACATATATACGACATCGTTTTAAAAACTCTTTTCAACGTAGATTTTTTCAAAAGTGTATATATTTTTTTAATATATGATTTTTATTTCATCCTATAAGGAGGCTCGAATGCTTCAAAGAGAAAATAATCTATCTATGAGGCAAACTCAGAGTGTACTTTGTTATAATAGGAAAAATATTATTTTTACAACCCCTCGTTTCTGCATTACCTTTTTGCTTGTTGTATATTAAATGTGGGGAACACATGCGAAAGAGAAGAATGCATTGGCGTAGTCGATTCATTGTAGGTATTGTGAATATGTATTACTTGTGTCAAGATTAAATATTCAAATACAGGTTTATACTATGAGTTTCAGAAGAGCTTAAACAAATCCCACGCATACTGTGAGGACTGTGGCTACCCATAATTACCCAAGGATTGTATAATAAGTGGACTGTATAACTAACGAAATAATACACAAACGCATATAGTTGTTACGGTGACGGGATGATGTATTTCGAATGATATTGACAATGATAAAAAAGGAAATAAAAGAAAAACCCAAAGGATGCGCGCAAGCGCGTGAGTATAAAAAACCCTACTGCAAGTGGCAGGAAAAATATAGGAGAAGCTCCCTCCCGCTGTGGAGGGGTTAAAACCATAGAGATATAAAGATATGAGAGCTGATTCCCCATTGCAGAGAAACAGCGTTCTGTTGTTTCTGTGTGTTCAAAATAAACAAAGTAATTTGTACTTCGTCATCGTAAGCTGATCATAGAGATAGGTTCTTTTCTATGATCAGCTTACGATGACGTAGATCAAATTACTTTGTTTATAGTGGACACACGGAAACAACAGAACGCTGTTCTCTGCTATTGAAGGGAATCAGCTCTTTATATCTTTATTCTCTATGGTTAAAACCTACTTGAGGAAAATCCACGTGTGGATCAAAACCTCGTTCCTTCGATATTAAAACAATGAATGATTTTCTCTTATTTGTAGAGACTCTAAAGTTTCCTTATGGTTTTAGGCGGGAAACTATAAGCATGATGCAATCTTATTTTTGACTACATCATGTTCGGATATGTGAGGGAGCCAGATTCCAACACATACTGTCGTCTAGAAAAGACGGGCTTGAACTATGTAGAGAATAAAGTCACCGGACTGGGATGAAGGCTGATGTCTTATAAGCTTGAAAAGCATACTGGAGTTCTAATGGAGGGTGCAGTGAGACAAAAGTCATCGGTACAACAGTTTTTTGCACATACCAATTTGTCATCTAAAATAAGTTGATCTATAGTTGTCCATCCAGTTGATCGCAACCTAGGGATCGATCACTCATTACTACCAAGTCGATCGTAAGGAATTCTCAGAAAAGGAAATGTTACTAATTTTACATTATTATGGGTTATTATAAGTGAAGCCTTTAGATTTTTAGTGGACCATTATGGCCAATCATTGGGCCTATCACATTACCTAAGACGAACTCTTCAAGTAATTCGGTTATTGATTAAGTACACACGTTCTCGAAGAAAATCGTCCACATTCGTTAGAAACGTGATATCACTCTGGTACTTATCCATCTGCACAAAATCTCTCTTCTGAAAGATGCTTTCTTGCAGTTTTCTATATTTGTACTAATCGTGGCTTCTGGACCAGTTATCAAACTGCTTATGGTAGAAAAGATATCGAATAAACATTGATTGCTTTCTATAATTTCCATTGGTGGTCTACTTATTCCTGAAAACACCCTATTAGTGCCTTCTTACTACTTGTTTGGGCGACTCCACACCTTGGATCCTCTATACTTCGATAAGAGAGCTGAATTTCCCTATCATCAACTCAATTTCAGACTTCCCTCAATAATAATATTAGGTTTTATTATCCATACAAGAATTTGGATTTTATTCGGTCAATCATGCCTTCGTTGATTGTCCGGTCTTAGTATGGTCAAGCATGTTATACAATCAAATTTGTGCAATAAAGAAACATTAATCTTTTAAAACCTGTACTCTTTGCCACAAAGCTACAAAAACTTTTAAATATAAAGACCTTCATATAAAGAATAAATATGACAAACTCTTTGATCGAGATCGAAGACCAAAGGGTCATTCGAGCACCGCCTGCTACAAGCTCTGCAATTAAGATCCGAACGCAAATTCAAGTGATTTGGATATGGACGTAAATATCGTATGATCGTGGCCATTGTGCTCAATTCAGTCTTTAGAGTCAGACAAGAGGATTTTAAGAAAATACCGACGGTTTTTTCAGGGATCAATAAATTGTCATTATATATTCAAGTCATCAGTTTTGAATAGTAAATTTGAACTAATTTTATTCGTATTTTTGTATATTTTTTTAATATTGTACTGTATTGTTGCCTCAGATATTAAATAACAAACTTTTATGGCCGAATAAAAAAAGGAAAGTGATCCTATTCGACGAATCTTTGGGGTCAAACGGATACTGCATCATCCTATGAAAATATTAAATGCATCAGTTCAATTTTACATTAGAACACGTCCCTCTAAAAGTGAAGATACAAAGTTCAGAGTTACTGAATTTAAGTGCAACTTGCATAGCTAGAAAGAGTTGGGCCCCAGAGTTAAAAATATGTAGTCATAAATTGTTAAGTATAAGTAGAATGATATATCTATATATATAATGAAAAACGGTCTGAGGTATTTGATATTAGAGTAACCTATCATGGTTTTTTTGTTGTTCACCCTCATTTGTATAATTAATGCAATTTGTAAAGATGGCATAAAAACTTTCTATTTATAAGTGACCTATGAGTTCTTTTTCATTTAGACATATTTATGCACTGGTCATATTTTTCCCTCAGAGTTCGGCTATCCATAAGTTTAAATGTCATAATGACAGATATTTTCACTATTTAAACATGGGACAATACAAATTTTTGCCTCCTCACTATCATAGATTTTAGGATTTTTTTAATCAAGATCATTCCTCTTGGTGGCTAATCATTTTTTATAAGTGCAATCATTTGAAATCCTTCCTTCTAACGAACTTGAACTATGTTTCGTGAATGTTAAGTATTTTTTGTTGACCATTGTTCCATTTTAATGGTATAAATAGGTCTTTGAAAGGAATTTTCAAGTTTGTGAGGAAAAATTGAATTGCAACAAGCTTGAAATAAGTATTTTATGTTTTTTTGTGTTGTCAAGATCCCAGAGTATGAATTCAGGTCAAGTCTTGAGCAAACGGAGGAATCGAATGCAAGATCTTAGCCCATTCCCTAGAATATACAACCCCCTTAACCATGTGGTTTACTCATTCTAGCTCTGTAAGCCAAGCAGTTAACCAATGTTATGATGTTTAAGAATTTCTGGAGTCTGCTTTAGGCTTTAGGTAAATCTTGTTTTGAACAAAGAAATCAGCCAACAAGTCATAGGACGTCTGCCAAAAAAACGACACTAAAAACCAAAACGTTACGTCTGGGTGATTCCAGACACTCCTTCGACCGCTACACAGATAGCAAACTCGATTCACTTTTTAAGTTTTTTTGCGATATTTATTATCTTCGGGGCTGAGGGCCGGAGGTTATGTCATATTATTACATACTTAAACGACACTACCTGTGCAACCCCCACTTTAGGAATGCAGGGGAGGTATAAGGGCGTAAAACAATTAGCAAAAATCCCCAAGGGTTTTTAGTTCTTCATATGGACTTATTTGGAAGGATGCTAGATTTAAGTATCTATAAGGAAAATAATGGAATTAAGGTCAATTATGACGTGTCCTGCTAGTACTCTCACCCAAAAATTGATCCTTTGATATGAGAATATACGATTACATATGGTAACTCATGTTTTTTGGGAGCGTACGTGCCAAAAATGTATTTGCTTATTCTCTTTAAAGTGTAGCGATTTTTAGAACACCAAATATATCAAATGAAAGCTTGGTTAACCAGCATTAATATTTGGTATACTAAATCATGTCAATTTAATAAGTAGAAAGTTATATGTACATTAAAAAAAGCCTACTCGCGACAAAATGACGCATATAATGGATATAAATGCGTCAGAGACAAAGTAAAATTTGAGAGGATACCTTGACGCAAATCTAAGAAGCACATATTATTTATTTTTTTCATAATCGATTTCTTATAGGTCAATACAGGCTCTGAATCATATGATGTAAACTCAGATTGTACTGAATTCTGAATTGATAGAATGCAACCAAGGTCATTTTTGGATTTATCGTCTAAAGGTTTACTAAGCTTAAAAGTACTATTTTACTCTGAAGCGAACAAGTCATCTTCTACAGGCGAGTGAAGTTAATTGATACAAAAAAGCCATGAATAAGCTAACAATACACACTCCCTTTCTTGTTGTTTTACTGAAAACTTTGTTTTATTAAAAACATTCAAACATACGTTCTGGTAGTAAATTAGATTTCCTTAAATTAATAATTATATTGAAGTCTGTAACGTCCACCATTTTGAAGAAATTTGCGGAAACTATATTTTTACTTAAATTTTTAAAACTTTGACCTCGTTGCGCGACCTCGTAATGTTGACCGCTTTTTTTGTTCAAACTTGGTATGTCGTCTTCTTTATCACCAAGAAACAGAAAATCCACAATGTTGCTAACATTTCAAACATTTGAAAAATAAGAACAACCCTAATCCATATATATCCAAATGCGGTGTGTTCGAATCCTTTTCGAAAAAAGATTCGATATTTTT